>CM038147.1:392022318-392387985 GCA_021437245.1 Aegilops speltoides
TATATATATATATATATATATATATATATATATATATATATATAACTATAATTTATTTTGCTTCCTCCTGTTTCTCGACATCACGGTCCCACACCATTGTCTACCTATGTACTCCCTCCTTTCCGGTTTATAGGGCTTATCTCAAAATTTTAGTTTTTCCATTTTATAAGGCTCAATTTGGTTGTTTTCCATCACATGTTCAGATTCCAAGGTGCGTTAAATCATTGCACGCAATTATTAAGAGAAAATTGACCAATGCATGTACTTTATGCATGCATGCATTGCAATTAATGCATTGATAAACATAATTTTTTGAGGATAAGAAGAGCATTAATTAGGTGCTTTTGCAAAACTAGAAAAAGTATTCCACCACATCTACCTTGATTGGTGAGATTTTTGAATTGAGCATTATAAACCGAAAAGGAGGGAGTAGTCAATAAACGAGAGAATTGCACAAGAAGCGGTCGACGGCTGGGACCAAGCAGCTCGAGCAGTATTTGTGTTTTTGAGGTGTGAGCACTGCAAAGCTTTTCGATGTTTACCCCAGATATTAATTTTTCTCCTGTGAACAACAACGAAAAATGCACCAAATGGGCACCAGATATTAATCTTTCCTAGGAGGGATGCATTAGGCTTAACAAGAAAATTGGCTTTAAGAAATAATAAATGGGATGTAATTATAAAAAGTGGGTAGTAACTATAAAAAAATGCACCAAACAGTGATTACTTTATAAAATATTATTTTTGAAATATTGAAAATTTTAATTTCATTAATTGTTGCGAGCGGAATGTTTCGTTGGATTTTTATGCATTATAAATTTATATTGAAATTGTATTTAATCTGACTAAAATTTCGGGATAAAAAAATATTCGGATCCCATCAAAATGTGGGAAATTTCATTGAATTCTATTTTGAACGGTTGGTTGAAATGGGCTGTACTTTTAACAAACTATAAATGGGCTGTAGTAAATTCCATTAGAATTCAAAAATGGGCTACACATTCTTACAAATCTCAAATGGGCTATAAGTTCTCAGCCACACACTTCTGGCCTTACTAAGTTGACGCTGCCCCTAAAAAAAAAACAGAGTTGACGGTATGCAAGGCTTTGTCAACTTATAGTCAACACACGGTTCTAGTGAAGAAAGGGTCGTTGGATGTCCATCCAACGGATGCCGTCTTCTTCTTCAATCTCGGATATTCTAGCTTCACCCACCCAAAAAGATTCATCCCTCGACATCCGGGCGCACTATTTCGAAGTCGACCAGGCCTACTAAGTTGACGCATCAAGGGCTTTGTCAACTTAGTCAATATAAACGATTCTAGCTGCAAAGGACCGCATAATGTCCATCCAACGGCCGTCGGCTTCTTCAACCTCTCGTCATCTTGCTTCACCGCCCAAAGCGGGCGGTCGTGCCGCCTTCCCTCCTCCCTGCGGGCCGGGCAGGCATCATGGAGGCCTCACCGCCCCTACTACTCCCACCACTAGCCGTGCCATCCTCCACTCACCCATCGACTCCACACCCCTGTTATTCTCAAGCGGCAGGCAAAAAGAGCCAAACCAGAACCTCGTACTCCTCTCCGTGTGCATCCACTACCGTCTTCCGGGCTCAGCGTCGTCCGCCGTCCACCGCCGTGGTGCTCTCGGCGTGGCGTGGTCAATATGGTCAAGGAACGACTTCCATCGGACGTGGGCTGCACGTGGAGAGGCCGATACCTGGTCCATGGCAGCCGCAAGGAAGTGCCTCCTTATGCGCCGCAAAATAATTATTCCTCCACCGACAATGGGACCCACCGGACGGGCCTCCGATTTCATGAAAAATGATTCGCCCGATCGCCGGGACCCACGAGCTACATCTTCACACGCAAGGAAGTGCGTCCGAAAAACGACGGTTCTCGATTGCTGGGACCACTAGCTACATCTTCGCACGCAAGGAAGTGCGTCCAAAAAAACGATTCGCCTCCACCGCTGGGACCCACCAGCTACACCTTCGACGCAAGGAAGTGCGTCCCGCAAAAACAAAGATTCACCTCGATGTTGGGGACCCAGCAGCTACACCTTCGCACGCAAGGAAGTGCGTCCGCAAAAACGATTCGCTTCAATGAATCGGGACCCAAGAGCTACACCTTCGCATGCAAGGAAGTGCGTCCCGCAAAAAAATGATTCGCTTCGATCGCTGGGATCCAAAGCCTACACCTTCGCACGCAAGGAAGTGCGTCCGCAAAAAAACAATTCGCCCGACTCGCTGGGACCCACCAGCTACATCTTCGCAGCAAGGAAGTGCGTGATGCTTGGCACCCACCGGTCAAGCGCACGTAGCGTTGTCATCCCGGTCGCGAACATGTACGCATATACCGGTCGATGTAGAGGCGCCGCACGTGTCGTAGTAGAGGCGCACACGCAGTCATAGTAGAGGCGCCGCACGTAGCATGTACACGCACGCGTCAGCGCCAGTGCAAGAAATAAAATACGGCCACATATGTGTACATACGGGCGTGTTCTCGAACGCCTAATCGCGCATACCGCAAAACGGAGGAAACGGACCTCCTGCAGTCGAAACAGGGGCCCTGTTGATCGGGAGGGGCCTGGCGTACCGCAAAACAGAGGAAACGGACCTCCTACGGTCGAAACGGGGGTCCTGTTCATCGGGAGGGGTGTGGCGTACCGCAAAACGGACGAAACGGACCTCCTACGGTCAAAACGGGGGTCCTGTTCATCGGGAGGGGTGTGGCGTACCACAAAACGGATGAAACGGACTTGTGTTGGAGCACTACGGTCCTAACAGGGGGGAGGGGGTGTGGCGTACCGCAAAATGGGACTCCACGGGATACTGTTCATCTCCACCGTCGACCTCCTCCACCTCCACGGGCTACCGTCAACCTCCTTCAGCCTCCACGGGCTCCTGTTCATCCAGCCTCCACCGCGCACTACTCCACCGGCTATTGTTCAACCACCCCTCCACGGGCACCCCTCCATCATCTATTGTTCATCCAGCCCTCCACACCACGGGGTCCTGTTCAACCACCCCTCCACGACCACCCCTCCACCGCCTACTATTCATCCAGCCCTCCACACCACGGGTTCCTGTTCATCCAGAGGCAACGCCACCGCTCACTATTCATCCAACCCCCCGCAACACTCACCGCTCATCCTAGAGTAGCATCGATCGGCTTGATTAGCGTGAGAGCGAAGAATCGCTCCATCGAGTTGATTAACGACCATTGATCGATCCTCGGGTTCGAACGTAGCGTAACTGCGGTCTGTCGCTCGGGTTCAGTTAGAGCCCAACGCCTCACTAGGGTTCAGTTAGAGCCAACGCCTCGCACACACGCGCGTACGTACGAGAGAAACGTGCATCGCTCCGCCCTCGACCTCCCACCGTAACCGGCAACTCCTCGAAATTTTCCTCCCCCTCGCTTCTACCACAGTTTTTTCCGTCATGGACGGCCGAAAGAATGTCATGCAGTTGCGTCTCCGGCCCGCCCAGGACGAAAAGCCCATTTTATGTCATGATTTTTTGTCATAGAAGTAGGAGCCCACCACATCTATGATGATACCGGGTTTTGTCACAATTATCGTCATAGAAGTGTCATATGTATGACAGAAAAAAAATTCGTTCGGCCAAAAATGTCACGGATGTGTCTTTTTTTTGTAGTGAGGAAGGGGAAGTGTCCTGGTAATTCAAGTCGGAAGAATTGAGCGGTTGACGAGTAAGACCCGCCAAGGGATAAAAGGTATTTAAAACAGAAGTGACCTCATTCCGGCGCTTCCTTGGGGTGTTTGGTAAGCCGGAGGAGAGCTTTGCATGCTTGCTGGTTCGGGTCTGCCTCCGGCTTTCATGAATCTGCCGCTTCAAAAGAAATTGAGGATCGTGATGAGCTAAAGGATGGGAAAACCGTACTTTCCGGGTCACTCTATGGATTTTCCGTCTTGGCAAAGGCTCGGAGTCGGAGGAAAGGATAGTTACCTTATCAGCCTTGCCGCGGCTTGCTCCTGTGTCCTCCTGCTGATAATCAGTGTCAATAAGATGGTTAAAAAATGAGCCAAGGGAGTCAAGGGCTACCTCCGACTCGAAAAGTCGCGCATTGAAACAAGTCGAGGCGGTGGCCTTTTGCCTTTTCTCTTGGCAGCCTCTTTCCTGGTGACTTTCTTCTCCTTCCTGGCTTTCCTGGCAGCCTCATGGTCATATTTGACCTTCCAGAATTTGTCACCCGCCTGTAGGAAATTAGCAAAGGTAAAAATATGGGTGAAGCCACGGAAAAATCAAAGTAATAAATTCATATGGGCGGCTTACCTTTGGCGCCGGGTTAGCCTTGCAGAAAGGGGCTAAGACCACTCTACTACAGTCTGCCAGGCTCTCGTTCAAAAGAGACTTCGTCATATCGTCAATGACGTCTTCTGGCAAGTCATCAGGGCTGTGACGCAGAGGGTCATCCTTCGCGCCTGTATAATCACACATCAAACCGGAGCGGCGGCTCAACGTAATAACCCGCCAGGCGAGCCAAACCCAGACCAGGTCGATGCCTGTTAGCCCATTCCCCAAAAGAGCCTTGATCTTGGCCAAAGTGGGGGCGAGTGATTTGCGTTTGGCGGCTGTAATCTTGTCAGGAAAATGATGGTTGGGCCCGAGACGAAGAGCACGAAAGCCGGGCAGAGGGTTTTTGCTAGCCGGAGAGGTATCTTGACAGTAAAACCACGTCATATTCCAATCTTTGGGGTGGCTCGGCGGGTTGGCATAAGGAAAGATCACATCCCTGCGGTGCTGGATTGAGACACCGCCAAGCTCTAAGCTCTGACCGCTAGCACACTTATTCCGGGGGTTCAAATAAAATAGTTCTCTGAAGAGCAGCAGATTGGGTTCTTCTCCAAGGTATACTTCACTGAATACTTGTGTCACGTCCAATATGCGATACTATCCTAAAGAGACTCGAAAGTCCCACCAAAGATAGAACCGCATATTGAAACGCTTTTGCAAGGTGGATATCATTACATCAACATTACATAATAGATGGGGATACATACAAAAGGCATACAATGCCACACGAATACAACATCATCTTACATAAGAGCACCATCCGACTACGGATGAAACACAAATGTAAACTCAAACGACATCCACCTGCTAGCCCATCTTTGCCGACACAGAACCTATCCTGATCGAAGAAGAAGCAGAAGAAGAACTCCAAAACAAGCAAACATCGCTCTCGCGTCATCATCATTGCATAACCTGTACCTGCAACTATTGTTGTAGTAATCTGTGAGCCACGACGACTCAGCAATCCCATTACCATGGGTATCAAGACTAGCAAAGCTTAATGGGTAAGGAAGGGGTAAAGTGGCAAGGTTGTAGCAGCGGCTAAGTATATATGGTGGCTGACATACGCAAATAAGAGCGAGAAGAGAACAAACGGAACGGTCGTGAAGCTAGCAATGATCAAGAGGTGATCCTGAACTCCTACTTACGTCAAACATAACCCAAGGACCGTGTTCACTTCCCGGACTCCACCGAGAAGAGACCATCACGGCTACACACACGGTTGATGCATTTTAATTCGGATCTGGTGTCAAGTTATCTACAACCGGACATTAACAAATTCCCATCTGCCACATAACCGCGGGCACGGCTCTTGAAAGTTTATACCGCAGGGTGTCCCAACTTAGCCCATGATAAGCTCTCGCGATCAACGAAGGATATTCCTTCTCCCAGGAAGACCCGATCAGTCTCGGAATCCCGGTTTACAAGACATTTCGACAATGGTAAAACAAAACCAGCAAGACCGCCCGATGCGCCGACAATCCCGATAGGAGCTTCACATATCTCGTTCTCAGGGAAACACCGGATGAGACATCCTACGAGTAAGACCAGACCTCGAGTTTCCCCGAGGGGGCCCCGCAGTCTACTCGGTTCAGACCAGCACTTAGAGAAGCACTGGCCCAGGGGGGCTAAAATAAAGATGACCCTCGGGTTGGCCGACCCAAGGGAAGGGTATAGGTGGTGGTGAGGCAAATGGTAAAACCAAGGTTGGGCCTTGCTGGAGGAGTTTTATTCAAAGCGAACTGTCAAGGGGGTCCCATAAATCACCCGACCGCGTAAGGAACATAAAATCCGGGAACATAACACCGTATGACGTAAAACTAGGGCGACAAGAGTGGAACAAAACACCATGCATAAGGCCGAGCCTTCCACCCTTTACCAAATATATAGATGCATTAATTAAATAAGAGATATTGTGATATCCCAACATAACCCTGTGCACCATGGAGCAATCTTCATCTTCACCTGCAGCTAGCAACACTATAAGAGAGGCTGAGCAAAAGCGGTAACATAGCCAAGCAACGGTTTGCTAGGAAGGGTGTCAAAAGGTTAGAGGTTCATGGCAATTTTGGGAGGCTTGAAGAACAAGTGATAGGAAGCGCAGCATAGCGATAGAACGAAGCAACTAGTATAGCAATGATAGTAGTGAGATCCAGGGTAGCGGTCATCTTGCCTGAAATCCTGAAAGGAAGAAGAACGAGTCCATGAAGAAGATGAAGCCACGAAGACGAACCAAGCGTAGACGAACGAATCCTCACGATCACAACGAAACGGGAACTATCGAGAAGAAGCACACAACATGGTAAACACACCACACATAGGCAAGACATGATGCACAACAAGCATGATGCATGACAAAGCTACATGAAGCTACTCATGACAAGAGATGATGCAACCAAGAACAACACATCAAGGCAAGTTTAAAGAGGCCGGGAACAACATATAACAATTCCGGTAAGTCCTCATATGCAAATTTCGAAATTGGTCCAGACCTGAATAAACCTTATGTTCAAGTTGTTAAACAGCAAGTTAATATGCACCAAGATGATCTACACGAGATTCTAGTCAAGTTACATATAAAGTTCATTAGAGTTGGAGCTACGGCCTAGAAGATATGAGCAAAACAAGTTAAGCATGGCATTGATGCAAAATGCATACACACATCAAGCAAACACACCAAAACAAGGATGCAACATGATAATATGAAACTACATGCAAAATCACGCAAGTTTCATACAGAGCACACTCAAAACGGAGCAATGGTTCAACACATACACTCTATACAAGTTATAGCAACAATCTGTCCATAACAGCAACTAGGCATATTGCAAGCACCAAAACAACAAGCTACAACACCCCAACATAAGAACAAAAGGCATGAGCATGTAGTACAGGTAAAGCATGACAAAACATGAACACTGGGCTATCTCCAGAAACAACTAGAACATGCTCAAAAGGACATGGTAAGATTGCAAATAATAACAGTTTCAGACTTTGTAGAAATAATATCAAGTTGCAATGTTTAGAGCTATCAAACAACATGCTACAGGAACTTAACATGGCAAACAAATGCATGGCATGAATCTACTAATTGCATAGAACAAAAGTCCCTTACTGACCATGAGCCAAAAGGGCACAGAAAATATGATGGCACCCATGTAAACATGGCAAGTAATATGACAAATTCATACGTGGCAGGAACAACAATAAGTAGGCATGTTCGTGAGATTGAACCACTCACCACCGATCAATACATGGCATGGAAAGGCAACCAACAGTAAGAAGGCATGTTTATGAAGCTTAGCATGGCAAGAGCAAGTTCATAGGGTGCATGGATCACTAGAAAAGCACATGGCCAAAACTGAACTTCATGTTAACAGGTTGACAGCAACATTATTTAGCAAATTTGGAGCAAGATAATAACATGATACATCAGGCTATAAATGCAAACAGGGGCACGAATGGATAGAGCATGACATGTATAACAATTCATCCTTAGTGAACATCTCCAGATTATGCATAGAATAACTAGTATAAGCATGTTTACATAGCAACAAAATATAATGAATCGACTTAGCAAAACAAAGAATGACAAGTACCCTACTTAACAAGCTTGATGCACTCAGTACACAACTCACAAAAATACAAGGATGGCACCCCTGGAAAGATGGCATGGCATAGATCAAAACACATGTAGACATCAACCTCATAGGATGCACACATCAAACATGGCAAAAATGACAAATGAGCATGTTATAACAGTTCCAGCAGATTAACAGCAACATGCACTCTTCCAACAGCATTTCGGGAATCAAGATGAGCTCAAATGAAAATGATGCAATGGAATGAAATGAAATACTCATCGAGACGAACAATTTGACATATTACACGCATGAAATGGAGCAGTATGCACAAAGTTATGATGCGATGAACATGGCATGATAATGTCAAATAATCGGGACTTAGTGGAATTTTGGAGGTCAACCTTCTCTGCACGGATTTCGACGTTGACCGGAGAGCTCGCCAGAGAACGGGCGGGGGCGGCCGGAGCAAGCGCCGGTGAGATCGGGGCGAGGCGGGGGCGGCGGATCCGGGCGCTGCCGGATCTGGCCGGGCGAGGCTGGGGAGGCCGAGGGAGGCTGCTGGGTGCGGCGTCGATCCAGCCATGGGCGGCGGATGGGGCCGACGCCGGAGACGTTAGGGCGGCGAGGCTGTGGCGGCGGCGATTGCCGTGGCGGCAGTTCGGGCGACGGCGGCGCGGAGAAGGGGCGCGCCCGGCGGAACTGGCGGAGGCGGCGGCGGCGCCTGTCGCCGCCGGCGACGAGGGCCGGCGGCAGCAAAGAACGGCGGCGGAACGGGTTCGCCGGCGGCGGGCGGCGGCGGCGCGCGGCGGGGGAGGACGGCCTCGCTGGGTTCGACTCTGCCTCAAGGGCAGCAAGCGGGGAGGAGGCGGGCCACGTGGCGCGATTCCACTGGCTCCGGGCGACGGCGGGCTGATGTGTCGCCCCGGGATTGGTTCGGGCGACGTGGAGGCTGGACATGTCCGGCCGGAGTTGGACGTGTCCGGCGGCACGATGGGGAGCGGGGCTAGGGTTAGGGGGAAAGTGATCCGAAAATGGAGAGGGGAAGACGTTTTTATAGGTAGAGGGAGCTAGGAGAGTCCAAATGAGGAGCGGTTTTCGGCCACACGATCGTGATCGAACGACCGAGAGCATGGAGGGGAGTTAGATGGGTTTTGGGCCACTTTGGAAGGGGTGTTCGGCTGCACACAAGAGAGGCTTTTACGGTTACCCGGTTAACCGTTGGAGTATCAAACGACCTCCAAATGGCATTTAAACTTGACAGCGGTTCACGGTGCTATACCAAGGCCGCTTGGCAAGACTCGGTCCATTCTGAGAAAGTTTAACACCCGCACATGAAAAGAGGCAAAAGGGGGACGCCGGGGGACATAGGAGTGCCAGATCGCAAAACGGACAACGGGGAAAAAGCTCGGATGCATGAGACGAACACGTATGCAAAAATGAGATGCACATGATGACATGATAAAATGCAACACGCAAGAAAATGACATGGCAACAACGGCGAATAACTGGCGGATACCTGGTCCATCGAATCCGGGGCGTTACAACTTGGAAGTTACAGATATTAGACACGGAATTGGGTCCAATGTCTTGTGGGTGAGCATCAAAGAAATGCAACACATATCTGAAGAATTTTGTTCCAGGTGGAGTGAAACCCCGATTCATATGATCTATGAAAACAATAATTTCTCCATCTTTGGGTTGAGGAAATTCCTCCTCTGGGTCAGGAGCACTATAAGGCATGACTTCTTTTTTCGGCAGATAGCCGGTCTTCACAATGTCATCCAAAGTACTGTCAATGACAATGGATTTAACCCAGTTGCAGGAAGTAGGTGCCTTTGGTGCCATTCTGATTGAAAGCCTAAGACAAAGTAAAAGTGCCGGTTCAAAATTAAGCCGGACAGGAAAAAATATTATTGTGCATATTCAAGATGGCGGCTTACGAAGGGGCCTAATGGTATAAGGATAATTATGTCATGGTTATTTAAGCCGCCATAGGTTCTATAAGCCGTCAGGATTATTTAAAACTGCTGTGGGTGATCAGAATTATCAATTGAGCATGGTCTTTTCAAAGTCGGTAATTAGAGTCGCCATGGCTAGATGAATCTAACAGGTGCCAATTTTGCCTAAGTGTTGCATAAACAGGTTTCACAAACTGAAGCTATTATTTGGGATCAAACAGACATTCAAAAAAGGAAAAAATTCTAGACATAAAAATATGGTGCAAAGAAGTTCATGCGTTCTACTGAGGATTCTTACAAAGAAAGAAGATCAGCTAGTACTAAAAATAAATGCGGAGCAACTACCGCACGAGATATACGCTATCGTTGGATCAAACAAGCTATGGCAGAAGCAAATGCGAAGAACTAGGATGAACGAGGAACTGTACAGAAGAACATACTAGCCCTAGCACGGATCTATGGCGCAGAAAGAGGAAAACTTACTGCGGAAGATCTGCGGCGGAGGGGCACTGCCGTTCTCTGGTCAAGTTCAGGTCGATGCAGCGGCCAAGCTCGACGGAGACGAGATGCGCTGTGGCGGTGGCGGCGGAGCTCCATTGACAGATGTGGGCGAGATGAAGAAGATGCGGAACGTGAAGAATGAGGAAGACCTAGTCGGGTCTATTTATAAGGAAGGGCCATTAAAAGAGCATGAAAAACGAGGAGGCCGAAAATATAAGTTATCCAACTAAGGGGGCGCCTCGATTTTCAGGATGGTCATCAAGACAGAGATCCGTCGGGATACATTGAAGAAAATGTGCTTTTATGGCAGGTGACGTCATGGTGGGTTACCACAAATCCAGATGATGATGTCATGGCGGGTTACAAATTTTTTATAAGAGTAGAAGATTTTTCTTAAGTGTCGAAGATTGACATGAACCAGTTCAAATCAATCTGGGGCCTAATGTTGGGGATATAACTATTGGTATGACCCGCCTAGGAGGGGCCAGGTTATACTTACAAATATTATTGAAGCCCAAGATCCAGGATAGAGATGGCGGTTCAGTTAAGGGCCCAAAGCCCGGAGGCGACTTGAGGCTCGTAGTGATAAACCGCCATGTATACTTGACTTGTATTGTAAGGCAAGAATAGTTAAGAGACTGAGCCGGACACTGTTTATGAGCCGGCCGGGACTCTGTAGAGCCGCTGGGCATCGACCTCTGTATGTAAAGGGACGACCCGGTGGCAGTTCAAGGCAAGTAACATCAACTCGAGAGCTAGGTCAAGCGATTCGCTCCCTGGTTATCGAGACATAAGTAATCCCACTCCAAACTGGATCATAGGCTTTTACCTTCACCGTAAGGGGCCGAACCAGTATAAACCTTGTGTCCTTTGTCCCGATTAACCCCTTTAAGCTTCCTAGTTGCGATGGCTCCACGACTAAGTCCTTTCACTAGGACATCTACCCTGACAATTCCACGACAGCTATGGTTTGAATACGACCAGGAAGCCGGCCAAAAGGGGTTAATAGCTATGATTTGAATACGATCAAGCCCCCATTTGGTCATTGAAGTAGGGTACCTATGTTTGAGTTGTGCTTTGCAACAGACCCTCTTTGGTCCCTTTAATTTTTTCTGAGAACTCGAGCTTTGCGAGAGATAAATTCCTCTTGAGCCGGAATTTTAAACCGGATATTGAGAGCTTGATGAGAGACAGATTTCCCTTGAGCCGGATTTTAAACCGAATTCTTCTTCATTTTGAGCTGGAAATTTTTTGACGGCCTTTAATTTTTCATCAATATAGCGGCAGCCTCCAGGACCGGGTTATCTTCCCCTTCAACGTCCTGGGGTTCTTGAATTTGCTGAAACTGGCAAGACTTGCTGAGTCATATCATTGTAGCCCCCGAGTCTTAAGATGACTCAAGGAGTTGGCTTGAGTTTCTTCCTTCTTGGCCATAGCACAAGACTGCGTATAGCTGTCAGCGGAAACGCTGAAATATGTTGAAATTGGAGGCGAAGTGCTTCAAGGAGCAGTATGACACAGTCGGATGCTGGCGTGTGATAACGTTTGGTGCAAACTCTGCATCCATAGCATGATGATTGCCCTTGTAGTGAACAATTATCCTGCATAAAATATCACCAACCCAAAGTAATTGCTCTTAGAAGAATAAAACATGTACTGATGAAATTCATAGGAAAAATAACACCTGGTATTTTTTGTTGGATGATCGTGCTGGATAATGCATCACACTGCTTTGGCTTTCGACAGAAGAATTGCTCTAATGTGTGTAAAGACAGTGATTGGAGACTGAAATCTGCCAACACGTCTCTTTTGATTCCCTTGAAAACCGTGCCATATTGAGAGGAGTAGTAGTACTGGTCCTCCTATCTTCAAGTGCCTAGGATGATTGAGTTCTCTGTATGTAGTCTTTTGGTCTACGACTAGTACTTGATCGTGAAATCTTTCGCACGAGCAGTGGTAGGAGAGACTGATGGAACCTGTTGCTTTTGTCTTCTCATGCATGTATAGCAGATATTTCTTTCCTTTCCTCGTCATCAGGTCATCCATGCAAATTGATAAACTAGTCTCTTTAGAGCATCTCCAACAGACGCCCAATACTAGGGTCGCGCCCAAAAAATCGCAAGTTTAGCGCGCGCGGAGTTAAAAGTAGCGCTCCAGCGGACGCTGCATAATAGTGCTCGCGGTAAAATGTGTTGAGCGCGCCCAAAAAAACCGGACAAGGAGCTGTACATTTGAGGCGTGAGCTCATGCCTTGCACTTCTCTCATGCTGAACTCCTCGCGGCGCTGCCAGTAGCCTCACATCGCGCGCGCTGGCCATGGGCGCGCGATGGGCGCGCCACGGCAGGCGGCGCGACCACGCCTGGCGGGCGGCGGCGGCGGGCGAGCAGGGGAGGTGCGGTGGGGCGGCGACGGCGGGCGAGCAGGGGAGGAGATGCCACGCGCGCTGGCTGCTGGGGCGGCTATGCCACACGGGCGCGCCACGGCCACGGCGCCATGGGCTGGCGGCGGCGGGCGGCAGCACGGCACGGCGCAGCGCGCCACGCCACGGCAGCGTCTTGGCGCGGCCACCAGCGGGCGCGGGCGCGGCGAAGCGCGGCGCGCCACGCCACGCGTCTGGCGGCGCGGCCACGGCTTGTGCGCGCAGCGCGCCACGCCACGTCTTGGCGCGCTGCCACGGGCGGGCGCGGGCGCGGGCAGGCGCGGCCACGGCACGGCGGCTTGGCGCGCCACGGCGGGCGCGGGGCGGCAGGCGGGCCAGGCACGGCGGGCGCTGGTAGGACGCGCCGCGGCGAAGGGCGGGCGCGCCACGGCGGGCGCGGCAGGGGCGGGCTGCACCACGCGGGCGCGGGCAGAGGGCGCGGCAGCTGGCGAAGCGTGCGCTGCCACGGCGGGCGCGGCAGATGGGCGCTGGCAGGGGCGGACAGGCCACATGGGCGCTGGCAGGGCGGAGGCGGGCGCGCCACGGCGAATGGGTACGGGTTAATTTTGGGCGCTCTTGGAGATGTCACCATTGCTAGCTTAATCAGATATTTTTGGGCGTCTGCTGGAGATGCTCGATCATGCCGCGCGCTAAAACACTATTTTGGCGCTGTAAAAGAAATTTAGCGCGCGGCTCGGTTGGGCGTCTGTTGGAGATGCTCTTAGAGCCTGAGAGGCAGCAGCTTAGCGGCAAATTCGAGGCGGCTCTCCTGCTGCAGCTTGAGGCAGACAGCTCAACTCTCCCGCTGCTGTGGTTGAGGCGGCGCGAGATGAAGCGAGGGCTACCGGAGCCGGAAGGGTAACATGACCCGGCCAGACGCAGCGGTGAGGTAGAGCACATCAGAAGCAGTTGCAAGGCCGAACGGATCATAGCTAGCGGAAGCAAAGCTAGTGAATCAGCACAGCGCAGAGGGGCCGGGTTGCAGGTGAAAGCGGCGGCTCTGCCGCGGGCGTGCTGGCGACGCCCGAGGCGGTTTGATGGCAGGAGTAAACAATGACTCATAGCGAATCGTGAAAGCGACGGCAGCTTGCGACGGTGACAGAGGCAGGGGCCCGACGAGGCAGAGGCGGGTCAGCGATAGAGTATGAGTCTGAGGAGACATCCACTATAGTGGAGTACGACCCGACCGGATCGCGGAGGTGACGCAAGTCCTATCTTGCAGATGGCAAGGTGAGTTCGGGGCAGCTCAGCGTGGCTCGGAGGTGATTCGATGGCCGGGTCGCGGTCACTCGTGGTAAAGGCAGAGGCGGTTCAAAGCGGTCTGAAGTAAAGCATGGGAGAGGCGGCCGCGGCGACTCGCAGCAGAGGCAAGGAGATCCGGCGGCTGTCGACGATTGATTCAGCCCCGATGGCGGGAGCAGCGACTCGCAGGTGAGGCCGAGCCCTTGGCGATTCACGGCAGTAGTTGGGCAGGTCGGGTCACGCCGGCTATGAGTCGGCCGGGCTCTCTCGATGTCAAGGGCAGAGATGAAACAATGCTTGAGACGGAGGGAAGGCCGCCCAACAGCGGGTCACTCGAAGTAGCAACCTTGGCCAGCGGGCCCTAGGGCGGTCGAGGTGAGGTGGAGCTACGATGGCTTTGGCGACGGAGTCCGGCTCGTGGCCATACTTGGTAGTTTCTAACTTGGGTCGCAGGAAACGCGAAGGCCCGAGGCAGCGTAAGATGGAGGCGGAGTAGTCCAGACGGCTCTTCAGCTGGCGGGTCGTCAAGGCAAGGGGAGACCCCCGGCGGCTCACAGCAGCAACGTCGGCGGCTCTTAGGGGGTGTTTGTTTACAGGGACTTTTTTGTGTAGGGACTAAAAAAAGTCCCTCCTAGAGACTTTTTTACCAAACGGGAGGGACTTTTAGGGACTAAACTATGCCTTTGGGACTAAAAAGAAGAAGTCCCTCTAATAGAGTCTTTTTGAGACTTTTCCCGCCTCGCCCCCACCGAAGGCCGTCCAAGACCTTATCCTCTCCCCCGCTGCCGCTGCCCGTCCAAGACAGAGTCGCCGCCGCTCCCCGCCTCCATGGCGCCCTGCGATCGCCGCCGCTCCGCCCAAAGACCGCCCTCCATCTCCGCCCGCCCCGCCCCAAAGACCGCCCTCCATCTCCGCCGCTCCCGCCCAAAGCCCCTCCATCTCCGCCCGTCCCGCCTCAAGATCGAACCTCCAGACTTGCCGCTCGCCTCAAGACCCTTTGCATCTCCGCCCGTCCCGCCCAAGACCGAACCTCCAGACGCCGCCTCGCCTCAAGCCCCGACTCAGATCTCCAGCCCGTGCCCCGCCTCCATTGGCCGGAGCCGCCGCCGCCATGGACGGTGATGAAGACGATGGTCTTCAGTACTTCTATCAGGTCCCCTCCCATCACCAGGCTTCACAGGGCTCATCCGCGGGCGCAAATTTGGGAAGGGGCATGGGCTTCTTCGATCTGAACACCAACATCGACGAGTACCCCGACTTGGGCTCGTACCAGCAACTCCTCCGTGGCGAGTCGGCCGGTCATGGTCTTCCTCCGATTGGACGTGGTCGTGGGAGGTCCGTGTCCCAGGGCGGAGGAGGCCGCGCCCGGTCTCTGAACATTGGTGGTGGATCGGGCTCTCATGCGGCCGTTAAATGCGCCCGGCGCAATTTGTTAGCGACGGAGGCGTCGAGAGGTCGTGGGAGGTCCGTGCCCTGTGGCACCTTGACGCGTGTAGGTCGAGCCGTGGGGTCTCATCGGCCGGCAACATAGGCGTCGCAGACGGGATTCTCAATCTCTCAAGTTGCAAGCCGCAGCGTGCATCGTCATCCGCCGTGCCTTGTAAGATGTAGACGGTGAAGGATTTGAAGATGCGAGCGACAACTCTGCTTTTGGAGAGGTAAATTTCGAGTTCGTACATTCATGTCCATGTGTTCTTGCTAGTAAAAGATTTTCATGCCAGTTATGCAACATTTTGGTGCCATCCTTATCAGCCTTATAATTAGTAGATCAACATTTTGGTGCCATCCTTATGATGCTGTGCTCGAGTGCCCATTTGTATGAAAAGTGCAGTAAATTATTGGTATGCAAAGTTCCATATTGATGATACAAGCACAGCATGTACATGTGTTATGTTGCTGCCAACTGGATAGTTGGGGTGTAGACCAATATAACTGCGTGTAGAAGACTGTAGAAATTGTTGTCAGATTCATCTTCTTCTTGCAACTGGGTGTACAAGACTTTTTGTAACTGAGTTGTGCAAATTCATGTACATGTGTTCTGTTGCTGTAAATAGATATAGTTAAATTGTATGTGGAATTCACCACCGAATATATTTGTATATGGAATTCACCACCCAATTTGTTTGAATTGTGTATTTGTTATTTTTTGTTTAGAAAAACATTGCCAAGGCTGATTGAATGACGAGAATATTATGATATTTTGTAACATTGCTCGTGAGGAAGCTAGGATGGGCACTGTGAATGGTGCTTGGACAACTAGAGCGCATAATAATATGAAGACAAAATTTTATGAACGCAGCCGCCTCCTCCATACTACCAAGCAATTCAAAAATTGTTTAACTAAACTCAAGAGCTTCTATAGCGCTTGGGCGTGGTTGGGGCGAAAGAACTGGTTGTATTTAACCGGAGACGGGCTATAACCGCATCAAGTGAGTGGTGGACAAAAAAAATTAAGGTACATCATTCACAAGTTACTGCTTGAATTGCTCACGCTGATTACATTACTTAGCCTTGTCCTAATTACCTTACTAATGCTGCAGAAAGACCGGATGTCGAAAAATTCAATGGTGGCAATCCCGAGTATTTGGATATGCTTATAGAGCTATTCCAAGGTGTGGCGATTGATGGATCGTCGACTTATGTGCCCGTAGATGAAGAGGAAGAAGAATATGATCTTTGCCGATGATGGACATGAGCAGAGTCCAATGAGCACCACCAGCGAGGAAGAGGGGAAGCGGTGGCTGAACGATCAAAGAACAAGCCCGTGCAAGAAACACAAGAGCCCAATGGTGAAACTAATGACGGGGCTGATCAGCGGTATCAATAGTGATAACACTTCGAGATGATCACCGAATATGCAAACAAAAGGCAGGAAGCAAAGGACAAGGCAAGAGAGAAGAAATCAAACAAGACTAAGGAGAGCATTACTCGTTGTCAAAAGTTGGCGGTTCAATGTGGTGCGAAGAAACAAGTGTCGAGTACTTCATGGCAACTCAAGCTGTTTTGCGAGATGAGGCAAACAGAGTCATATTTGAGAACATTACAAGTGATGATGCTAGACTGACTTGGTTGAAGAGGTGGTGCATGATGAAGAAGTTGTCCTAGTGTTCTTCTGTACTAGTGTTCTATTTTCCAAAATAACTATGTAATGGACCTGCAGTGTGCGACCTTGCTAAATGATCATTGCATGTTACTGTGTTTCATAATGTTTGGGTGTACTAATGTTTGCTAGTTGAAAAGGTGGTGCATGATGAACAATTTGTACTAATGTTTGCATGTTTCAGATTAACAATGGCGGCGATCTTATGGATGGCGGCGATCTTGATGGGGCGATAGTGATGATGAAGCGATGTTGTTCATGCACCAAAACGAAAGAGAAGAATCTGCAGATGGCTGCATGGTTGGTATGTACCACTTGGACTCTTCTTGTAACAAAGGACCTAGAAGAGTACCAATCTGATCTGGGCATGATTGGGTTATGACAACACTAGGCAACCAAACTTCTGTTACAACATGTTTAGAATGCATAGACCGGTCTTTGAGAAATTGCATAGTCGCTTGTTGATTTCTATGGTTTGAAGTCCACCAAAAGAATGTCATCAGTTGAGTCTCTAGGCCTGTTTACGTGGATAGTTGGTTCCCTCAATCTCTAAGACAAGCGTAAAACAGATTTGTTAGGTCATTGGACACAATTGTAAGAAAGTTTGATAAGGTTTTAGCCTCGCACGATCCATTTCGCAAAAGATATCATCAAGCCAACAGATCCTCAATTCAAAACTGTGCATTCAAAACTAAGATCTAGAAAGTATGCACCATTTATGGACAATTGCATTGGAGCAATAGATGGGACACACATACAAGTTGTGGTACCGGTTGCCCGCTTGCATCAAAGATAGGAATAGACATAAGGAGAAGAGTCGAATGTGATGTGTGTGTGTGACTTTAATATGAGATTCACATTTGTCCTAGCGGTTGGCCAGGATCGGTGCATGACATGAGGGTCTTCAATGATGCCCGATCCAGGTTGGTGACAAGTTTCCAAAACCGCCACGAAAAGTTCTATCTTGTGGACTCGGGATACCCAAATAGACACGGTTATCTTGCACCATACAAGGGGTTAACCTATCATTTCCAGGAGTACCGTGATGGAACAATGCCTAGAGGAAAAAAGGAACACTTCAATTTCAGCCATTCTTCACTTAGAAATGTCATCGAGAGGTGTTTTGGAGTCTTGAAGAACAAGTGGAGGATTTTGTTTCACTTACCAAGTTATCCAATGCAGAAACAAAGCAAAATCATTGTGGCTCGTGCATTGCCTTTCGCACAATTTTATTAGAGAAAGTCAACTAGCTGATATAGAATTCGACAAGTGTGATCAAGATGAAAATTATGTACCATTGTTCGTGCTAACGACCACTCCAACAAATGATTCAACCAATGAGATGGATAGTGCTGCTATGAATCAATTTAGAAATTGGGTCGCTGATGGGTTGTGGAGCTTGAAACAGCAATAATATATTATTTCGGTTCTTATGGACAAGTGTTCTTTGCTCATGTAATCTCACTTATTTCGGTTCTTGTGAACAATTGTTGGCACGAACAAGTGTTCTCTTCTAGTGTTGTTTTGGTTGTTACGAATAAGCTTATTTCTATTCTTATGAACAATTGTTGGCACGAACAAGTGTTCTCTTCTAGTGTTGTTTTGGTTGTTACGAACAAGCTTATTTCTGTTCTTATGTACAATTGTTTGCATGAACAAGTGTTCTCTTATAGTGTTGTTGGCCCTGGGACTTCTATATGCGATGAACAAGTGGTTTTTCAGGAGCCCAACTGGGACTTCTGTTGTTAATATTTATGTAATGTGGCGAAGTGCCGAACTGGGACTTCTATCGGCAAATGAACAAGTGGTTTTTTCTGTTTTTATCATTTATGTATATGTACTAGTACGTACTAATTATTAGGGGCAGCATGGTCTTTTAGCACGTCATTTATTATCCTTTAGTCCATATTTAGTCCCTGGAAACAAACAGGTAGGGACTAGAGACTTTTTAGTTGGGACTAAAAAAAGTCCTAGGACTTTTTAAACAAACAGGGCCTTAGGTCCAGCAGAAGTGAGGCAGGACGCGGCTTTGTTGATTTTAGCTGGGGGAAGGTAAACCGGCAGGCTACCGGGCCTCGCGCGGATCGAGCCAGAAGAGGCCAGAACCGGCCGGGTGCTCGAGGACATGTGTGAGGTTAACGAGGGCTTGAGGCGGCTCAACACTGTAAAGGTGGCCGAGGCACCCGGAGCAGTGACTCAGAGGCGAGACAGTCTGGCCGCAGCAGACGGAAACGGCGCAAGACAAATGTCTTGGCGCGACAGCGAGCGAGACTGCGAGCATGGAGGTGACTTGCAAACGGCATCGACTCGTTGGAGGTAGCGACTCATATCCTTGACCCTGAACGAAGTAGTAGAAACATGCTACTCCAAGCTACCCAGTACTGCTAATCTCATCCAAGATGTGCGTATATGCACCACCCTCCTCTTGATTGATGCTCCATGGTTGAATTGTTTATTAGAAGTGGATTCCTAATTAGCCTCGTGCTGACACATTACATTGGGTTGCAGCTTTTCCTTTGTTCCCCACGAGGTGAGTCTGCGGTGGAGGCGCGGCTGGCAACTTGCGATAGAGGCAAGGAAAAAGAGAGCCACAGTCATGGCTTAGGCAGACCACAGCAGCAGCTGTTAAACCTCAGCTGTAGCAGACGAGAACATCCCGACATGGCGAAACTGACTGGTGCGGGGTACCCGGCCATGATCGGAAGCAGAGCCGGCAGGTGCGGCAGGATGGATTGAGGCCGCAACAGCGACTTAGGCAGATGGCGACTCGCAGGCAGATGGCAACTCAGTGGGAGCGGTACATCGAGACCGTAGTGGTCACTCGGATTCGGCGAGGCGGGTCAACCCTGCTAGTTTTGACTCCTCGTCCGGCTTGATACGTGCCTGCAACCGTGCAGTAGTAGTGGAGGCGAGGCGCCGGCGGTTCACGGAGGTGCCGGCGAGGTGGAGACGTGGCCAGCTCGAGGCGGCGGCGGCGCAGGGCGTGGAAGAGCAGAAACTTGCGGGAAGAGGCCGACACGGCGAGCCAGCTACTCGTCGATGCGAGTAGGGAATGGAGGCCCGCAAACCAAGGCGGGTCGGGGCGCGGCTATAAATACGGTGATGGAGCCCAGCAATTCGATGCGGTTCCAGGCAGAAGCGGCGCCTCAGGTTGGAAGCGGCGGCGAGTTGGAAACACGACCGTGGCGGATCGTCAAAGCGAGGCAGGCAAGGCGCGGTAAGAAGCAGTTAGCGGCTAGAGCTGGGCGTCTCAAATCCGCACCGGCAGGGGCGGGTCGCCACAACGGTGTTGAGGGCGGCTACTTTACGAGGGCAACAGTGGCCTATTAATCTCTGGCCGACTTGGAATGAATCTGACCACCGCTGCGGTGATGGTGGCCTTTTTTCCCATTACAGTATCGCTGTTGATGATTAATCCCGGTCCTGATTTGGAAACAGCTCTTCTAATTTTAAACTCGGCTTATCTTTGGATTGGACATGTTTATCTTCAGCGAGTCTTGCCTACCTCTGATAATTTGTATTTTTCCGTCCGTTCTGCCACGAGCCGTGTCACAAATAATTTCGAATTCTGTGCCACTTAATGCTTCACGATTGTACGGCTGTTGTGGACAGAAGACATGTGCCATGCTTCTAAATCACGGCGGCGCTCGACGGAAATCCAATAGGTCTCGCCGATACGTGACCGCTTTAAAAACAAAATTGATCTGGTTTTGGATTGGGTCCTGCGTCCGTCTTGTCGACTCGGCGACTTTGCAGCGGCGCACCTGATGCAACCCTAATTCCGCGAATTCTCCTTCATCGGTTGATCGCGAGCTTCTCGATCCCAGAAGAGATCCCTCCAAGAACTCAACACCACCGTGCGTGGGCCCCACGGTGGGTGCCAACTATCGTGGAAACGTCACGGTAGATGTCCTAGTGTGAGGACTTAGTCGTGAGGCCAACGCATCTATGTGGTAGCTTGAGAGAGGTTGATCAGGGACGAGAGATGCGAGGCGAATCAAACAAAAGACAAGGATTTAGACAACTTCGGGCCCCGGGAAACATCATCCGGTAATAGCCCTACATGTTGTTTGTGGCTAGGTCTCATTATGCTCATGAGGGAAACGTCATATATCTGGCTCTCCTCTAGTTGTGTCTAGCATGAACGATTATTTTCCCGCTCTCCCCTCTTTGGGTGCCCCGCCCCTCCTTATATAAGTTGAAGGGGCGGGTTACATGTAGAGTCAAACTCAGATTAGGACTTAACCTATTTTGACGTCTTACCATGGGCTTCTCACCATGGGCTTCTTAACGTCTTGGACTTCTTAACGTCTTGGGCTTCTTAACGTAAGCCAGCTTACAATCTGACTTACAATCTGGCTTAGCTGCTCACCGCTTAACTCGCTAATCGCTCACGGCTTACCATGCTTAATCGTGTCTGCTTAACTCGCTAAGCGTGTGCCGACTTAACCTGCTTAACTGTCTGCCGGCTTACCACGCTTGACTGTCTGCCGGCTTAACCTGCTTGACTGTTTGCCGGCTTATAATCTGCCAGATCACCAATGACACACCAAGTCTCAGCCGGGTCATATCTCCGGCCAGGTCACACCGCGGGGTATATCCCCGACAGAAGGTGTACCCAACAGTTTCCTTTGGGTATCCTATGAAGACGCACTTCTCCGATTTGGGTTCGAGCTTATCAGGTTGAAGCTTTTTCACATAAGCATTGTATACCCAAACTTTAAGAAAGACAACTTTGGTTTCTTGCCAAACCACAGTTCATAAGGCATCGTCTCAACGGATTTTGATGGTGCCTATGTAAAGTGAATGCAGCCTTCCCTAAAGCATAACCCCAAAACGATAGCGGTAAATTAGTAAGAGACATCATAGATTGCACCATATACAATAAAGTATGGTTACGACATTCGGACACACCATTTCGCTGTGGTGTTCTAGGTGGCGTTAATTGTGAACTATCCCATGTTGTTTCAAATGAAGACCAAACTCGTAACTCAAATATTCTCCTCCATGATTAGATCATAGAAACTTTATTTTCTTGTTACGATGATTTTCCACTTCACTCTGAAATTCTTTGAACTTTTCAAATGGTTCAGACTTATGTTTCATTAAGTAGATATAACCATATCTTCTTAAATCATCTGTGAAGGTAAGAAAATAACGATACCCACCATGAGCCTCAATACTCATTGGACCACATACATCGGTAGCTCGTTCCATTGTTCCGGAGAACGGATTTTTAGTCATCTTTCCCATAAGGCACGGTTCGCAAGCACCAAGTGATTCATAATCAAGTGATTTCAAAAGTCCATCAGCATGGAGTTTCTTCATGTGCTTTACACCGATATGACCCAAACGGCAGTGCCACAAATAAGTTGCACTCTCATTATTAAACTTATATATTTTTGCTTCAACACTATGAATATGTGTATCACTACTATCGAGATTCAACAAAAATAGACCACTTAGCAGGGGTGCATGACCATAAAAGATATTACTCGTATAAATAGAACAACCAATATTCTCTGATTTAAATGAATAACCGTCTCACATTAAATAAGATCTAGGTATAATGTTCATGCTCAACGCTGGCACCAAATAACAATTATTCAGGTCTAAAACTAATCCCGATGGTAGATGTAGAGGTAGCGTGCCGACCGCGATCACATCGACTTTGGAACCATTTCCCATGTGCATCGTCACCTCGTCCTTAGCCAATCCTCGGTTAATCCGTAGCCCCTGTTTCGAGTTGCAAATATGAGCAACAGAACCAGTATCAAATACCCAAGCGCTACTGCGAGCATTAGTTAAGTACACATCAATAACATGTATATGAAATATACCTTTCACTTTGCCATCCTTCTTATCCGCCAAATACTTGGGGCAGTTCCGCTTTCAGTGACCAGTCCCTTTGCAGTAGAAGCACCCAGCTTCAGGATTAGGTCCAGACTTGGGTTTCTTCTCTTGAGCGGCAACCTTTTTGCCGTTCTTCTTGAAGTTCCCCTTCTTCCCTTTGCCCTTTTTCTTGAAACTAGTGGTCTTATTGACCATCAACACTTGATGCTCCTTTTTGATTTCTACCTCGCAGCTTTTAGCATCGCGAAGAGCTCAGGAATAGTCTTGTTCATCCCTTGCATATTATAGTTCATCACGAAGACTTTATAGCTTGGTGGCAGTGATTCAAGAACTCTGTCAATGAAACAATCAACTGGAAGATCAACTCCCAGTTGAGTCAAGTGATTATGGTACCCAGACATTTTGAGTATGTGTTCACTGACAGAACTATTCTCCTCCATTTTTGCACCTGTAGAACTTGTTGGAGACTTCATATCTCTCAACTCGAGAATTTGCTTGAAATATTAACTTCAACTCTTCGAACATCTCATATGCTCCACGATGTTCAAAACATCTTTGAAGTCCCGATTCTAAGCCGTAAAGCATGGCACACCGAACTATCGAGTAGTCATTAGCTTTGCTCTGCCAGACATTCTTAACGTCATCAGTAGCATCTGCAGCAGGCCTGGCACACAACGGTTCTTCCGGGACGTAACTCTTCTGTGCAGCAATGAGGATAATCCTCAAGTTACAGACCCAGTCCGTGTAGTTGCTGCCATCATCTTTCAACTTAGCGGAACACATTAAAATTTAAAGGAACAGTAGCACGGGCCATTGATCTACAACAACATAGACATGCAAAATACTATCAGGTACTAAGTTCATGATAAATTAAAGTTCAATTCATCATATTACTTCAAAACTCCCACCTAGATAGACATCCCTCTAATCATCTAAGTGATCACGTGATCCAAATCAACTAAACCATGTCCGATCATCACGTGAGATGGAGTAGTTTTCAATGGTGAACATCACTATGTTGATCATATCTACTATATGATTCACGCTCGACCTTTCGGTCTCAGTGTTCCAAGGCCATATCTGCATATGCTAGGCTCGTGAAGTTTAACCAGAGTATTCTGCGTGTGCAAAACTAGCTTGCACCCGTTGTATGTGAACGTAGAGCTTATCACACACGATCATCATGTGGTGTCTCGGCACGACGAACTGTAGCAACGGTGCATACTCAGGGAGAACACTTGTACCTTGCAATTTAGTAAGGGATCATCTTATAATGCTACCGACGTTCTAAGCAAAATAAGATGCATAAAGGATAAACATCACATGCAATCAAAATATGTGACATGATATGGCCATCATCATCTTGTGCTCATGATCTGCATCACCGAAGCATCGTCATGATCTCCATCGTCACCGGCATGACACCTTGATCTCCATCATAACATCGTTGTCGTCTTGCCAACTATTGTTACTACGACAATCGCTACCGCTTAGTGATAAAGTAAAACAATTACATGGCGATTGCATTGCATACAATAAAGCAACAACCATATGGCTCCTTCCAGTTGCCAATAACTTTGTTACAAAACATGATCATCTCATACAACAATTTATATCACATCATGCCTTGAACATATCACATCACAGCAAGCTATGCAAAAACAAGTTAGCCGTCCTCTACTTTGTTGTTGCAAGTTTTACGTGGCTGCTACGAGCTTCTAGAAAGAACCGTTATTACCTACGCATCAAAACCACAACGATTTTTCGTCAAGTGTGATGTTTTAACCTTCAACAAGGACCGGGTGTAGCCACACTCGATTCAATTAAAGTTGGAGAAACAGACACTCACCAGCCACCTATGTGCGAAGCACGTCGGTAGAACCAGTCTCGCCTAAGCGTACGCGTAATGTCGGTCTGAGCCGCCTCATCCAACAATACTGCGGAATCAAAGTATGACATGCTGGTAAGCAGTATGACTATTATCGCCCACAACTCTTTGTGTTCTACTCGTGCATATAACATCTACGCATAGACCTGGCTCGGATGCCACTCTTGGGGAACGCGGTAATTTCAAAAAAATTCCTACGATCACGCAAGATCGATATAGGAGATGCATAGCAAGGAGAGGGGAGAGTGTGTCCATGTACCCACGTAGACTGAAAGCGGAAGTGTTATGACAACGCGGTTGATGTAGTCGTACATCTTCACAATCTGACCGATCCTAGCAACGAAGATACGGCACCTCCACGGTCTACACACGTTCATCTCGGTTACGTCCCATGAACTCTAGATCCAGCTAAGGTCGAGGGAGAGTTTTGTCAGCACGACGGCGTGGTGACGGTGGTGATGAAGTTACAGGCACAAGGCTTCGCCTAAGCACTACGACGATATGACTGAGGTGGAAATCTATGGTGGGGGGCACCGCACACGGCTAAAACAATTGTCAACTTTTTGTGTTCTAGGGTGCCCTCTGCCCCCGTATATAAAGGAGCAAGGGGGAGGCCACCCGGCCCTCCCAGGGCGCACCAAGAGAGGGGAATCCTACTAGGACTCTAAGTCCTAGTAGGTTTCCACCTAAGGAAGAGGGGGAAGGAGGAAGTAAGAGGGGGAAGAGAAGGAAAGGGGGGCGCCGCCCCCTTCCCTTGTCCTATTCGGAGCAAAGAGAGGGGGGACGCTGCCAGCCCCTCCTGGCCCTTCCTCTTCTCCCACTAAGGACCATCTAGGCCCGTTAGTTCCCCCCCCCAGGGGGGGGGGGAGGGATTCCGGTAACCCGCCGGCACTCTGGTTTTATACGAAACTTCTCTGGAACACTTCCGGTGTCCGAATATAGCCCTCCAATATATCAATCTTTATGGCCCGACCATTTCAAGACTCCTTGTCATGTCCGTGATCACATCCGGGACTCCGAACAATCTTCGGTACATCATATCACATAAACTCATAGTACCAATCGTCATCTAACGTTAAGCGTGCGGACCCTACGGGTTCGAGAACTATGTAGACATGACTGAGACACGTCTCCGGTCAATAACAAATAGCGGAACCTGGATGCCCATATTGGTTCCTACATATTCTACGAAGATCTTTATCGGTCAAACCGCATAACAACATACGTTGTTCCCTTTGTCATCGGTATGTTACTTGCCCGAGATTCGATCGTCAGTATCATCATACCTAGGTCAATCTCATTACCAGCAAGTCTATTTACTCGTTCTATAATACTTCATCCCGCAACTAACTCATTAGTTATAATGCTTGCAAGGCTTATAGTGATGAGTATTACCGAGAGGGCCCAGAGATACCTGTGGGAAACACAGAGTGACAAATCCTAATCTCGATATATGCCAACCCAACAAACACCTTCGGAGACACCTGTAGAGCACCTTTATAATCACACATTTACGTTGTGACGTTTGGTAGCACACAAAGTGTTCCTCCGGTATTCGAGAGTTGCATAATCTCATAGTCTGAGGAACTTGTATAAGTCATGAAGAAAGCAGTAGCAATGAAACTGACACGATCATAATGCTAAGCTAACGGATGGGTCATGTCCATCACATCATTCTCCTAATGATGTGATCCTATTTATCAAATGACAACACATCTCTATGGTTAGGAAACATAACCATCTTTGATTAACGAGCTAGTCAAGTAGAGGCATACTAGGGACTATATGTTTTGTTTATGTATTCACACATGTATTTAAGTTTCCGGTTAATACAATTCTAGCATGAATAATAAACATTTATCATGAATTAAGGAAATAAATAATAACTTTATTATTTCATCTAGGGCATATTTCCTTCAATGGTCCCTAAGTAGCCGACACACCTTAGGAGACACAACTCACAACACAAACAAAATTGGGTTAAGTTGGGGTGGCGAAAGTCTATGGTGGGCAAGCCTATGCGGAAGTTATGGTGGTGGTTGATGAATAAGCAATGGTCCCTAAGTACACGAAACACCTTAGGAGTCTCAAATCACAACTCAAACAACCACAAATGCAATGGGAAACAAAATGGGTTATGTTGCAGAAGTCGGTGGTGGTAATGCAGATGATATGGTGGAAGCCCTAGGCAAAGATGCCAAAGTTGCAAAAAAATTATGGAGTCAAATGATGATGGTAGTATTTTTGTGGGATGGGGGATGTCAATAGCTTCAAAAAGAGCTAAAGAACGTCAGAATCGGACTCCAGATGAATTAGTTATGGTCAAAACGGTGAAACATAGGAGGCCGAAATGCCAGGGGCCGGACATCCGGGGTCGGGGCCGGAAATCCGGGGCGTGATGTCCAGAACCTTGCGCGAAATTGAGCTCCAGGAGCCGGATGTCCGGGCTATGGGACGGATGTCCAGGGGCCAGATGTCCGGGCTCCAAATTCGAGGATGAACTCGAGGAACTCGATTTTGGGGACGAAAATTGATGATTTTGGGGGCAAAATTGAGGAGATTTCATGGATGGAAAGTGGGGAAACTTGGGGGAAAGATAGATCTACTCGAAACACAACGAAATCATGGATCAAAATCAACAAAACATCATCAAACCAACAAATCACAAAAAAATTGGGGGCTATTTTTGGTGGGGATTTTCGAATTTAGGACAAAATCACACAAAAGAAGGCTAGAAAACGATGGGGCAGGCTCTAAATTCATGATCAACGTGGCCCATGATACCAATATGATCATGAGCAGCTAGGCTCTGATCCAAAATGATGTAGGGTGGAACCCTAGGGGCCGATCTTTCACGATTTGGTGGGGATCCCGCGAAGAACACGAGGGGAAACACGAGGGAAATCACGAGAGGAACACTCAAAAACAACTCCAATCACACATCCACTAGACAATCAAACACACAAGATCCATAAGGTACATGAACAACAAAGGGAAAGATACAAGGTGAAGTTCATCCCAAATCCAAAAGAGATGGGGGCTTGAATCCTAGAAGGATCTTCTTCGTGAAGAGGTCTTGAATCCCTCGGGATATTCTCCTAGATTGAGGTCTTGGCCTCCAAAGGAGTGGTCTCTCTCTCTCTCTCTCTCTCTCTCTCTCTCTCTCTCTCTCTCTCTCTCTCTCTCTCTCTCTCTCTCTCTCGGAGAGGGTGGGAGCAAAACTCACATACAAATGAGCTATCATATTTGATATCCCTAGCTAGGAGGAGGTGAGGGTCCATATATAATGCTCGTACAAGTTGGGGCGAGTTGGAGGGATATATGGGCCGGTGGCCTTTACACTATGTGTAGGGGGGCGGATGTCCTGGCTGGCCTGGGTTGCGTTCTATGAAGGAGGCCAGATTTCCGGGGGTCGGGCCGGATGTCCGGGGCCTAGAGCTGGCTTGCGGCTGGTCTACTACTGGTGGCTCTGGTCTTTAGGGGTCAGATGTCTGGGACTAGGCCGGATGTCCGGGGCCTGGGAATCTTCTCCCGTTCCTCTTCCGACATCGCTTCCATGCTTCTCTCGCGGATGGTGTAGTCGACCCTTGGCGCTTGCACTCCTCCTCAACATCCGTGAAGCTCCGACAATACCTATGCATGCACACGGGAGAACTGTCAAGTAGTATACCATCCTCGAAGGGGTCAACTGAACACGTGTAAAGGAGATGATTCACCTTTGTGTATATGAAGTAGATGTCGCACATTTCACTCGCTGAATGGGCTCTTGACATGGTGATGTCCGTAGGATGCTCCACGTCACTTCATCACTTCCTCGCCTGGCCATTGCCTCCGATCACCGGCGCAGCTATAGGCGTCCGCGGCTGGTGGAGGGTCTTGGTCGTCCGAGGAGGAGGTGCAGCCGTCACAATCATCACAGTCGGAGTCGAAGTCGGAGATGACGATGAGCCCCTTCATCTGATGGACCGCCTTGTCCTGCTCCTACTTCAACTTGGCGAACCGAGCATTCTCCGTTGCTGCCTCCTTCGCCTCGCGCTCCAACTACTCAATAGTAAGCCGGAGCGCCTTGGCATTCTTCCATCGAAGGCGGTGAGCGTCCGTCTCCGCTGTCGTGAGGGACCGGTGGTAGACCCATGCAAGCAGCCGCACATCCTTGTCAGGCTCCGCCTGCATCCCGCGGTGGGGCGCGCGAACTGCTCCGCCGCGTCCCTCTCCCGTGCACACTGCCTCTCGCGGCGCGGGCACTAGCACCCACCACTGGCCGCGTGGAGGAGCGGTCGGTGGGGGAAGGGGACGACGCGGGGCGGTGTAGACGGCGTTGTCTTGGCATCGCTGCTCGCGGGCTGGGAGGGTCCAACTCTGGCTTCCGTGCTGCGTTGGCACGGGACCTGCGGCGACGCTCCAGATCCAGAGATGACGCCTGTGTCCACCTTGGACCGCTCCAATGCTATGCGGAGGGCCATCTCCTCCTCGTAGTCGAGCTCGGAGCCGGAGTCGCTGCCGGAGTTGAACATCGGAGTGGATGGGTTCAAAACCGAAGAAGGAGAGGAAAGGACGGAGAGAGAAAGAATAAGCTAGGGTTTGGAGCGAGGTGCCCGGATTGGGATTTTTATGGGCCAGGTGTGGGGTCGATGGTGGGCCGGGCCTGTCAGGGGGAGCGTCCGGGTCTCTCTCTCTCTCTCTCTCTCTCTCTCTCGAGAGGGTGGGAGCAAAGCTCACATACAAATGAGCTATCATATTCGATATCCCTAGCTAGGAGGAGGTGAGGGTCTATATATAATGCTCGTACAAGTTGGGGCGAGTTGGAGGGATATATGGGCCGGTGGCCTTTACACTATGCGTAGGGGGGAGGATGTCTTGGCTGGCCTGGGTTGCGTTCTATGAAGGAGGCCAGATTTCCGGGGGTCGGGCCGGATTTCCGGGGCCTAGAGCTAGCTTGCGGCTGGTCTGCTACTGGTGGCTCTGTTCTTTAGGGGTCAGAACTCTGGGACTAGGCCGGATGTCCGGGGCCTGGGAATCTTCTCCCGTTCCTCTTCCGACATCGCTTCCATGCTTCTCTCGCGGATGGTGTAGTCGACCCTTGGCGCTTGCACTCCTCCTCAACATCCGTGAAGCTCCGGCAATACCTATGCATGCACACGGGAGAACTATCAAGTAGTATACCATCCTCGAAGGGGTCAAGTGAGCACGTGTAAAGGATATGATTCACATTTGTGTATATGAAGTAGATGTCGCACATTTCACTTTCTGAGCGGGCTCTTGACATGGTAATGTCCGTAGGATGCTCCGCATCACTTCATCACTTCCTCACCTGGCCATTGCCTCCGATCACCGGCGCAGCTATAGGCGCCCATGGTGGTGAAGGGTCTTAGTCGTCCAGGAGGAGGTGCAGCCGTCACCATCATCACGGTCGAGTCGGAGTCGGAGATGACGATGAGCCCTTCATCGATGGACCGCCTTGTCTGCTCCCACTTCAACTTGGCGAACCGAGCATTCTCCGTTGCTGCCTCCTTCGCCTCGCGCTCCAACTACTCAATAGTAAGCCAGAGCGCCTTGGCGTTCTTCCATCGCAGGCGGCGAGCGTCCATCTCCGCCGTCGTGAGGGACCGGTGGTAGACCCATGCGAGCAGCCGCACATCCTTGTCGGGCTCCGCCTGCATCCCGCGGTGGGGCGTGCGAACTGCTCCGCCGCGTCCCTCTCCCGTGCACACTACCTGTCGCGGCGCGGGCACTAGCACCCACCACTGGCCGCGTGGAGGAGCGGTCGGTGGGGGAAGGAGACGACGCGGGGCGGTGTAGACGGTGTTGTCTTGGCATCGCTGCTCGCGGGCTGGGAGGGTCCAACTCCGGCTTCCGCGCTGCGTTGGCGCGGGACCTGCGGCGACGCTCCAGATCCAGAGATGACGCCTGTGTCCACCTTGGTCGCTCAACGCTATCACGGAGGGCCATCTCCTCCTCGTGTCGAGCTCGGGCGGAGTCGCTGCGGAGTTGAACATCGAGTGGATGGGTTGAAATCGAAGAAGGAGAGGAAAGGACGGAGAGAGAAAGAATAAGCTAGGGTTTGGGCGAGGTGCGGATTGGGATTTTATGGGCGGTGTGCGGTCGATGGTGGGCGGGCTGTCGGGGGGCGTCAGGGTCTCTCCCTCTCTCTCTCTCTCTCTCTCTCTCTCTCTCTCTCTCTCTCTCTCTCGGAGAGGGTGGGATCAAAGCTCACATACAAATGAGCTATCATATTTGATATCCCTAGCTAGGAGGAGGTGAGGGTCTATATATAATGCTCGTACAAGTTGGGGCGAGTTGGAGGGATATATGGGCCGGTGGCCTTTACACTATGCGTAGGGGGGCGGATGTCCTGGCTGGCCTGGGTTGCATTCTATGAAGGAGGCCAGATTTCCGGGGGTCGGCCCGGATGTCCGGGGCCTAGAGCTGGCTTGCGGCTGATGCACTCTTGGTGGCTTTGGTCTTTAGGGTCGGATGTGCGGGACTAGGCGGATGTCGGGGCACAGGAATCTTGTCCCGTTCCTCTTCTGACATCGCTTCCATGCTTCTCTCGTGGATGGTGTAGTCGACCCTTGGCGCTTGCACTCCTCCTCAACATCCGTGAAGCTCCGCCAATACCTATGCATGCACACGGGAGAACTGTCAAGTAGTATACCATCTTCGAAGGGGTCAACTGAACACGTGTAAAGGAGATGATTCACCTTTTTGTATATGAAGTAGATGTCGCACATTTCACTCATTGAGCGGGCTCTTGACATGGTGATGTCCGTAGGATGCTCCGCATCACTTCATCACTTCCTCGCCTGGCCATTGCCTCCGATCACCGGCGCAGCTATAGGCGTCCGCGCTGGTGGAGGGTCTTGGTCGTCAGGAGGAGGTGCAGCCGTCACCATCATCACGGTCGGTCGGGTCGGAGATGACGATGAGCCTTCATCGATGGACCGCCTTGTCCTGCTCCCACTTCAACTTGGCGAACCGAGCCTTCTCCGTTCTTGCCTCCTTCGCCTCGCGCTCAACTACTCAATAGTGGCCGGGCGCCTTGGCGTTCTTCCATCGAAGGCGGCGAGCGTCCGTCTCCGCCGTCGTGAGGGACCGGTGGTAGACCCATGCGAGCAGCCGCACATCCTTGTCGGGCTCCGCCTGCATCCCGCGGTGGGGTCGCGAACTGCTCCGTCGCGTCCCTCTCCCGTGCACGCTGCCTCTCGCGGCGCGGGCACTAGCACCCACCACTGGCCGCGTGGAGGAGCGGTCGGTGGGGGAAGGAGACGACGCGGGGCGGTGTAGACGGCGTTGTCTTGGCATCGCTGCTTTCATGGCTGGGAGGTCAACTCCGGCTTGCTGCGGCTGCGTTGGCTTGGGACTGCGGCGACGCTCGAGATCGAGAGATGGCGCTGTGTCCACCTTGGACCGCTCAATGCTATCGGAGGCCATCTCCTCCTCGTGGTCGAGCTCGGGCGAGTCGCTGCGGAGTTGAACATCGGAGTGGATGGGTTCAAAACCGAAGAAGGAGAGGAAAGGACGAGAGAGAAAGAATAAGCTAGGGTTTGGGCGAGGTGCGGATTGGGATTTTATGGGCGGTGTGGGGTCGATGGTGGGCGGGAACTGTCGGGGGGCGTCAGGGTCTCCCTCTCTCTCTCTCTCTCTCTCTCGAGAGGGTGGGAGCAAAGCTCACATACAAATGAGCTATCATATTCGATATCCCTAGCTAGGAGGAGGTGAGGTCTATATATAATGCTCGTACAAGTTGGGGCGAGTTGGAGGGATATATGGGCGGTGGCCTTTACACTATCGTGGGGGAGGATGTCTTGGCTGGCTTTGGGTTGCGTTCTATGAAGGAGGCCAGATTTAGGGGTCGGGCGGTTCGGGGCCTAGAGCTAGCTGCGGCTGATGCCTCTTGGTGGCTCTGTTCTTTAGGGTCAAGTGCAGGACTAGGCGGATGTCGGGGCACTGGGAATCTTCTCCCGTTCCTCTTCCGACATCGCTTCCATGCTTCTCTCGCGGATGGTGTAGTCGACCCTTGGCGCTTGCACTCCTCCTCAACATCCGTGAAGCTCCGGCAATACCTATGCATGCACACGGGAGAACTATCAAGTAGTATACCATCCTCGAAGGGGTCAAGTGAGCACGTGTAAAGGATATGATTCACCTTTGTGTATATGAAGTAGATGTCGCACATTTCACTCGCTGAACGGGCTCTTGACATGGTAATGTCCGTAGGATGCTCCGCATCACTTCATCACTTCCTCACCTGGCCATTGCCTCCGATCACCGGCGCAGCTATAGGCGTCCGCGGCTGGTGGAGGGTCTTGGTCGTCCGAGGAGGAGGTGCAGCCGTCACCATCATCACAGTCGGAGTCGGAGTCGGAGATGACGATGAGCCCCTTCATCTGATGGACCGCCTTGTCCTGCTCCCACTTCAACTTGGCGAACCGAGCATTCTCCGTTGCTGCCTCCTTCGCCTCGCGCTCCAACTACTCAATAGTAAGCCAGAGCGCCTTGGCGTTCTTCCATCGCAGGCGGCGAGCGTCCATCTCCGCCGTCGTGAGGGACCGGTGGTAGACCCATGCGAGCAGCCGCACATCCTTGTCGGGCTCCGCCTGCATCCCGCGGTGGGGCGTGCGAACTGCTCCGCCGCGTCCCTCTCCCGTGCACACTACCTGTCGCGGCGCGGGCACTAGCACCCACCACTGGCCGCGTGGAGGAGCGGTCGGTGGGGGAAGGAGACGACGCGGGGCGGTGTAGACGGTGTTGTCTTGGCATCGCTGCTCGCGGGCTGGGAGGGTCCAACTCCGGCTTCCGCGCTGCGTTGGCGCGGGACCTGCGGCGACGCTCCAGATCCAGAGATGACGCCTGTGTCCACCTTGGTCCGCTCCAACGCTATGCGGAGGGCCATCTCCTCCTCGTAATCGAGCTCGGAGCCGGAGTCGCTGCCGGAGTTGAACATCAGAGTGGATGGGTTCGAAATCGAAGAAGGAGAGGAAAGGACGGAGAGAGAAAGAATAAGCTAGGGTTTGGAGCGAGGTGCCCGGATTGGGATTTTTATGGGCCAGGTGTGCGGTCGATGGTGGGCCGGGCCTGTCAGGGGGAGCGTCCGGGTCTCTCCCTCTCTCTCTTTCTCTCTCTCTCTCTCTCTCTCTCTCCTGGAGAGGGTGGGATCAAAGCTCACATACAAATGAGCTATCATATTTGATATCCCTAGCTAGGAGGAGGTGAGGGTCTATATATAATGCTCGTACAAGTTGGGGCGAGTTGGAGGGATATATGGGCCGGTGGCCTTTACACTATGCGTAGGGGGGCGGATGTCCTGGCTGGCCTGGGTTGCATTCTATGAAGGAGGCCAGATTTCCGGGGGTCGGCCCGGATGTCCGGGGCCTAGAGCTGGCTTGCGGCTGGTCTGCTACTGGTGGCTTTGGTCTTTAGGGGTCAGATGTCTGGGACTAGGCCGGATGTCCGGGGCCTGGGAATCTTGTCCCGTTCCTCTTCTGACATCGCTTCCATGCTTCTCTCGTGGATGGTGTAGTCGACCCTTGGCGCTTGCACTCCTCCTCAACATCCGTGAAGCTCCGCCAATACCTATGCATGCACACGGGAGAACTGTCAAGTAGTATACCATCTTCGAAGGGGTCAACTGAACACGTGTAAAGGAGATGATTCACCTTTTTGTATATGAAGTAGATGTCGCACATTTCACTCGCTGAACGGGCTCTTGACATGGTGATGTCCGTAGGATGCTCCGCATCACTTCATCACTTCCTCGCCTGGCCATTGCCTCCGATCACCGGCGCAGCTATAGGCGTCCGCGGCTGGTGGAGGGTCTTGGTCGTCCGAGGAGGAGGTGCAGCCGTCACCATCATCACAGTCGGAGTCGGAGTCGGAGATGACGATGAGCCCCTTCATCTGATGGACCGCCTTGTCCTGCTCCCACTTCAACTTGGCGAACCGAGCCTTCTCCGTTGCTGCCTCCTTCGCCTCGCGCTCCAACTACTCAATAGTAAGCCGGAGCGCCTTGGCGTTCTTCCATCGAAGGCGGCGAGCGTCCGTCTCCGCCGTCGTGAGGGACCGGTGGTAGACCCATGCGAGCAGCCGCACATCCTTGTCGGGCTCCGCCTGCATCCCGCGGTGGGGTGCGCGAACTGCTCCGTCGCGTCCCTCTCCCGTGCACGCTGCCTCTCGCGGCGCGGGCACTAGCACCCACCACTGGCCGCGTGGAGGAGCGGTCGGTGGGGGAAGGAGACGACGCGGGGCGGTGTAGACGGCGTTGTCTTGACATCGCTGCTCGCGGGCTGGGAGGGTCCAACTCCGGCTTGCGCGCTGCGTTGGCGCGGGACCTGCGGCGACGCTCCAGATCCAGAGATGACGCCTGTGTCCACCTTGGACCGCTCCAACGCTATGCGGAGGGCCATCTCCTCCTCGTAGTCGAGCTCGGAGCCGGAGTCGCTGCCGGAGTTGAACATCGGAGTGGATGGGTTCGAAATCGAAGAAGGAGAGGAAAGGACGGAGAGAGAAAGAATAAGCTAGGGTTTGGAGCGAGGTGCCCGGATTGGGATTTTTATGGGCCAGGTGTGGGGTCGATGGTGGGCCGGGCCTGTTAGGGGGAGCGTCCGGGTCTCTCTCTCTCTCTTTCTCTCTCTCTCTCTCTCTCTCTCTCTCTCTCTCTCTCTCTCTCTCGGAGAGGGTGGGAGCAAAGCTCACATACAAATGAGCTATCATATTTGATATCCCTAGCTAGGAGGAGGTGAGGGTCTATATATAATGCTCGTACAAGTTGGGGCGAGTTGGAGGGATATATGGGCCGGTGGCCTTTACACTATGCGTAGGGGGGCGGATGTCCTGGCTGGCCTGGGTTGCATTCTATGAAGGAGGCCATATTTCCGGGGGTCGGCCCGGATGTCCGGGGCCTAGAGCTGGCTTGCGGCTGGTCTGCTACTGGTGGCTTTGGTCTTTAGGGGTCAGATGTCTGGGACTAGGCCGGATGTCCGGGGCCTGGGAATCTTGTCCCGTTCCTCTTCTGACATCGCTTCCATGCTTCTCTCGCGGATGGTGTAGTCGACCCTTGGCGCTTGCACTCCTCCTCAACATCCGTGAAGCTCCGACAATACCTATGCATGCACACGGGAGAACTGTCAAGTAGTATACCATCTTGAAGGGTCAATGAACACGTGTAAGGAGATGATTCACCTTTGTGTATATGAAGTAGATGTCGCACATTTCACTCGCTGAACGGGCTCTTGACATGGTGATGTCCGTAGGATGCTCCGCATCACTTCATCACTTCCTCGCCTGGCCATTGCCTCCGATCACCGGCGCAGCTATAGGCGTCCATGGTGGTGGAGGGTCTTGGTCGTCCGAGGAGGAGGTGCAGCCGTCACCATCATCACAGTCGGAGTCGGAGTCGGAGATGACGATGAGCCCCTTCATCTGATGGACCACCTTGTCCTGCTCCCACTTCAACTTGGCGAACCGAGCCTTCTCCGTTGCTGCCTCCTTCGCCTCGCGCTCCAACTACTCAATAGTAAGCCGGAGCGCCTTGGCGTTCTTCCATCGAAGGCGGCGAGCGTCCGTCTCCGCCGTCGTGAGGGACCGGTGGTAGACCCATGCGAGCAGCCGCACATCCTTGTCGGGCTCACTTTGCATCCCATGATGGGGCGTCTGGAACTGCTCCGTCGCGTCCCTCTCCCGTGCACGCTGCCTCTCGCGGCGCGGGCACTAGCACCCACCACTGGCCGCGTGGAGGAGCGGTCGGTGGGGGAAGGAGACGACACGGGGCGGTGTAGACGGTGTTGTCTTGGCATCGCTGCTTTCATGGTGGGAGGTCAACTCCGGCTTGCGGCTGCGTTGGGCTTGGGACTGCGGCGGCGCTCGAGATCAGAGATGGCGCCTGTGTCCACCTTGGACCGCTCCAACGCTATGCGGAGGGCCATCTCCTCCTCGTAGTCGAGCTCGGAGCCGGAGTTGCTGCCAGAGTTGAACATCGGAGTGGATGGGTTCGAAATCGAAGAAGGAGAGGAAAGGACGGAGAGAGAAAGAATAAGCTAGGGTTTGGGCGAGGTGCCAGTTGGGATTTTATGGGCGGTGTGGGGTCGATGGTGGGCGAACTGTCATGGGGAAGCGTCGGGCGCCCATATCCACCCATATTTGGGCTGGATATGAGGGTGTCGATCGGCCGGGCGTTTGTCATGATTTGAGAGGTCCACTAGTAAAAAGGGCCAATGGTCGAGCCGCTCCGCCCATTATTCCAGTTCAATCGAGCGGGACCAATGGGGCATCGGACCGGTTCAGTGAGCCCCGGAGCCGGCCAGGCCACGTGGCCCATTGGTCGGTTAAATGCGAAACTATTGGTCGGTTGGTAGGACGAACGGGACCAATGAACTCGCTCTGCCCCAAAACCATTGGTCGGTTGGTGGCTTGAGCGGGACCAATGGGCTTCCATTAGTCGGTTTGAACCTTCAACGGGACTAAATGGTTAGTACCGTTCGCGACGAGTTTAGTCCCACCTCACGGCGAAGGGGAGCAGGACGGTTTATAAGCCCCTCCCTCTCTACCTTATTGAGCTCCTCCGAAAATGAAAATAGATGCGCTTATATAGGTAATTTAGCATAAATTCATACGAATTTCTCTTGAAATTCATTGAATTTCCTCTATAAGCGCATCTGTACTCATTTCTGAGTAGTTTTTTTTCTTTTTCTGCTATATTTATTTTTTCTTTTTATTTACGAGTTGTAATAAGCCATTAAAAATAAGCATATATGCTCCTTTTTAGTATAGTTAATCACAACTATTTTTTGCTTCTATTCATTTACGAGTAGTCTTTTATATAGTTTTTTCTTTTTACGCTATATTATTTTTTTTTTATTTTCGAGTTGTAATAAGCCATTAAAAATAAGCATATATGCTCCTTTTTAGTACAATTAATCACAACTATTTTTTGCTTCTATTCATTTTTGAGTAGTTTTTTATATAATTTTTTTCTTTTTCTGCTATATTATTTTTTCTTTTTATTTACGAGTTGTAATAAGCCATTACAAATAAGCATATATGCTCCTTTTTAGTATAGTTAATCACAACTATTTTTTGCTTCTATTCATTTACGAGTAGTTTTTATATAGTTTTTTCTTTTTCTGCTATATTATTTTTTTCTTTTTATTTCGAGTTGTAACAAGCCATTAAAAATAAGCATATATGCTCCTTTTTAGTCTGATTAATCACAACTATTTTTGCTTCTATTCATTTACGAGTAGTTTTTATATAGTTTTTTCTTTTCTGCTATATTATTTTTTCTTTTTATTTACGAGTTGTAATAAGCCATTAAAAATAAGCATATATGCTCCTTTTTAGTACGATTAATCACAACTATTTTTTCTTCTATTCATTTCGAGTAGTTTTCTATATATTTTTCTTTTCTATTATATTTTTCTTCTATTTATTTCTGAGTGGTTTTTATATATATTTTTCTTTTACTGCTACATTTATTTTTTTCTTTTTTTCTGAGTTGTAATAAGTCATTAAAAATAAAAAAGTATAATGCTTTCGTTAATTTGCTTCAAGCCTTTTGGAATAGTGTCATTGCCTTTGCACACATAGCTCTGTGCGGTCTACGTATTCATAAGGCTTGAAGCTAACCAACGTGGAGGAGCATTGAGCCTCTTCGTCATTATATCTGAACTCGGGGCTTATAAACAGTTGCGAGTGCCTCTCGCTTGGCGAGGTGAAACTAAAACAACAGCTGCAGGAAGAATCAACAAAAAAATAGCTGTAGAAAATAAAAAAGTAGTTACAGGTCCATTGGTACGGTTCAAGCCTCAACCGGGACCAATCTTTGTTCTTTGGTCGGTTGGTCGCTCCAACGGGTCCAATCTCCTTTAGTCGGTTGGAGCCTCAACCGGGACCAAATCTTCGTTCCGCCCTTTGGGCTCTTTGAAAAGGCCTTTGGTCGGTTGGCGGCACCAACCGAGACTAAAACATTAGTCGGTTTGTGCCACGAACAGGACCAATCTGCATGCTATATATACAACACTTAGCGCCGTCCTCCTCTCCCGACTTAGATCTCTCCGGCCTAGGCTCTCCTCCTCCGCCGTCGCGCGTCCCTGCCGCTACCTCGCCATCGCCGCCCTTGCCGCCCGCCCGCCCCGACGCCCGCCGCCGCTCGCCCGTCTGCCGCCCGCCCGCCCTTGTGGCGTCGCCGCCCCCTACCCGTGCCCGCGCCGCCTCGGCATCGTCGCCGCCTGCGCCGCACCTAGCTATCGCCGTCGCCGTCGCCGTCGCCGGGTGTGAAACCTCTTTTTAATTTTTGTTAGATTTGTTTTTAGATTTTTTTGTAGTTCATAGATTTTTTTGTTAGATTAGATGTGTAGTAATTTAGATATGTAGTTAATGTAGATTGTGTAATTAATTTGTTCATATTATGTTAGATTTTTTTCTGTTAATAGATTTTTTATGTTAGATTTTTTCTGTTAGATTTGTTCATATTGTGTAATTTAGATCTTTTTGTTAGATTAGATGTGTAGTAATTTAGATATGTATTATATTATGTTAGATTTTTTTGTAAATAGATTTTTTATGTTAGGTTTTTTTTCTGTTAGATTTGTTCATATTGTGTAATTTAGATCTTTTTGTTAGACTAGATGTGTAGTAATTTAGATATGTATTATATTATGTTAGATTTTTTCTGTAAATAGATTTTATGTTAGATTTGTTCATATTGTGTAATTTAGATCTTTTTGTTAGATTAGATGTGTAGTAATTTAGATATGTATTATATTATGTTAGATTTTTTTCTGTAAATAGATTTTTTATGTTTGTTTTTTTATGTTAGATTTTTTTCTGTTAGATTTTGTTCATAGAATTTTAATGATTTTTTTGTTCATAGTATTTAGAAAAAGGAAAAAAAGAAGAAGTAGTTTATATATAGTTGAACTAGCTAGCTGATTTAATAAACTAATTTATTTTACTATATAATGAAGTAGTTTGTTTTTAGTAAGTACTACTTATTTATGTATAGTAAGTGTTTAGTAGTTGAACTAGATAGTTGATTTAATTAATAAGACTACTTTATTTCACTATATATAGAAGTAGTTCCCGCGTCGACGTCGGCGATGCCTATCCCGCATCCTCGTCGTCGTCGACTCGGCGGTGGAGGCCTGCTTGATCGGGGCCATGTTGGGACCAGGCTCCGCGGGTTGGTATTGGGAGGTGCTACCTTCCGGGGCGTGGGTTGGTGAGGAGGCAGCCATTGTTGACCCGATCCTTGTTTGGTGGCGATCGCGTGGGCGATGGCGGTGGTGAGGCATCCGGACACCGCGGGTGGTGCGTCACCGTGTCACCGAGGAGGGCGAACACGTCCGTTGCTACATGGTTGCATTGGAGGAGGTTCGACAATACTGGCGGGTTCTTGAGGATCTCACTTTGGAGCTATGATCTGTGATGGTTCCTTATCTTTGGGTGTCCTTTGCTGCGTCGATACTAAATCAGGCGCTCGGTTCTAGTTGTATTAGTGATAATATTCGATGATGTACGGACACCAAGAGATGATGTACTTTTGCTTATAATTATTGAATGCATGCTAATTTGAATACTATACTTTATTTTGTGATTTGGTTTTGCTTATTGAATGCTCATATTGGATAAGTTCTCCTTCATTCCGTGTGCTAGACAATTTGGTATAATAATGCATTAGGGAATGAAAGAGGAGCTACGTCGTACATCGATCATCCATAGTCAACCCATGATTAATAATAATGATCTAGTTTAATATTTGAATTATGAGCGTGGGCGGAAATGTCGTACTCATCGGACGACGAAAATCGCTGGAGAAGTGCGTTGGTGCGACGACGACCGAGGTATGTCTGACAATTCATTGAGCTGGACAAAGATCGGCGCTTCACATTAAGCTCGAGGAGACTTGCGATGTTCATCTGATGCATAGCAGCGACAATAGTTTTTTCGTAATTAAGCACGACTTCAACTATTTTAAGCGTGTATTTTTCATCTTTTCCAATTCGACTAGCTTATCCCATGCTTTGCAAGACGCTATGTCTTGGAGAGGATGGATTTTGAAGACCATAAAAATTTCGAAACCAAAAAAATTATCCTAAGTATCGAACATGGTGTGGATTTTCAAGTAAAGCTGTACAATGCTTAGAGTGTAACCCATTTTGGTTGCAAAAATTGGGATGCATTTTGCAAGATGTATGGTCTTGATGAGGGTATGATTGTCACCATGGATCTTGGTGATCCTACAATCGAGCAAGAGACACCTTCGATTTGGGACTTTGTGGATACACCTCCAGTTCTTCCCTCATGTGAGCTAAACATAGTTATTAAGTAATTTATATTGTTTATTTCAAAATATATAGTTGACAACTTATCTCTATTGACAGCTTATTTTCATTCTTCAAAGAATGTGCGGAAGATGGTAGACGGAAGGTACTACACCGAAGGCTCCGAATTAACTTATCAGGAGAAAAATCATCTGGTCGGATTTTGTACTGATCTTGAGAATTACAATATCTACAATCAAACTCCTCAACATTATGGTCAATACGTGCCACTAGTGCATGTGTTGAACTACAGTAACTACCATGGAGATACCTCGGTAAGATTATTTTTACTATTACAACATCCGTGCAACTTTTTGCACACTTCTTAAACTAGTACATCATTGCTAACTACGAAGTTATTACTATGTTTTCAGCAGATAATCCCGAATGATTGTGTGCCTCATCGATGTATCTGGCGTGGTAGCCTTCATGTTTTGAACATACGACCAGGTAGTCCTCGACTCTCAACTGTCCATACCGGGTTTCTAAAAGAAGTGGAGACATAACAATCAAAGAATGGAAAAAATGTATGGACGATCGTAAGGAGCTTCTTGGAAGAAATAAGCGTGAAAGGCAAGAATTGGAGACAGGATGATCGCCATTCTTCATAATGGAGAGTCGGGGTCTATATTGTTTTATGCTATTTTACCTTAAGGGTGTTTAGGTCCTATACGTCTGAGATGATCATGTGCTAAGAACAATTATGTAGGGTTGGGTTCGATGACTATATATGAGGATGATGATCGTATGACTTATTATTAATAACGAGTAGAAGTTGTATGATGATGCATGATTAGTAGGACTTGTTATTATATACATATATATGATGATGTATGATGCAAAGCATGCATGGGCATGTCATATCTGCGGGTGCAATGAACATAGCGGCGTTGATAAACCAAGGGCGAAGATAATTAAGAGGACACTTCTCTCTATTAGCTAGCTATAATAACAACCTAAAATAACCCCAAAACCCTAAAGCAGCCACTTTTGTAAAAACAATTGACTTTTGGTCGGTTGGAGCCACCAAGGGACCAAAACCTCCGCTGGGCTCGGTGCGAGGCCACGTGGAGCCACATTGGTCCCGGTTAGTGTTTGAACCGGGACTAATGAAATGGTGGCATTAATAACGACCCATTAGTCCCGGTTCATGAACCGGGACTAAAGGCCCTTACGAACCGGGACTAATGGGTGGTTTTCTACTAGTGGTCCGGTTGAGTTAGCTTTGTTACCAGACAGTGACCGGACGGCCTCCCAATATTTGAGATGGGTATAAGAGGTCTGACTTTAGATGCTCTAACTCTTCCCAACCGAACAACAAACTCCATTTAAGATAATCAACATAGTAAAAATAGTTTAAAAAATGTAAATAGTTCTATATATATTCACATTTTAAAAACCAGTCAAAAATTCAAAAAAAAAACATTTTATTAGAAAATATGCATTTACAAATGTTCGTAAAACTTAAAACATTCACAATATTACAAAAGTTCAAATACTTTTCTCAGAAAAATTCCAATTTTCATAGAAGGTAAAAACAATTCACAAACTATTGCATGAAACACTGCTCTTCCATCAGATGGAGAATGCTAAGATGACTTTTTAACATTCACACTTTGTATAGACCATAATGCCCTGGTCTATACAACAGTGTCATAGTAGGAACCGAGGAATCTGGTGACTCATAGATGATGTGGATGTTAGGCTCCTCAAACGGTGAAACGTCAATGTTAACAACTCGGAGTGGCACCTGTAGGACATTGGTGAGCGCAGTGAGATTCACTTGTTGTGCATCTTCCTCCACTGGGAGAACCTCCTCCAGGCAGTACTGCAATTCAAAAACACATAAGGCGTCTGACAGTGAGGACTTCACATCATCTTTTTGACATACAATTCTAGTTTCTGGTATAAGTATTATGATGAAATTTTGCTCCTACTGTGCAGTTCCATCACACACACAAAGCATAACTTGAAGACAAGAAAGGCAATATCATTTGCTTCTAATAGACACATGACACTTTTTCTTTTGAGGGAATGGATACATGACACTCAATTATGCATAGAAGATTACTGCATCACCTAAAGGAAATACTCACCTTTGTTGCATCGGACTTTCCTTGATCAAGGTCGGTTATGTATGCCTTAAACTGTTCAACCTCAGTGCATATCTCAATAGCTGTCACAAGTCGAAGATACAGAAGTACTAAAGACAAAACAAAAGTAGTTGGAGTCAGAAAATTAGACTGAGTTGGCAAGATAACTAAGAAAATTGGTGTATATTCTCACTGTTCGCAAACTTCTGCTCATTTTGACTCCTGGAAAAGCCACTCTGATAAACCTTTGCAACAAAAATTATAACATAAATGCATAACACGGTTTATTGTTGAGAAAATGTTAATGCAACCCACCTTACTGACAGTTTTTGTTTTTGTTCCATACATTCCAGTATAAAGCCCACAAAAGCCTGGACGAATTACAATATTATTAATTATTATATATAACTTAAGTGCACTTGGCGGTTCAAAACTAAAAGATTGGTGGATGAAACAATGCGGGAAGCCTTACATCACGAAGATCTGAATATGAACCGGGCAAATGAAGCCTTTGGAACTTCTCCCACATAGGTTCAAGTGCACCAAGTAAACGTAGCTCCTCCTCGCGAGAAACTTTCACAAGCTGCTCCTATAAACCCAAGGGACAAAATGTAAGCATCACCAAGCACCAAGAACTTTAAGGTGCAGAACTGGAAGAAATTTAGCAACAAGATACTAGTGTACCAGGTATGAGTATATGAACGATCTGTAAAAGCAACTCCCGTCTCCAGGTACTTTTCGATATTCAGAGTAATTAGCCAAAAGCTTCTGCAGAATCGCACACAATAGATGAGAATATATAACAAACAAGTGAGGACAGAAATCAAGTAGAAATATAACAGCTCACAAGTCATATTACTTTTGCCTTATCTTTCATAATCTCGTTTTCAAACTCATGCGATAGAGATGATAAAGGTTCCTGCATCGAAACAAGATTTCAATTAGTAAAACCAATGTTATTTTCAATTGACATATCTAGCCTCAATGATAAAATTAGGGAATATCCTATTAAAGTTAACCTTTTGAAGATTTTTTTTGCAGTTATTTTGTGATGTCTGCAAAACCATAGAAACTGAAGGTGCACAGAGGTTAAGAAAGGAATGTTGAAGCATAGTTAATTAAACTAAGCATTTGAAAATCAACCCTTACATCATCACTGGTAGAACCAGGGGTCCTACCGGACCTGCTCCGGAGGTTGTAGGGGAAGGAAGGAGGGCGGTAGCGGCGATGGCAGGCAGGCCTTGGCTGTGGCGCCGTCGCGTCGGAGGGAGATGGCGGCGGCGGCTAGGGTTGGAGGCGGCTAGGGTTCCGGCTCCTCTAGGAGCCGGGCAATAGGAATAACATTCTTATTGCTTAATCCGAAACGGAGTCTTACAACATATATTTATAACCTAGATAACTTGCATACAAATTAATTTAAGATAACTTGTGGGCTAAGATTGCTCGGTGGGCCTTCTACGGCCGTAAGTCAGGCCGGTCATAACATCTCTCCCAACCTGCGCAAACAGCTCGCCCTCGAGCTGAAAGTCTGGATAGTGTTGGCGGAACTCATCACGCTGCTCCCAAGTGGCCTCATCCTCCGGAAGTCCAGCCCACTGAATCAGCACGTACCACACCCCGCGACGGAGCTGATCCTGCAAGACCTTCTCCGGTCCAGGAAGAAGACGTCCGTCGGCAGTCGGGGGAAGCGCGGGACGGGCCGCGGGCGACTCTCCACGAAAGGGCTTGAGCAGCCCCACATGGAAGACGTCGTGGATCTGGCGCCCTTGAAGTCAAGGCGGTAAGCCACCTTCGAACGCGCCCGGGGCAGCAAAGGGCTGGCATAGCGAGACCAGCTTCTTCTTTGTGCGGGGGTCTAGCGACTGTGTAGAGCGGTGAAGAAGACGCAGCCACACCCAATCACCCACCGCGAACTCCGCCTCGCGATGATGACTGTCGTAGTAGTGTTTGGCCAACTGTTGGGCCTGAAGGAGGCGTTGCCGGACCTCCGCGAGCATCTCGTCGCGGCTTCACAGAAGGTCCCTGGCCACCTCGGTCCGAGTTGTGGACGAATCAACAGAAAGAATCGGCAGAGGCGGGCGGCCATAGACCACCTCAAAAGGCGTGGCGCGGAGGGCGGAGTGATAGGATGTGTTGTAGCAGTACTCCGCCCACGAGCGATCCACCCACGCGAGGGCGATCACTGTGACACACCGCAAATACATGGCAATCACCTTGTTGGCGACCTCGGGTGGCCATCCGTGCGAGGTGGAAGGCCGTGCTCAAGCGGAGTTACCGCCCGCCATCTGAAGGTCGCGCCACATGTCCCATAAACACGGGGTCCCGATCGCGGCGATCGAAGTGGGAAACCCGTGGGCGGACGATCCGTCGAAGAAGGCCGGCCACGGACACGCTGTGTAAGGGTGACGGCGCGATAAGTGAGCATACTTGGGAAGCGGTCGACCACCGTGAGAATGGTGATTTGCCGCCCACCTTAGGGAGGCCCTCGATGAAGTCCATGGAGATATCCGCCCAGACCTGAGACGGCACCTCCAAGGGCTGGAGTAGACCAGCCGGCCGTAGCGTCTTCGTCTTGTTGCGCTGGCATGTCACACAAGACCGAACCCAGTCACGGTCCAGGGCCCGATCACCAGGGATGTAGAAGTCGGCGCGGAGACGATGGAGAGTTTTCTGCACACTCTCATGGCCCGTCGAGTGGGCGGCAGCAGCACCTTGTGATGGAGATCGTCATCGCCCGGCACAAAGACCCGGCGCCCGTGGAGGAACAGGCCGTCGGTGGCGCCAGGGCTCCCCAAATCGCCCGCAGCCGGCTGTTCTTTGAAGGAGAAGAGGCGTCGGCGCGATCGTTGTCGCCCGACGAATGTCGATGAAGAGGCGAAGGTGGGCCGGGCGGATGCATAGCACCGCCCCCTCAGCGGCGGCGACAGGCGTCGTGGTCGGCGTCGCGGCGAGACAAGGCGTCAGCCACGGTGTTACGACGACCGGGGCGATACTCGACGGAGAAGTCAAAGCCGAAGAGCTTGCTGATCCACTGGTGCTGCGGCACGGTCGATAGCCTCTGGTCCAGCAAGAACTTGAGGCTGTAGTGGTCCATGTGAATCTGGAAAAACCGACCCCAAAGATAGGGCCGCCAGTGGCGCACTGCCTGCACCAATCCAATGAGCTCGCGCTCATACGCCGTGAGCTTAAGATGGCGCGGAGCAAAAGGCCAGCTGAAGAAAGCGAGAGGGCCCTCGCCCTGATGAAGCACGACGCCGAACCCCGCACCGGAGGCGTCGCAGTCCACCACGAACGGGCGGTCAAACTCGGGCATCTGAAGAACGGGCCCCGTCGTGAGGGCCCCCTTGAGGGCCTCGAAAGTCGTCGTCGCCTCGTCGTCCCAAGCAAAAGCATCACGGCACAGCAAATGCGTGAGGGGCGACGCGATGAGGCCGAACTCCCGAATAAAATTCCGGTAGTAGCCCGCAAGGCCCAGAAAACCGCGAAGAGCCCGCGGCGACTGCGGCGTCGGCCAAGCGGCGACGGCCGCCACCTTGTCAGCATCCATGGTAGCCCCAACAGCCGAGATGACGTGGCCGAGGTAGGCCACTGACGGCGTCCCGAACGAGCACTTCGAGCGCTTAAGATGAAGATGGTGCGCCCGAAGCTTGTTGAAGACGATGGTGACGTGCTAAAGGTGCTCCGCTCAAGATGCGCTGTGGATAAGAATGTCATCAAAGAAAACGAGCACAAACCGACATAGGTAGGGCCGGCGGACGTCGTTCATCAGAGCCTAAAAGGTCGCCGGGGCATTGGAGAGGCCGAAGGGCATCACCAAGAACTCGAAGTGGCCGTGGTGCATCGGAAACACCGTCTTGGCGATGTATTCCAGGTGCATGCGCACTTGGTGGTACCCGAACCAGAGATCGAGCTTGGTGAAGAAGCGCGCCCCATGTATCTTGTCGAAGAGCTCATCAACCACCGGAATCGGAAAATTGTCCTTAAGTGTGAGAGCATTAAGGGCGCGGTAGTCGATGCAGAAGCGCCACGTGCCGTCCGACTTGCGGACGAGGAGGACCGGCATGGTGAACGGCGAGGTGGAGATCCGGATGATGCCTGCAGCGAGCATCAGTGCGCACTGCCGCTCCAACTCATCCTTCTGCAGCTGCGGGTAGCGGTAGGGACGAACGACCACCGGTGCCGAGCCTGGTAGAAGGTGAATACGGTGATCGTATGCGGGCTGGTGGAAAGCCCTGCGGCTCGGTGAAGAGGTTGCCGTCTTTGCTGCGAAGGTGATCAATAGTGGATGCTCGGCCTCGAGGTAGCCACGGCAAGCTGGAGCTCTTGGCGCCACAGGGGTGCCCCAACGCCGTCCACCGGATCGCGGCCCATCCGCTAGAATGTCATCGTCAGGGCGTCGAAGTCCCAAAGGATGGGACCGAGGTCATGAAAATCGGCGCCAAGGATGAAGTCGAAACAGCCCAAGTCAATGCCCGCACATGTGATGAAGAAGTGTTCGTCGCCGATGGTTGGGCACGTTCCGTGCGAGCCCATGGCACCGGAGACGATCGCCGTTGGCCACCGTGACCCGAAACTGCTCCCCGCCCGTCATCTGAAGCGCTAAGTGACGCATGGTCGCCTCGGGCAGGAAGTTATGGGTGGAGCCTATATCCACCAAGGCCACCAAGCGCTCGCCGTGGATCATCACCGGCGAAAGAATGGTCCGCTCATCGCGAATGCCAGCGAGCGCATGGAGAGAGACCTCGAGTGTCATCGCCGGGACGGCAGCGGATGCGGCCTCCGCAGCCGTTGGGGGAGGCAGTGCGTCGGCCCCGTCGGTCAGGGTGTCCTCCTCGATGTAGTCGGCCATCTCCAAGTAGAAGAGGCGAGGGCGGACATGGCTCGGCGTATAGGGATCGTCGCAATTAAAGCAGAGGCCCTGGTGCCGTCGCTCCATCTGCTCCGCCGGAGAGAGCCACCGGAAGGGCTGCATCGCGGCCAGGGTGGTAGTCATCGGAGCGGCCGAAGGTGGCCAGCCCGGCACCGGGGCCTGCCGGGTGGCCTGTCGACCTCCTCGAACCGGGGCTGCCTGCTGCATAGCCTAGGCGCGACACTCGAAGGCGCGGGCGTAGTACATGGCCGTTTGGAGATCACGAGGTCATGAGCTCCGTGCCGCAGATGTGATCCGGAAGGCCACCGATGAAGAGGTCGGCCCGCTATTGCACCGTCACGCCCGAGGCGTGGCATGCCAGGGCCTGGAAGCGGTCGGCGAAGTCCTGCACCGTGGAGGTGAAGGGAAGCGACGAGCTCCGTAAGCGGCTCCCATGAACCGGAGGCCCAAAGCGAAGGAGGCGAGCTCGCGAAGCGCTCCCAAGGGCATGCCGCCCTCGTCTGCTCGGCGTAATACCACGTCTGTGCGCGCCGTGGTGGTAGGAGGCGAGCAGTGCGCTCCGTCGAGGTTCGCTGCCCTTGAAAAAACTGGTCGCCTTGGTTGAGCGATTGAGGGTCCTCCGTGCCATCATAGGTGGCGAAGTCGATTTTGGCGAACCGCGGCGGTGTCTGTGCCGGAGTGCCATGTCGAACTGGCTCGGAGGCGGAGCGAGCGGCGGTGGTGCTGGTCGGGTACTCGGGTAGCGACACATGGGCGGATGGCCCGCCAAACTGCGGACGGGGTCGGCTGATCGGACGTCGCGGTGTAGACCGGCGGTGGTGAAGATCCATCCGCCCACACTGGTATTGGCGACGGAGAGGGCGGGAACCGGACCTGGTTGATGGGCAGGCCGGCCGGCGAAGGCGCCCCCGAGCTGGGCAGGGGTGGCGCGGGAGGCTGCATCGGCGGCGGTGGGGGCGCGACAAGTGCTGCTGTTATCGTGGTTGGCCACGGCGGCCAGAGAGGGCCCGCGGCCGGTTGGGGAGGAGGCAGCAACGGCGATGGCGGCCCGCTGGGGTGGCCCGCCGGAAGCTGCAGCAACGGAAAACCGCTGCCATGGCTGGCCTGGGGCAACCATGGCAGCGGGGTGGTTGTGGCGGCGATCGGCGCGGCAGCGGTGGGCGTAAGGCCTGCCATGTGCAGTTGGAGGCCCTGGCTGCCGCCGTCGAAGATCTTTGTGCCAGTGGTCATCTGCTCCGACGTGAAGACGGCGGTCGGTGGTGGCGCGGGGAAGACGGGAGCCGGTGGCGTGGGGGCCGGCGGTATTGGGGCCGGCGGCGTTGGGGCCCCCGCTGTGGCGCTCGGCCCCGGCAGCATCGAAGCTCCGTTGGTGGTCATCGGGGGGCGGACAGCGAGGCGGTGGTGCCGGAGGGCAGCGGCGGCGTGGGTGATGGAGCGGTCGAACCCGAGTCTCTGGATACCAAATTGGTAGAACCAGGGGTCCTACCGGACCTGCTCCGGAGGTTCTAGGGGAAGGAAGGAGCGGGGCGCGGCGATGAGCGAGCGCGCCGGCGACTGGGCGCCGTCGTGTCGGAGGGAGATGGCGGCGGCTAGGGTTGGAGGCGGCTAGGGTTCCGGCTCCTCTGGGAGCCGGGCAACAGGAATAATAATATTCTTATTGCTTAATCCGAAACAGAGTCTTACAGCATATATTTATAACCTAGATAACTTGCATACGAATTAATCTAAGATAACTTGTGGGCTAAGATTGCCCGGTGGGCCTTCTACGGCCGTAAGCCAGGCCGGTCATAACAATCACAAGCCTCGTACTCATCTCTCCAAGAAGCCCTCACAGCATCACATGCCTCGTGACTCCAAAAAGGAGCATCCTGAATCTGAAAACATAACAAACGCAAACTTTTAGTTTATTTAAAGAAGAGTTGTGAACAGTTTGCAGGATGCCTAGTTTCAATCCGAGTTAGGATTGTAGTCACTGTTTACATTTGCGGCCTTGGCTGTAGGAGACCCAACAATTTCATTAATGACACACAACTTGACAGATAGAAGTACACACATGTCAATATGGAATATACAGGGGTGCAGAAGCAAGACAAAAAAATTAATTTATTTTCCACCTTATGCCTGAAAGAGGCGATCATGTGGGACTTTAACAGCCCCAAGATTTTACAAGCCTTATAGTTGCAGCAAAGAAGACTGACCATGTAAATGAAGAAGCAACATTGGCATCCCCAATGGACTAAGCAAGAAATTACAGAAACCACCGAGAGTAGCTGAACTTATAATATCTGGTGTCAACTCACATTTCGTTTTGCCATCTACGAGATGGCGAATTTTATAGATGCCAACAAAAAATTTCACCTTATACCTGAAAGAGCCAAGCATATGGGACTTCAAGAGCACTAAGTATTTCAAGCATAGAAGAGAGTTCACCAAGAAAGTAAGCAAACCATTGTAGAGTAGCTTATCTTATAACAGTATCTGTTATTGATTCAGATTTCGTGCTGGTGACCTAAGAGTCGACTGTAAACATCGGCTTTGTAAAAATGCAACAAAAAATAAGTAGCCATAGCATAACTGGGCAATGTTAGAGTTATAATATAAGTCATGTACCCCTTTGTATTTATCCCATTGTATAAGGGGTTTCCTGCATATGTTCCACACATGTACATGTATATATATCGGCCTATGGCCTCATAGGAATACAAGTTGCTTATTCCTAACATGGTATTAGAGCTAGGTCAATTTTTTGCACGCTGCAACTCGTGCGCTTGCTCCTCTCTACATCCCGATCGATCTCCAACTAGGGCCGCTCGAAGCCTCCCCGCTCGATCTCGCCCCCGATCGATCTCCAGCTCCCGCCCGCTTCGATCTGGTCCCGCAGGTCCCGCCGGCTTCGATCCCTTCCTGTCCTCGATCGATTCCTCCCGATCGAGCTCCAGCCGGCCCTGCAGCGATCTCGTCCCGCAGCGATCGAGCTCCAGCCGGCCCCGGACTCCCGTAGGCACTGCTCCAGCGGGATCGATTCCTCCCGATCGAGCTCCAGCCGGCTCTGCAGCGCTCTCGTTCCGCAGCGATCGAGCTCCAGCCGGCCCCGGACTCCCGCCGGCACTGCTCCAGCCGGCCCCGCCTGCTGCTTATTTCGACCCCGGCTGCTGCAAGTCTTCAGCCGATCGACTGCCTGTCGCTCCCCGATCCCGTCCCGATTGGCAGCTCTCTCGTCAGATTCTGTTGATAAAAAAAATGTCTGCTGCATCGGGCTATGTTGCTGTCCCTCGCTGTCCGGTGATCTTTGATGGTACTAACTACACCGAGTTCACTGGTTTTATGCGCATTCACATGCGTGGCATCCATCTCGGGGGTGTTCTTTCTGGCGAGGTCTGCTGTCCGCCACGTCCGGTTCCTCCGGTTGCCCCTACTCCGCCGACTCCACTGGTTCTTCCTATGGATGCTAATCAAGCCGCCAAGGATGCGGCTAAGCTTGCGAGATGAGGCTGCTGATCGTGCTTATGATGAGAGGGTTTTGGCTTATGAGGAGGCTCTTGAGGCGTATCATGGTGCTTTGTCTGTTTACACCCGTGGCACGATGATGATGCTCATCTTGCGGTTGTTCTCCTTTGCTAGTGTTACGCCTCGGTTTGCTTACGAGTTTACGGGTCTTCCTCATCTTTCGGATGTGGACCTATCTTCGTCGGCGCTATGAGCCCTCTGGTGATGCCTTATACCTTTACGTGGTCCATCGGGGCATGCTCTTGACGAGGTGACTCTCTGTTGATGACTTCTATGCCGAGTTACGCTATCTGGCGCCCGACTTGATTCTCTCCATGATGCTGGTTGTCATACTTGCCCTGTTGCCGGCTGTCGAGCCAATTTGGAGTTTCATCGTGTCTACAAGTTCTGTCTCGGCTCCGTAAGGAGTTTGAGCCCAGCGTGCTCGATTGTTTGCTCGTGGCGTATTTCTCTCATGGGCGATTTCAAAGATTCGTCTTGAGGAGACTTCGCTTACGTGGTCTGGTTTGCTGGAGGTTCCCTCTGTGCTCGCTACTCGGGCTTCTTCCACTCCACCTATTGCACCGAGCCCTCCTCGCTCGAGTGCTCCGCCGCTCTTGCCCACTCCTTCTGGAGGCTCAGGTCGCCCCCGTCCACATTGTGACTCTTGCAACAATGATGGTCATATTGAGTCGATGCTACAGGCGAAAACACTGCGCAAGGCACGATCATCATCTTGAGGGACTTCGTCATCTATCTCGACAACTTCAGCCATTGCTTTGGTGAGCAGGATATTACGAGACTTAGCGTCGCTTTCATGGCGGAGTTCTTCCTCAGCGGGTCTGCTGGTTTTGTGGTGATGCTTCTCGCTTTGAGCAATCGCCCTCTACGATCGGTACATCCCCATGGGTTACGGACTCTAGAGCTTCTTTTCATATGTCTTCTCATTCTTCCACTTTGTCCTCTCTTCGATCGCTGGATTCTCCTGTTCATGTCTTCACTGCTGATGGTACTCCACTTTTTGTTGCTAGTAGAGGCAATCTTTGCACTCCTTATTACATTCTGATGTTGCTCATGTTCCTCAACTTACCATGAATCTGTTTTTACGCTGGTCAACTTATCGATTACGGTTGTCACGTCATCCTTAGCGTTGACTCTTGTTCATTCAGGACCGTCGCACACACACTGGTTGGGGCTGGCCCGCCACCGTGATTCTCGGGGTCTTTGGGAGTTGGGTGGCTTCATGTTCCTCCTGCTGCCACCACCATCGCCGGTTCCTTCGCTTGATCGCCTCCACATTTGGTTCCTTCAAGCAGTGGCATCATCGACTTGGTCATCTGTGTGGTTCTCGGTTGTCGTCTTTAGTTCGTCGAAGTCTTCTAGGGTCTGTCTCAGGAGATGTCTCTTTAAAGTGTCAGGGTTGTCGTCTTGGCAAGCAGATTCAGTTACCATATTCACATAGTGAGTCAATGTCTAAGCGTCCTTTCGATTTAGTCCATTCTGATGTATGGGGTCCGGCTCCTTTTGCTTCGAAAGGTGGTCATAAATACTATATTATTTTCATAGATGATTTCTCTCGTTACACATGGCTTTATTTCATGACTTCTCGTAGTGAGGTGTTGTCTATTTATAAGCGTTTTGCTGTCATGGTTCATACTCAGTTCTCTTCACCCATTCATGTTTTTCATGCTGACTCTGCTGGCGAGTATATCTCTAAGATGTTGCGTGGTGTTCTTGCTGAGCAAGGAACTCTCTCTCAATTCTCTTGTCCTGGTGCTCATGCTCAGAATGGTATGGCTGAGCGAAAGCATCGACATCTTCTTGAGACGGCTCATGCATTGATGATTGCTGCCTCTCTCCCGCCTCATTTTTGGGCTGAGGCCGTTTCCACCTCCACCTATCTTATCAATCTACAGCCTTCCGCTGCTCTATAGGGTGGTGTTCCTTTCGAGCGTCTTTTTGACCATTCTCCCGATTATTCGATGCTTCGCTTGTTTGGTTGTGTTTGCTATGTTCTTCTTGCCCTCATGAACGCGCAAACTGACCGCTTCGATCTGTTGAGTGTGTCTTCTTAGGCTCTGATGATGAGCATAAGGGCTATCGTTGTTGGGATCCTATCGGTCGTCGGATGCGTATCTCTCGAGACGTGACTTTTGATGAGTCTCGTCCCTTCTACCCACGCCCATCTTCCTCGACTTTTTCAGTGGAGGATATCTCTTTCCTCACTTTTCCCGACTCCCCTATCACCCCCGTCGAGCCTGTGCCTCTTCGTTCCACTCCCTCTGCTTCTCCACATCTAGTCGATTTGCAGCCACCATCTTCCCCGGTCTCCTCGCCTAGCATGTCCCCGGATTCTACACCTTCATCTCCGGTGACTTCTTTGTCGCCTCCCCCTGATTCTACCTTGGCGATTCCTCCTTCTATTGTTCCATCTTTTCCTCAGCATTACAGTCGTCGTTCATGACCTGTGGATGCCTCTGTGGATGAGACATCATCTTCCTCTCAGCCTACTTATGGCTTGCGTTCTTGTCCTCGTCCGCCTGTTGATCGCTTTGGATTTCCCACCGTTGGTGCTGCTGTTCTTGAGCCGACTTCTTATCATCAGGCTGTTGTTCATCCTGAATGGCGGTTTGCGATGGCGAGAGGAGATTGCTGCTCTTGAGCGACTTGGTACTTGGGATCTTGTTTCTCTTCCTCCCGGAGTCCATCCCATCACTTGTAAGTGGGTCTACAAGGTTAAGACTCGCTCCGATGGTTCTCTTGAGCGTCATAAAGCTCGTCTTGTGGCTCGTGGTTTTCAGCAGGAGCATGGTCGTGATTATGACCACTGTTCGTACACTTCTTGTTGTTGCCTCTGCACACCACTGGTCTATATCTCAGCTTGATGTTAAGAATGCCTTTCTTAATGGTAAGCTGCGTGAGGAGGTGTACATGCAGCCACCACAGGTATTACATTTCGAGATGGCATGGTATGTAGTCTTAAATCGCTCTCTCTATGGCCTTAAGCAAGCCCCGCGCTTTGGTTTGAGCGTTTTGCCTCTGTAGTCCTTGCTGCTGGTTTTTGACAAGTGATCATGATCTGGCGTTGTTTATTCACCTTTCTCCTTGTGGTGGACTCTTCTTCTTCTCTATGTTGATGACATGATCATCCTTTGGGAATGACTCGAGTATATTGCCTTTGTAAAGGCCCGTCTTAGTGAGCGATTTCTTATATACGATCTTGGACCTCTTCGCTACTTTCTTGGGATTGAAGTCTCTTCTACCTCGATGGCTTTTTATATCCCGGGAAAAGTATATCCGAGATCTTCTTGCTCGTCTTGCTCTTCTTGTGGCGCATTGTTGAGACTCCTATGGAGCTCATTCACCTCCGATGCTCTTGATGGTGATCCTCTCCCGACCCAGCGTTATCGTCATCTTGTTGGCAGTCTTGTCTATCTAGTTGTCACTCGTCCGGACATCTCTTATCCGGTTCATATTACGAGTCGGTTTGTCTCTACTCCCCATCGGTTCACTATAGTCATCTCCTTCGTGTTCTCCGATATCTTTGAGCACGATCTCTCACCGTCTATTCTTTCCTTGCTCTAGTTCTTTCTGACTTGAGCCTATTCGGATGCTCGTGGGCTAGTGAACCTTCAGATCGCCGTTCATTTTACGCTTCTTGTGTTTTTCTTGGTGGTTCTCTCATTGCACGGAAGGCGAAGAAAGCAGATTGCGATTTCTGTTCGAGTGCGAGGCTGAGTTGCGAGCAATGGCTCTTTTGTGCAGAGGTGACTTGGTTACGGTGGTTACTTGAGGATTTTGGTGTTTACAGTCGATTACCGACTCTGCTCTTATCGGCGAGACAGGTGCTATTAGCATTCAGCGATCTTGTGAAGCATGAGCTCACCAAGCATATTGGTGTTCATGCTTTCTATGTGCGTGTTGGTGTCTGAGATCGAGTTATTGCTCTTGATATGTGCCATCCGAATTCTGATTGGCGGATTTCCTAACGAAGGCCAGACTAGAGCACAACATGGCTTTTATCTCTCAAACTTCGGTGTTGTTCATCCACCATGAGTTTGAGGGTGTTAGAGTTATAATATAAGTCATGTACCCCTTTGTATTTATCCCGTTGTATAAGGGGTTTCCTGCATATGTTCCACACCTGTACATGTATATATATCGGCCTATGGCCTCATGGGAATACAAGTTGCTTATTTCTAACAGGCAACACATGTAATATTTAACAAAGAAATTGGTGGTACAATTCATATTATTCAAATGGTATAAAAATGTTGGATAATAAATATCTAACATGTAAATATCAAGATTTGTGACAAATAAAATTCTCAGCTAGCGAGTCTAAGAAACGTTCACAGGTACAGACTTTTTCATAGGGCCGGGGAATTGCCCCCTTTTTGAAAAGAAAAAGGTGCAGACTATTCATGTTTCTGTTGCTCCCTATCTATGCCAATACACATGGCTAATTACAATGCTAAAATTCATATAAAGCCAAAAGATAACATGGACTGCTAAATGTGAAATCCATAAAAGGAAGTGACTATGAACAAATGCCATTTAGCATTAGTACAATTGCTACACTCTAAAGACAACCCGCGCTATGTACACTTCCAAGAAAAAATATGCAAAGATAGAAGTCATGGGTTTGCTCGAGCAAAGCCAAAACTTTTCATCAATAACACAACTCCACATACAGAAGCACGCTAATTTTCAATATGGATTTTTTGTGTGGGAAATTTCAATGTGGAATATAAAGAGGTGCAGAAACAAGATATAAACATTTAATTTATTTTCCAGCTTATGTCTGAAAGAGGCAATCATATAGGACTTTAACAGTGCTATGATTTTACAAGCCTTTCAGAAGACCGACCATGTAAATCATTGGCATCCCCAACAAAGTTAGCAAGAAAGTAGGGAAAGCATAATATTTTCTATCAACTCTCATATTTTCTTTTTGTTATCTAAGAGACAATAGGTTGTATATTTGCAGGGTCTTAGACAAGTATACGACGATGCAGAAATCAAAATTGACGAATCTTTCGAAGCATGGACACCTACAAGAACCTACATTCGTGAATCTTTCCAAGCCGGTGCACTGTTAAAATTGCAACCATAACCAAAGATTGAAACACACAAGTCCAAGATCAATCTTTCTTGGTTAAAACATCCACAGAAATGATTCCCAAATCGAGAGCGTACTAGGCTTCTTGCAAATTCCCAAATCAAGAATGCATTGGATTTCTTGCAATACCGATTATACATCCGATCGGAGGTGGATCCTGTAGAGATCCACAGTAGTTGGGCGTCCAGAGATTTGGAGGTCGGCGCTTGTACGCCCCAAGACCGGCGCTTCAGAAGACTTCCATATATTCCGGGTTTCGCTGTGTGATTCTTTTGTGCTTGCTCTATTTATTTTGCATTGCATCATGCCATCATATCATTAACTTTTAAAACCACAACTAAATAAATTGCATAGATCTTTTGATCTATTTAAATCGAGGGAATTCACGATGGTGATTTCTCTTTATAATATATCCTCCCGATATTAGTGGAGCTATTATAAAATAATTCCATTCTCTGGAATTCACCCATTAACACACTTGCAAAATCCCAATGCCCTTTATTATTTCAATTCTTGGCCTCTTACTTTGCCATATATTCTTTCTTGTTTTTCCGAAGCTTCCCCAAAAATCACAACATTTTTGGACCTTCCTTTTACCTAGTCCTAGTTCAAACCTATTGAATTAAATTCAAATGACTTTGAATTTAATTCTTGCAATCTTGCCCACTCCATTTTTCTTGGGTCAAGCTCATTTTTAAGAGTCCAGGAAAATTAACCCCTTAGCATTTTACATTCCTAACCCTCTATTTCTTTTCTTCTCTCTAATATTTTTACATTAAAAGGAAATATGAGGGAGAGAGAAACCCAGCCAGGCCTCAGCCACTCCCATCCTCCCACCAGGCCGGCCCAGTCTCGGCCCAAGGCCCAGCCGCGCCCCTCTAACCTAAGCGCTCCTGGCCCGATCCACATCTCTCCCTCTCGTTCCCGTGCAGCCCCGCGAGCCCTCTCCCGATCCCATCTTCCTCCCTCCTGCTCCTCGCCCGATCCCCTCCTCGTAGCGCTGCCGCCTCGTCTCCCCATCGCCATGGCCAGCACCACTCCTCCCCCTCGCTCCCGAGCCGCCGCCGCCGCGCCTTCTTCCCTCGCTCTTTCCCTCGCTGCCCTGCGTTGCCGCCTGCACCGCACCTCCGCGGCCTCGGCCTCATGATTACTGTTGTTGGCCCGCTGCAGAGCTCGCCCTCCACGCGAGCCTCCTCCGGCAGCTCCGTCCCCTTCGGCCCCGACTCCGGCAAGCGCTGCACCGCCTTCTTCACCTCCTACCGCAAGATCTGCCTCCCATGGCGTGCTACTGTCAACTCCACCTCGCGCGACCTCCTACCTCGTTCGTTCCCGCGCCGCTCGTCGCCAAGGCCAAGTGCAGGACGCCTCTGCTCCTCCTCACCTCGTCCGCGTCGCCGGGATCGCGTGAAGTCCCTCGCCGTTGTCCTCAGCTCGGGAACAAGCTCGATCCCGAGCGCCTTCAGCCCGTCCGACCTCTGCTGCCTCGCTGGCCTCCAGCGTTGGCCGAGCACCCGCGCAGCCGTATGCGTGAGCTGCTTCTGCTGCAAGGTCCAGCCAGCGCCCTGCCGGCCTGTCTCCAGTCGCTCCCGCCTGCTCCTTCTCCACGCCCCGGCCACGAACCTCCAAGACCACCACCGCAGTTGTGCATCACGAGGTTGCTGCACTGGACGTCAAGTACCACGACCGAGACCCTGGTTTCATCAAGTTCCTCTACAACAAGTGTACGACTACATGGGACACGTCAAGTACCTCTACCGTCGTCTCCGGATACGCCAAGTACCCCTACGCACGAAGACGCCAAGTCCGTTCTGGGATTCATCAAGTACCGCTACCGATGGCTCGAACGTCTAACGAACGTGAACATCTACCATCGTCGAAGACCCGTGTAACGGAACCGTCAAGTTCGACTACCTCCGCGTGTACCACTACTTCCACTACCGATCCGTGAACGACTACTTCCCTCGACATTTGTGAACCATTCCGAAATGCACGCTTCGAAGGTATAACCCCGAGACGACCGTCCGTGAACGAATGCATGTTGTATGAGTTGTCCTTGTTTGCACCGGGCCCGTTTGCTTCATGCACGTTCCGCCTTGTTGGCCATGCCATCGTCCCGTGGGAACCCGGTATCCGGGATCACCCCACCATCCGTGCACGCATCCGCACACTTGCTCTTTGCACCGGTATCTCAATGAGTTATCGGATCATCGGAATGTTGCCGTGGCACCATTTTCATTATCGTTGCCGTGGCACCATTTTCGTTATCGTTGCCGTGGCACCATTTTTGTTATCGTTGCCGTGGCACCATTTTCGTTATCGTTGCCGTGGCACCATTTTCGTTATCGTTGCCGTGGCACCCCTTTCGTTCCGCCATGGTGACAAATGCTTCATAACATGCTTATGTCAACATTTTCATAAATTTGCTTAAAACTTGCATTGTCATCCGCATCATGATAACAACAATTAAAATGTTTTAAAATTGTTGTTTGCATTAATTGCTAAATAACATATGGGGATTTCCGGAATTGTTGTTTGTTATTTCCGGCCTCATTTAAATTGCCAAAATGTGTAGTTTTGTTATGCTTCACCTCTTGCCATGTTTAACAACATTTAATATTGTTGGGTATCATAACGAGAGAGAACTAAATAATTGATGTGGTGTTTCGTCAATATGCAACTCCGTTGCATATTGAGCTCCACTAATTTGTAAGATAGTTTGTTGCACTTTGCCATGCCATGCCTCATTAAACGGACATGCATCATACTTGTTTTGCATCATGCCATGTTTATGTGATGGTTGTTTACTATGTTGCTTGTTTCTTTCCGGGTTCCTTCTCTCGTTAGCTTCGGTTTCGTTCGGGAGTTGTGAGGATCCGTTCATCTTCGTTCGTTTGTCTTCTTCATGGAATCGTTCTTCTTCCTTGCGGGATTTCAGGCAAGATGACCATACCCTCGAAATCACTACTATCTTTGCTATGCTAGTTTGCTCGCTCTTTTGCTATGCCAATGCTACGATGCCTACCATTTGCTTGTCAGCCTCCCAAATTGCCATGTCAAACCTCTAACCTTTGACACCATTCCTAGCAAACCGTTGATTGGCTATGTTACCGCCTTGCTCAGCCCCTCTTATAGCGTTGTTAGTTGCAGGTGAAGATTGAAGTTTGTTCCTTGTTGGAACATGGAGATGTTGTTCCTTGTTGGAACATGTTTACTTGTTGGGATATCACAATATCTCTTATATTATTAATGCATCTATATATTTGGTAAAGGGTGGAAGGCTCGGCCTTATGCCTGGTGTTTTGTTCCACTCTTGCCACCCTAGTTTCCGTCATACCGGTGTTATGTTCCCGGATTTTGCGTTCCTTACGCGGTTGGGTGATTTATGGGACCCCCCTGACAGTTCGCTTTGAATAAAACTTGTCCAGCAAGGCACAACATTGACTTTTACCATTTGCCTCACCTAGCCCTTTTTCCCTTGGGTTTCGGAGCCGAGGGTCATCTTTATTTTAGCCCCGGGCGGTGCTCCTTCAGTGTTGGTCCAACTTGGCGATGTCCGGCGCCCCTGGCAACCAGGGTCTATGCCAACCCGACGTCTGGCTCATCCGGTGTGCCACGAGCGAGATATGTGCAGCTCCTATCGGGATTTGTCGGCACAGCGGGAGGCGTTGCTGGTCTTGTTTTACCATTGTCGAAATGTCTTGATGTCTGGGATACCGAGTCGATCGGAGTGTCTTGGGTGAAGGTCTATTCTTCGTTGATCGCGAGAGCTTGTCATGGGCTAAGTTGGGACACCCTGCAGGTATAAACTTTCGAGAGCCGTGCCCGCAGTTATGTGGCAGATGGGAATTTGTTAATGTCGGTTGTAGAAAACCGAAGTTGACCTTAATTAAAATACATCAACCGTGTGTGTAACCGTGATGGTCCCTTTCGTGAGTCCAGAAGTGAACACGGTGTTGGAGTTATGCTTGGCGAGGTTGCTATAGGATCACTTCTTGATTATACTTTTATCGACCGTGCTTTGCCTTCTCTTCTCGCTCTCACTTGCGTATGTTGGCCACCATATATGCTAGTAAACTTGCTGCAGCTCCACCTCATGCCTTTACCTTACCCATAAGCTTAAATAGTCTTGATCTCGCTGGTGCGAGATTGCTGAGTCCTCGTGGCTCACGGATACTTCAAAACCAGTTTGCGGTGCCTATGTTACCGGCGGTGACGCTACCAAGCTCAAGGAGGAGCTCGATGAGGATCTTGCCCTTTGTGTTGTTTCGTTCTAGTTGATCGAAGAGTGGAGCCCGGTTGGGGTCGATCGGGGACCTTTATGCATTTGGGGTTCTTCTTTTATTTTGGTTCCGTAGTCGGACCTTGTTTGTATCTGGATGATGTAATGCTTTATTCATGTAATTGTGTGAAGTGGCGATTGTAAGCCAACTATGTATCTCTTTCCTTATGTATTACATGGGTTGTGTGAAGATTACCTCACTTGCGACATTGCTTTCAATGCGGTTATGACTCTAAGTCGTGCCCGACACGTGGGAGATATAGCCGCATCGAGGCGATACAAGTTGGTAATCGAGCCTTCCCGACCTTAGGAGCCCCTTTGCTTGATCGTTTTTAGTGGCGAGTTGTGTCTAGAAAAATGTTTTGAGTCATTTAGGATTATATATATCGGAGAGTTTAGGAATTCTTTTTACTCCCGGTCCCTTGACCTTACGGTGAGGTATCTGACGTAGAGTTTTGACTCTTCTCTTCTCAAATTTCACAAAAAAATTAGGATCTCGCGGGTATCTTGGGATCGTTCGATATTCTTATAGCGAGAACATTGTTCTTGGTGCCTCCTGTCATTTAGGGGTTGTGGCGGTGTCCGGGGAGTTGAGCTCCGAGGTGTTGTCGTCATAATTTTATCGTTGCGATTCGGAATACGAGTTTAATGCGCCGACATCGAAAATCTCTTTTATGCAGTTGTTGGTGAGATAACCCGCTAACCCGATCTTGAGGTGAGTACGGAGTATTGCCATGACTGGTATAACGGATGCTTTTGAAGGTTGAGGTACACGATTTCGAAGGTTTCTTGGTTATGTGTTGACGGATGGATCTGGTTGGATGTAGGGATTGTTAGTTTTGGGTGAGATATTATGCTTCCTGTATCCCCAACACCAGATTGCATAACGAGAAAGTTTGGGAGTTTCATAGGTGGGAATTCAAGTAGCTCTTAGGATATCTTTCCAACGGATGTATGATATGAAATTGGGGTTCACGTCTAGTGGTCCGCCTATTCACGGTTGGTTTCTGATGGTCTCGTTGTGTCTTAAAGAGTCCTTGGCTATGCCGACTTCGGGGCGCTTCGTATGTCATGTGCCTTGCCTTGTACATGATGGTCTTTGTCTGATCGAGCCGTGTAGGCCCCACCACGAAAACGGGACAAAATCTCTATCATATGTTTGTTCCGCTTATTCGCAAGCCAGTCCTTTGTTTTTGTTTTGAGTTGTGGTATTGAGTTGCTTCAATGTCAAGTGTTGATTCCATACCTTTACGAAATGGTGTTCTCATACTCCGATGTGAATACCAATCCTTCTCGACAATCGAGATTGTCATGTCAATCCTTTTCAACCGGCGTGTTTCTCTTCAAGTGGATCCGATCACTTCAACATCAGCAAGACCAATCATCATTTCTTCTCAACGGTGTTTGTTTCATTCGTCTCTAAGTTGCCTTTGTTTTTCCGCCCTCCCACCCTTTTTCTTCAGGGACACAGATTTCTTAATCAAGTATCCATTTATTCATGTGAAGTCTCTTCATTCTTTTCATGAAGATGCTCAACAGTTACTAGTTCGTCATTCCTCATTCCTTTCTCTTCCCCGGTGGATTCAAGTCAAGTTTTGTTAATCATACCTTTTTCCTCATTTCAATGTCTTCTCATACCGGTGCACCTCATTATCATTCTTCTTCTCGCTATTTGTTATTCCGGAGTGCTCAAGATATCTCGAAGATTCGTGTTTCCACTCTGCATTCGTTCAAGCTCTTTCGAGATTGGTATCTCATTCAAGTCATTTAATTAAACCGGTGCAACATCTCTTTTAAATCTTTTCAACGGTGTTCTTTTGAGTGGGCCCTAACCCACAGGTCTTTTTCCAGGATCTTACCTGACTCTTCTATTTTTTCAGAGATATCCTAAATTCTTCTCCAAGTTTGACGTGAGATGAGTTATCATCAGTCAAATGCTTTTCTCCAAGATCTTTCAAATTCTTTTCATAGTTGGCTCAACCTCTTCACTTTTGATTCTTCCGGTGTGCCTCAATAATTCTTGGTGGTGTTTCTCGTTGTCATTCTCATCATTTGAAGACCGAAGAAGAGTTTCTCTTTAATCTTGCTCTATTCTCTTCAAGATTCATGGTGCTAGCTTGTTGCCATCCTCTCATAATTGTTTTCGATTGTGAGAATCTTTTTCACCCATCCGGAGCATTTTAGGAGTCTTTTCAGTTTCATTCTTTGAAGCCCATCATCTCAGTATTATTCATTCAAGCTTTCAGCTCTCGTTCTCCAAATCTTATCGGTGCATCATTCAAGTATTCTCTAATAAGCTCATGATGTCTTCGTTCACTTGTATCTAAATCCCCTCACGTTATCTTCATTCGTTTTCCAATTCTTCCCGGTGAATTGTGCCTTTGCTACTTTCATTTTCAATTCTTACGACGGTTCGTTCAAGATTTCACCTCTTTCATTATCATTTAATTCATTCGTTCTTTCCAATCCTACCGGTGGTTCGTTGAAGACCTTCTCAAGTTTTGATATATCTCTCTTAATCCTTTCTACGAGAATAAGTAGTATGGCAAATCCGTTGATTGTCATCAATTTAAATTGGTGAAGGATACGCATAACATAATTCTTGTTCTTGTTTCATCCAAGGGATTAATCCTTTCCTTCAGAGTTTGTTCAGGTGGAATAAATTCTTGGCTTCTTGTTGTTCATCTTTCTTTCGGAGTTCTAAGTTTTCCGCATTATAATCGCGAAGCTCCATCTAAATCATCGCAAGGCTTCACCTTGTGTTTTCAACTTCTCTTTCTTTCTATCATCCTTTTATTACCGGAGTTCTTCATGGAGGCGCTACACGATTGTGGTTCGTCAAGGATTCTCTTCATTCTTCAATTGTTCTTCAAGATTTCTCTTGAAGTTATGACCCGTCAAGCCATACTTCAAAATAAACATGGTGTTCAACACATGTCTTGTTTTGAGGAGTTCAAGTATTCTTCATCTTGCATTCCGAAGTGCAATTCTTTCTACCTTATCTTTTCAGGTGGTGTTATGTCATTTTGACAGTTTCATTCATGTTTCATGATTCACATGTTGTCAAGAATGAGGTATTTTAAATCCACCAATCTCTTCATTGGAGTTATCTTGGTATACATTTCACCTAAAGCCTTCCCTAAGGAATGTTGCTATTTTGGTGCTTATTAATGACCCAATTTATCTCTTTTCCATCTTGATGGAACAAGCTTTCATCTCTTCGTTAATCTCAAGCATGCAATTGTTTCCGTTAGTGGCAGAATTTCACCTCATAATGTTGAGATGTTTCCATAAGCCCACTACAAGCTTATTCTTTTCGTTGTTGGTTTTTCCAACAACTCCGTTCTAACCTTCTTGGAAGAATGCTTCCCGAATTCAATGGTGGTAGAAGTTTTCATTTTCTTCTCCGTCCCTTTATTCCAATGATCTACTTCTATTCTTTCTTACGGAGGCATTGTGATGTTGTGCTCTTCAATCATCATCTTCTTTTGTCAGGATCATGTTCTTTTTCTTGCTTAACCATTTATCCGGAGTGTTGGGTCATCTCTTCAATATCTTTTCATCTCATCAAGTTTTCTTCTCTTTTCTACCGAAGTGTTATGCCATCTCTTCAAGTTCTTTTCATCTTATCAAGTTCTCCTTCTTCTTTCAGTCGGAGTGCTGCCCAAATTATATCAATCTTATCCCTTCTCTATCTAGTTTTAACCGGAGTGGTTTCAATATCTATCTTATCACTAAACCTCTTGGTTCTCGTCGTATCCCTTGTTCCTCTTTTCTAACGGAGTGTTTTCAACTTTGTTCATCTTCGTTGTTTTCTTTCATTCATTTTGCTCAACCTCTCAAGGTTCATGGTTTCACTCAGTTTGTCGAAGAAGCAACTTAGTTTTACCTCCTCTCTTCCTCTTCCGTTTCTCTCCGGTGCCATTCTAGATCTCGGGACGAGATCCTCTCATAGTGGTGGAGTGTTGTAACGCCCCAAGACCGACGCTTCAGAAGACTTCCATATATTCCGGGTTTCGCTGTGTGATTCTTTTGTGCTTGCTCTATTTATTTTGCATTGCATCATGCCATCATATCATTAACTTTTAAAACCTCAACTAAATAAATTGCATGGATCTTTTGATCTATTTAAATCGAGGGAATTCACGATGGTGATTTCTCTTTATAATATATCCTCCCGATATTAGTGGAGCTATTATAAAATAATTCCATTCTTTGGAATTCACCCATTAACACACTTGCAAAATCCCAATGCCCTTTATTATTTCAATTCTTGGCCTCTTACTTTGCCATATATTCTTTCTTGTTTTTCCGGAGCTTCCCCAAAAATCACAACATTTTTGGACCTTCCTTTTACCTAGTCCTAGTTCAAACCTATTGAATTAAATTCAAATGACTTTGAATTTAATTCTTGCAATCTTGCCCACTCCATTTTTCTTGGGTCAAGCTCATTTTTATGAGTCCAGGAAAATTAACCCCTTGCGCATTTTCTGTTCCTAACCCTCTATTTCTTTTTCTTCTCTCTTATATTTTTCTGTTAAAAGGAAATATGAGGGAGAGAGAGAGAGCCCAGCCAGGCCTCTGGCCACTCCCATCCTCCCACCAGGCCGGCCCAGTCTCCCGGCCCAAGGCCCAGCCGCGCCCCTCTAACCCTAGGCGCTCCCTGGCCCGATCCACATCTCTCCCTCTCGTTCCCGTGCAGCGCCGCCAGAGCCCCTCTCCCGATCCCATCTTCCTCCCTCCTGCTCCTCGCCCGATCCCCTCCTCGTAGCGCTGCCGCCTCGTCTCCCCATCGCCATGGCCAGCACCACTCCTCCCCCTCGCTCCCGAGCCGCCGCCGCCGCGCCTTCTTCCCTCGCTCTTTCCCTCGCTGCCCTGCGTTGCCGCCATGCGCCGCACCTCCGCCGGCCTCGGCCTCCGCGGTTGCCTGTTGTTGGCCCCGCTGCCGAGCTCGCCCTCCACGCGAGCCTCCTCCGACGGCTCCGTCCCCTTCGGCCCCGACTCCGGCAAGCGCTGCACCGCCTTCTTCACCTCCTACCGCAAGCTCTGCCTCCCATGGCGTGCTGCTGTCAACTCCACCTCGCGCAACCTCCTACCTCGTTCGTTCCCGCGCCGCTCGTCGCCAAGGCCAAGTGCAGGACGCCTCTGCTCCTCCTCACCTCGTCGCGTCGCCGAGATCGCGCCGTTGTCCTCTGCTGAACGAAGCGGCTTCGATCCCGCGCCTTCAGCCCGTCTGACCTCTGCTGCCTCGGCGGCCTCCGGCGTTGGCGGCACCAGCAGCAGAGCCGTGTCGTGAGCTGCTTGCTGCAAGGTCCAGCCAGCGCCTGCCGGCTTTGTCTCCGGTCGCTCCCTTTGCTCCTTCTCCACGCCCGCCACGAACCTCCAAGACCACCACCGCGGTTGTGCATCACGAGGTTCTTTGCCTTTGGGCGCCAAGTACCACGACCGAGACCCTGGTTTCGTCAAGTTCCTCTCGACAAGTGTACGACTACATGGGACACGTCAAGTACCTCTACCGTCGTCTCCGGATCGCCAAGTACCCCTACGCACGAAGGCGCCAAGTCCGTTCCGGGATTCATCAAATCGCTACCGATGGCTCGAGCGTCTACGAACGTGAACATCTACCATCGCCAAGACCCGTGTAACTGAACCGTCAAGTTCGACTACCTCCGCGTGTACCACTACTTCCACTACCGATCCGTGAACGACTACTTCCCTCGACATTTGTGAACCATTCCGAAATGCACGCTTCGAAGGTATAACCCCGAGGCGACCGTCGTGAGCGAATGCATGTTGTATGAGTTGTCCTTGTTTGCACCGGGCCCGTTTGCTTCATGCACGTTCCGCCTTGTTGGCCATGCCGTCGTCCCGTGGGAACCCGGTATCCGGGATCACCCCACCATCCGTGCACGCATCCACACACTTGCTCTTTGCACCGGTATCTCAATGAGTTATCGGATCATCGGAATGTTGCCGTGGCACCATTTTCGTTATCGTTGCCGTGGCACCATTTTCGTTGTCGTTGCCGTGGCACCATTTTTGTTATCGTTGCCGTGGCACCATTTTCGTTATCGTTGCCGTGGCACCATTTTTGTTATCATTGCCGTGGCACCCCTTTCGTTCCGCCATGGTGACAAATGCTTCATAACATGCTTATGTCAACATTTTCATAAATTTGCTTAAAACTTGCATTGTCATCCGCATCATGATTACAACAATTAAAATGTTTTAAAATTGTTGTTTGCATTAATTGCTAAATAACATATGGGGATTTCCGGAATTGTTGTTTGTTATTTCCGGCCTCATTTAAATTGCCAAAATGTGTAGTTTTTGTTATGCTTCACCTCTTGCCATGTTTAACAACAGTTAATATTGTTGGGTATCATAACCGAGAGAGAACTAAATAATTGATGTGGTGTTTCGTCAATATGCAACTCCGTTGCATATTGAGCTCCACTTAATTTGTAAGATAGTTTGTTGCACTTTGCCATGCCATGCCTCATTAAACCGGACATGCATCATACTTGTTTGCGCATCATGCCATGTTTATGTGATGGTTGTTTACTATGTTGCTTGTTTCTTTCCGGGTTGCTTCTCTCGTTAGCTTCGGTTTCGTTCGGGAGTTGTGAGGATCCGTTCATCTTCGTTCATTTGTCTTCTTCATGGAATCGTTCTTCTTCCTTGCGGGATTTCAGGCAAGATGATCATACCCTCGAAATCACTACTATCTTTGCTATGCTAGTTTGCTCGCTCTTTTGCTATGCCAATGCTACGATGCCTACCATTTGCTTGTCAGCCTCCCAAATTGCCATGTCAAACCTCTAACCTTTGACACCATTCCTAGCAAACCGTTGATTGGCTATGTTACCGCCTTGCTCAGCCCCTCTTATAGCGTTGTTAGTTGCAGGTGAAGATTGAAGTTTGTTCCTTGTTGGAACATGGAGATGTTGTTCCTTGTTGGAACATGTTTACTTGTTGGGATATCACAATATCTCTTATATTATTAATGCATCTATATATTTGGTAAAGGGTGGAAGGCTCGGCCTTATGCAGTGTTTTGTTCCACTCTTGTCGCCCTAGTTTCCGTCATACGGTGTTATGTTCCCGGATTTTTGCGTTCCTTACGCGGTCGGGTGATTTATAGGACCCCCGACAGTTCACTTTGAATAAAACTTGTCGGCATGGCACAACATTGACTTTTACCATTTGCCTCACCTAGCCCTTTTTTCCCTTGGGTTTCCGGAGCCGAGGGTCATCTTTATTTAGCCCCGGGCGGTGCTCCTTCAGTGTTGGTCCAACTGGCGATGTCCGGCGCCCCTGGGCAACAGGGTCTTTGCCAACCGACGTCTGGCTCATCTGGTGTGCCACGAGAGCGAGATATGTGCAGCTCCTATCGGGATTTGTCGGCACAGCGGGGAGGCTTTGCTGGTCTTGTTTTACCATTGTCGAAATGTCTTGATGTCGGGATACCGAGTCTGATCGGAGTGTCTTGGGTGAAGGTCTATTCCTTCGTTGATCGCAAGAGCTTGTCATGGGCTAAGTTGGGACACCCCTGCAGGGTATAAACTTTTGAGAGCCGTGCCCGCGGTTATGTGGCAGGTGGGAATTTGTTAATGTCCGGTTGTAGAAAACCCGAAGTTGACCTTAATTAAAATACATCAACCGTGTGTGTAACCGTGATGGTCCCTTTCCGGCGGAGTCCGAGAAGTGAACACGGTGTTGGAGTTATGCTTGACGTAGGTTGCTATAGGATCACTTCTTGATTATACTTTTATCGACCGTGCTTTGCCTTCTCTTCTCGCTCTCACTTGCGTATGTTGGCCACCATATATGCTAGTCGCTTGCTGCAGCTCCACCTCATGCCTTTACCTTACCCATAAGCTTAAATAGTCTTGATCTCGCGGGTGCGAGATTGCTGAGTCCTCGTGGCTCACGGATACTTCAAAACCAGTTTGCGGTGCCTATGTTAAAGCGGCGACGCTACCAAGCTCAAGGAGGAGCTCGATGAGGATCTTGCCCTTTGTGTTGTTTCGTTCTAGTTGATCGATAGTGGAGCCCGGTTGGGGTCGATCGGGGACCTTTATGCATTTGGGGTTCTTCTTTTATTTTGGTTCCGTAGTCGGACCTTGTTTGTATCTGGATGATGTAATGCTTTATTCATGTAATTGTGTGAAGTGGCGATTGTAAGCCAACTATGTATCTCTTTCCCTTATGTATTACATGGGTTGTGTGAAGATTACCTCACTTGCGACATTGCTTTCAATGCGGTTATGACTCTAAGTCGTGCTTCGACACGTGGGAGATATAGCCGCATCGAGGGCGTTACAGCCGCCGCACGTACGGTCGCTGCCGATCCAGCTGTCCGATGAGGAGGAGGAGGACGCTCCCATGGTGCAGCTCGACGGTCCCAAGAGGAAGGAAGCGGCGGCGGGGTTCTTGTACCTGTCCGTGGGAACGTCGTCGTCATCAGATCCCGTGGCGGAGGACGAGGCGGAGCCCTCGTTGGCGACGACCGAGGTCCCCGTGGACTGACCGGACGGGTGAGTGCTGACAGGGGAGGCGGGTGCAGAGTAGCGGTCGTCGGAGTCTTGAAGAGTCCTGGAAGGCTCCGCCGCAGTTTGGATCGTTAGCGTCGGGAGAGCCGCCGGAGCCGGCCATTCTATCCAGTTGGGGGAGGCGGGAAACGGAAAGGGCAAGGGGACAGGAAGGTAGTTTTTTTTAGGGGAAGGTAGGTGAACAGGAAGACAGCGCGAGATTTTGTGAGGGTGGCAAGGGGGGAGGCCCTATATGACGGGAGTTCCTTTTTTTTAAGGGGAACTAGGAACTTTATTAAGTAGTAATCAAACTCGGAATACAAATAATGTCTGGTAATGTCCCTAGCCAAATGTGGCGGCCTACAAAGAAGAGAAGATGTTGCTTTTCGCCGGTCTGGCCGAAATTATTTTCTCTATGTTCAAACTTGAACTTGACATGGTGGAAGTCCCTTCTCCTCTTCGATATTTCATGTAACACCGATGCATAATGTGTCACCGTTGCTGCTTCTATCCTGTTCACCACTTCCAGGCAATCGGAGGCAATGAACAAAGGGGTTAGATGCAAGTCTGCAGCCAAGGCGAGAGCTTCATTACATGCATGTGCCTCCAGAACTGCCGCATCGTTCAAACCTTCAAAAACCAGTGCCGAAGCCCCCAGGAACAGACCGTCCTTGTCTCTGCATATCACCGCTGCTGCCCCAACATGGCCGTGCCTCGATATACCTCCATCCACATTGAATTTTGCTTCATCCTCCTCCGGTGGTAGCCATGTTTTGTTACGAGGACGGGTCCCAACAGCTGACATAGTGATCGGCACATCCCGCTTTACTGCAATCTCTAGGTCCTGAAGATACCTCGTGATAAAGCACCAAGTTGACAGCTGGCTCTGAAATTAATTTTCATGGATTGCTTTCCTACGCGCCCACCACACTGCCCACATGGTGATCAAAACTTTTGCAAGCTCCTGCTCCTTTAAAGTTTCAAACAGCCAGAACAACCACAGCCTGGGATCCGGAGATCTATTAGAGATGACATGTTCCAGTACGTCCTCTTCACCCAGTGCCCACACACAGCGAGCCATGCGACAGTCAAACAAGGAGTGGCGCCATGTATCCTCCTAAGCATTGCATAAAGGGCAAACCGCAGTGTCCGCCATGTTTCGGTGTTGTCGAGTGACCCCAGTTGGCAACGAGGTATGTGCAAGTCGCCAGGTAAACACCCTGACCTTCGACGGTACCCTTGTCTTCCAGAGGCGGGTCCAATCCCGTTTGGTCGAGGCTTGATCGGATGTGCCTGCGCCATGTTCAATCCAATCCTCCCGCTGATATTTTATGCCCGTCAACATCCTATACACTGATTTGACCGAGAAGATGCCACGCCTGTCATAGTGCCATGCATAAAAATCATCTTGCAACCTTGAGCTCAACGGGATATTCAGAATAGCATCCACATCAGGGCCAACAAAATTTTCGATGAGCATCTGTTTGTTCCACGTCCTCGTGACCGAGTCGATCAACTCCGCCACCTGGCGCGGTGGATCAGCCCTCAAAGCACACAGAGGCCGAAGCTTGTAGTCACGTGGTATCCAGTTATCACTCCAAATGTCAGTATCCACACCTGTCCCCACTCTCTTGATAATTCCGAGTGCTAGGATTTCCTTGCCCTCCATGATAGAGTGCCAAACCTGAGAGAGATGATTGCCTAATGAAGCCTCAAGGATGCTGCTTTGTGGATGGTAACGTGCCTTGAGCACCCTTGCGCTTAAAGAGTCGGGGTCTTGTAGTAGGCGCCAGGCTTGTCGGGCTAGCAAAGCTAGGTTAAAGAGTTCAATATCTCTAAAACCCATTCCTCCCATGAATTTAGGCTTACACATAGTATTCCATGACACCCAAGCCATTTTCCTTTATCCGCCTTTGCTGCCCCACCAAAACTTTCTGAGTAGACCATTAATATGCTCACACAAGCCTCGTGACAGTTTGAAACAAGCCATAGAATAAGTTGGTATGGATTGTGCTACCGATTTAATGAGTACTTCCTTCCCTCCTGCTGATAAGCACTTTTCCATCCAACCTTGTACCTGCTTCCATATTCTGTCTTTTAAGTACCGAAAGCACCCCTCTTTCGAGCTGCCAACGTCGGTTGGAATGCCAAGATATTTCTCCGAAAGTGATTCATTATGCACATCAAGCGAACTTTTTACCACATCCCTCAATGGTTTAGGCACATCTTTGCTAAAGTACATTGACGATTTGTCTGTATTTATACGTTGGCCTGACGCATCACAATATTTCTTCAGCAACTCCCGGACTTTTATTGCACTCTTCACTGTAGCCTCAAAGAAAAGCAAGTTGTCATCCGCAAAGAGGAGGTGGTTTACTACCGGCGCTGTGGCCGCAACAGAAACACCTCTTATCCCTGCATCTTGTGCTTTCAGTAAGCAAGAAAGGCCCTCAGCCGCCAACAGAAATAAATAGGGGGATATAGGATCCCCTTGTCGTAAACCCCGTGATGGCCTGAAAGCATCCAGAATTCCACCATTAAAAAAAACTGAGAAAGAAACCGAAGATACACACCTCATGATGGTTTCAGTGAACCTCGGGCTGACACCCAATTTTAGCATCACCGCTTTGAGATATGACCACTCAAGCCTATCATAGGCCTTCATCATGTCGAGCTTCAGAGCACAGAAACGATTGCCCTTCACCCTTCTCGTTTTCATGTAATGTAAGCATTCATAAGCTGTAATGAAGTTATCTGTAATCAGACGCCCCGGGAGAAAAGCTGACTGCTCTTCAGAAATCACCTCAGGAAGGATTATCTTCAGCCTGTTAGCTAAAACCTTGGAAGTGATCTTGTAGATCACATTAGAAAGGCTTAACGGCCGAAATTGTCCTAAAATGTTTGGACTAGCAATCTTGGGAATCAAAACAATGAACGTGTTGTTGATATCCTCCGGTGAATCATCTCCTTCAAGTAGTCTTACTACCATACATGTCACTTCCTTGCCACAAAGATCCCAATACCGCTGAAAAAGTGTGCTGGAAAGCCATCTGGGCCTGGAGCCTTTGTGGGAAACATCTGAAATAATGCCTCTTTTACTTCATCCCTGCTGTACCTCGCATTCAAACGAGCGTTCATTGCTGCATCAACTCTTCGTGGTATGTGAGACAGCACCTCCTCGATCCCAATAGAGCCCTCTGATGTATACAAATTCTCATAAAAGGCACTTGTCATGTCCGCCAGTTCTCTTAGATCCGAGCAGGTAGTTCCATCCTCATGCACCAAAGTACTGATCTTATTCTTTGCTTTCCGTGCACTAGCCTTCTTCTGGAAGTACTTTGTATTTGCATCTCCTTCTGAAAGCCATTGCACTTGTGCACGCTGCCTCATCATCACCTATTCTGGAAAAGATAGCTCCACGATCTTGTCCTGCACCCGTTTCTCATCAGGGCCGGGACCGACCCTCAACGGGTCCGCACGAAACCCCGCCAACTGCTGCCTCAAATCTCTCAACTCCTATCGGACAGAACCGAAAGTTTGTCTGTTCCATCTCTTTCAACTTGCTGCAACATTTTTCAACTTGTTCGCCAACTCGCCTACTGGGTTTGCTGGGAGTGCATCTTCCCATGCTTGTCCCAGCGCCTCACCAAACCTGTCGTCTGTTTCCCAAGCACACTCGTATCGGAAAGGTTTCTTCAGCGAGTGTCTCAAGCTACTATCTTCCAAAGCATTTGATAAGACGATCGGGCAGTGGTCTGACTTTGCTGCGGTGAGATGCTCCAGAGAAGCAAAAGGATACAAGGCCGACCAACTCGGGGTAGCCAGGGCTCTGTCTAGACGTACGCGACAGAACTCTCCCCCCACCACTCTCTTTTCAAAGGTCCAATCCAAACCCCTGTACCCCAAGTCAGCTAGGTTGCAAACATCAACAACTTCTCGAAAGCCTGCAATTTGTGCGCTATCACATTCATTTGGTCCCATTTGTTCCTCTAGCCAGAGTATCTCGTTAAAGTCCCCCATGCACACCCAGGGTAGCGTGCTTTCACCTCTTAGGATCTTCATCGTGTCCCATGTTTTGTACCTCAAGCTCCGGTTTGCAGCTCCATAAAAATAAGAAAGACGCAGGGTTCCTCCCCGGGTTGGGAAATCATCGAATCAATGTGATACTTAGAAAAAGTTTTTATTTCGAGATTGATATCATTCTTCCAATACAAGCACAAACCCCCACTTCTTCCACTACAACCAACTCCAAAGCTACTACTAAAACCTAACCTACGCGCCGAACCTTCCACTCGGTACTTTGCCAGTTGGATTTCAATGATACATAGCACCGACGACGCACTAGCCTCCATAAGATCGCAGAGCTCACGCACTATCGCAGGGTCGCCAATCCCTCGACAGTTCCAGCACATGGTCCTCATTGGGCTCGCTAGTCCTCCTCGCCGGAGGCCGCCTTCGAAGTGTATTCAGCTCCATCCACAACCATCCCCTCATCCTGTTTTCTCCGCTTCACCACTTGCACTTTCTCTGGCGTAGAAGTCGGTTCTTTGGCTCCTGAAGAGGTAGCACCCTTAATACGGAGGACCGAACCAGCCACTCTGCCAGCTAAATTTGGAACCGGCTGGCCCCTGACGTTGACACTGCCATCTGCTGCTACCAAATGCTTGCGGGCTCCTTTTTCGCCCCCTCTTCCCCTTGCTGGAAGCCCATATCAGTCTCCACTCCATCCATCTCCGCCCGCTGTGAATCAACAGTGAACACCCCCTCTCCAACTACTCCTCTCCCTCTACCACCCCCCGGTCCTCTTCCTCCTCGGCCTCCCCTCTCTTCCCTGCCCGCATCCCTCCAACTTGCTCTTCCGCCACCATCCCCTCTTCCTCTTCCTCCTAGTCCTTGGCCTGTCGGCATCTCTGGCTCCCAAAGTAACCATTCCCCCCATTCGTGAGTTCTCGGGTCGTGCACCCCATCACCACATTCATCAACTAAGTGTCCCATCCTTCCACAAGCAAAACAGGAATCTAGGAGTTTTTCATAATAGACACTATATCTCTTGTACTCCTTCAAAGTGATTGGGACAAACCAAACCAGTGGTATATTGACATCCACATAAACCCTAGCTCGTAGGGTACTAGCCGAGTTTATTCTTCCCTCATTCACAATCACGTTGAAAGTTGGATCACCCACCTTTGCGGCCACTTTCTCCGCCAGCTCTCTGCGCCTAGTAAGACCATCTGGCAGTCCCTTCACTCTCGCCCAGACCGGTATCTTGTTAAGTCTGTAACTTTTAACATCTGAAAAACCATCGTACTCTTGCAGTACCATCGGAGCCCTCCTAAATAGCCACGGCCCCCCGTCCATGATTTTCCTCCAATAACCTAAGCAATGGCATTGAACTAAGAATAAATTTGGGCCTTTGACGTTGAAAGTAACCCCTTGTGCTGCCGCCCACGCATTACGCATCTGTGTCAGTAGTGCGCCATGGCTGAAAGGCTTTGTGGTGTGGACGCGGAAAAGAGCCAGCCAGCACACGTCCTTGATGAGTTCATCCACTACTTCCGAGAAATCAAGCTCCTCCTCCTCCCGACCATGCAGCTTCATCCCCGCGAACTGATCTTCCAGATCTGGATCGGGGCCATAGTAATCGCCATAATCCTCCTCGCCCCCTCCGCCTGGTTTCGCACGTCCTGTGAATTTTGTCCTAGCCTATCCTCCCCCTTAGTCTCCTCCTCAATCCCCCCTCTCGCCTGCCCTGATCCGCTCGGTCGAGCCGCCGCCACCATCGCTACTTCTTCCGCCATCGCTCCCCCCTTCCCCCCTTGCTCCTGAGACCTTGGTTCCCCCATGCACGAGCGCACGAACCACGGATGATGGTAGATCTCACCGAACGACCAACCTAGATCGGCCGTCGAAGAGATTTTACGTGGACTCCCGCAGGATCACCGGAGGATAGGTGGAACCCTAGGCGGAGCCCTAGGGGAAAAAGATCTATGGGAGGAGCTACGTGAGCACCAGCTTGGCGAGCTGAGGCCACAAGCGCCAATTAGGAATATGACGGGAGTTCCTACGTGACGCGTTTTGCGTCAAATTGCCGTGCTTTCGCATAGGCACATCGCTCGCGGTGCATCGATTGGGCCAGCCCATTGCAATGCGCTGCAAAAACCAAGTGGAAAAAAGATCGCTAAAAGGTAGGTCGCGACAGCTGGGAATCGAACTCCGAACTGCCACTACGATGGAAGAGCTTAGGGGACCAATGTACAGTGAAAAACTAGAAGAACTAACAAAAGTATAAGACTTAACAATGTTTGAAAAAAATCCTTTACCATTTTTCAAATTTTAGTTAAATTTTTGAATGTACGATTTTGTTTTCAGAAAAAGGAACAATATATGATATCACGAACAAAATTTGAATTTCCCAAACATTTTTTGAAAATGTGAACTTTTTCAGAATTTGTGAACAATTTTCTAAAGCACGATTTTTTTTTGAATTTGAGAACAAATTTTGGAACGGAAAACAATTTTCAAAATCCCGAAAAAAATTTAAAGAACAAATATTTTTTGAATATGTGAACAAAAATTTGAAATCCAGAATATTTTTTTAAAATTTTGAACAAATTTTTTGAAACACGAACTTTTTTTTATAAAAAATGCAATCTTTTATTTGAAAAATCCTAGCACTTGTTGGAAGGGCAAACAAATTTCAAATATTTTGCACATTTTTTAGTTTTCATTTCTATACATTTTTCGAAAAAACGTGAACATTTTTCCAATTTTGAGAACTAATATTTGAAACTTCTGAAGAATTTTTAGAAAGATGAACAATTTTTGAACATTTTAATGAAAAAAGCAGAACAAAAGAAAAAACAAATAGAGAAACAAAAAAAGAAAAAAAGATAGCAGGAAAAAACAAAGAAAAGGAAACAGAACAAGGAAAAAACAAAAAACAAACAGGAAAAAAAGAAAAAGAAAAGAGAAACGAAAAAAATGAACAAGGAAAAAAACCGGTTCAGAACCTTCTATAAGTTTCCCAGAACCAGAAAAAACCGGCTGGAAACCTCTAGAAGGTTCCCAAAACTGGGGTTGTTGAAACGGTTAAACTGGCCGGCCCAGTCGAACGATAGCTGATTTCCCCGTGCGATACGTCGACAGCTTGACGCATTATGCGTCCGATAGGAAATTCCCTATATGACGCTCTCAGCGTCCCAACAGAGAGCCCCAACGCACCAACGGCTGGGTCGCCCCATTTACAAAGGACTGTACCAACGGGTCGCAGTAGCGAACGATTTTGGTCCATTCTGTAACAACGATTCACTATAGAGGTCTGCACGCTTACTCTACCACCGGTTTTCAAAAAAACATCGTTGGCTTTCTTGATGTAACATTGATTTTTTTATTTTTTATGAAAAAATAAAATCAGCCTTAGAAAAAATAAGAACATTTTGAAAACGTCAAGTTTGTTTAAAAGATAGGAAGAATTCTTGAAAACACAACCATTTTTTGAAATTCTCGAATGTTTTTTAACAAATGAGATCATTTTTTATTTGTGAATTTTTTTTATAATGAAACCAACTTTTGAAATTCTGAACCATGTTTTAAAAGCACGAACATTTTTTAAAATTCTCAAACATTTTTGAAAAACATCAACATATTTTTGAACTTGTGAAAAATAATGAAAAACAGAACATTTTTTGACATCTAAACAATTTTTGAAAAACAACATCTCTGCACCGTCACTCCGTCAAGCTAATGTCGACCATGTCACATCATCACCTCGGCTGGCCGGCTTGGAATTCGACATCGTCGCCTCATGGATTTCGACTTGTGTCCGCGTCGTCGCGCTATCACTTGTTTGGACCAACATCGACCACACCACATCATCACATTGTCGGGATGACCTCCTCGCCCCGCCACTCGACTTGCTCTGTCACATTGGCCGGCCTTGGGGCTCCGACATTATCGCCTCGCGGATTCTAGCCTGGCGTCATTGCGCCATCACCTAATCGGGCAAACCTCCTGGCTCTGCCACGCGCTGCTCCATCACGTCGGCTGGCTCTGGGGCGCTGGCGTCATCACATCGACCTGCTCCGGGAGTTTCACCTTACCACGTCGACTTGCTTCACATATACCGACCTACGCCGACATCAACACGTCGTCGCCTCATCGAGCCGACATTGCCATACAGAACCGACTTGGAGCTGGGACATTGTCCCTCCACGGCCCCGGACTCGACACTAACGCTTGGAGCATAAAACTAGCAAAGGCCAGTTTCCTGCTTACATTTTTTCAATTTTATTTTTTTTGTTTGGTTCGATCAAACATTATATGTGTGTTGAATAAAGATGTTTTGCCTTTGTTCCCATTTGATCGTTTTATGCCAAGTCCAGCTTCACACCTAGTAGTTTGATTTTGGTCCCCTGAGCCAGACTTGGGGGGTTGTAAAAGCCTCTACTTTAACATGTGTCGCTAGCCGACCTGCGTGTTCTCCCTTAGTCATTTAGCTTTTTTTGCTGTGGTCTTCGGCTTGTATCTTTGGTCAATACCTGGGTTGTCTAACTTCTCTGTTTCTGCTAGTTTGGCTAAGATTGTCCTTTGAAGCACTCCTAGTTTGCCTTATGGCCGAGGAGGTTGAGCCGAAAGCTGGCTAGCGCCTGTGTTTGAAATTGGATGCAGGCAAAGTTAAAGCACGACGGAAGCACTAAAAATAGTTTTAAGATCAACTTGGTTAGCACATAAAAGAATTGACTTAATTCAAGCATAAGAGACTTGCCGGTAATGAGATTGAACTAGGTATGGACATACGGACGATGGAATCTCGGGCAAGTAACATATCGCCGGACAAAGCAAATTGTATACGGGATTAACTGGATCCTTGACATTGTGGTTCAACCGATAAAGATCTTCGTTGAATATGTGGGTATCAATATGGGCATCCAGGTCACGCTATATTTTATTAATCGGAGAGGAGTCCTAGTCATGTCTACATGATTCTCGAACCCGTAGGGTCGCACGCTTAACATTCAGTAGCGCTAGGGTAGTATTGAGATATTAATAGTGGAAAGTCCGAAGGTTGTTTGGAGTCCTAGCTAGGATTTAGTATGTCACGAGGAGCTCCAGAATGCTCTGGGGGTAAATATTTATGTATGGAAAGTTGTTGTCAGGGTTCCAGGAAAATTCCGATTTTTCGGTATTGTACCGGGAGGTCACCGGAAGGTTCCAGAGGGGTCTGGAAGTCCTCAGAGGGTTCCACCACGTCCCATAAAGTAGCATGGGATGTAGGAGGGCACCTTGTCCTTATTGGGCTAGGTGTACCAACCCTACAAGGCCCATGCCCCTGGGAAGGAGAAACCCTAAGTGGGAGGGAGTCTGTCGAAAACGGGGCTCCGGGGACCCTAAGGTTCGAACTCTGGGGTGAGCTCCTTCTGTCGCTTCGTCCTTACCAACAGTTTACCACGGCAAGGCTACAACGAGAGCGAGCTAGCGAGGACGAACAAGTGGCACATCGGTTACCCAGGTTCGGGCCACCTTGCGGTGTAAAACCCTACTCATGCTTGGTTGGGAGTGCTTGAGGGGGAGAGAGAGTACAAAGGTTGGGGCTCAAGTGGTCGACGGATTGATCCTCTTCCATAGAGGCGCCTTGCCCTCTTTTTATACTACATTGGCCCTCTTCCACCGAAAACAATGGCGGGAAGGGTTGCCACACAGTGACAAGTTTGAAAGGGGACAAGGGCGCAGTCTATCTTGACTGAAGGTGTTCTTTGCCTACAAAGCCACCATCCATGACGCGTTGGTGGGCTCAGGGATGACCTCCGCCATGTGTGCCCATCGTCTTGGTCTTCTTTCACCGATCGGGCAACCTTTGGGGGTTGCTTTGGGAACGGGAATGCTGCCTTGCTCCCTTAGCACAAAAGGGGAAATCATCTTCGTCCGCGCCTGCTGGCATGGCTCCTGCCTGTTGGGAAATATAGTAGAAAACAAAAAGAATCACCCTACGAACACCCAAGAACAATATGAAGATGCATAACGAGTTGTGATCAATGATCGTTGCCGACTCCGGGAGTGCGGCGGAAGTTGACGAGTCGGTGTAGATCATACTTGAAGTCTCTCTGTTTGGATGTTGATATTCAGGGCCACGGAATTGCATTGGCCCACTATCAAATCTCCCCAGACTTTGATATTACATTGAAATCGAATTCTGTTGTTTGGATGTGTTGAGAATTGACACTTGGAATTCGCATGAGAGGCTCAATTCTGAACCTTTTTTGGATGGTCATTATCTACATTGGAATTGTTCATTTGTGATAGGATGAACATTGTACTTTGATGTAATGTTTAAGACAAAATTATATGCAATATCTGAACATTCTCTGAATAATTGAATATAAAAAGTACAATAGCAACACTTACAAAAAACAACATTTATACATCAGAATCATGTATGCAGCAGCACTGTACACATCAGCACTTGTACAAAAACAGTTGCACTTATACATGAACATCAACACTTATATAACAACAGCACTTTGAATCAGGCTGCTGAGAATGATCCATACACCCACATAGTGACCTGCAAGAAGCAGAGAAAAATCATATCAGAGAAAAAAATTTGGGTTCTTGCCCGAGGAGAGAGGGAACGAGGGGACGTTCTAGATGGGGTCAAGCACTGGTTGGGAGGGGAGGGCGAGGGGCTCTCACTATGGCACACAAGAGACAGCCGCCGCCACCGTGGGGGAGCACCTCAGTCGGGATGGCAGGGGAGACGGGAGGATTGGTGCGGGGAGGGAGAAGGACACTACTAGGGAAAAGGCTACCAGTAGCGTGGGTCTACGGGCTATCAGTAGCGCGGGGTCCCGTGCTGCTGATACGACCATAGAACTAACTTTTAGCAGTAGCATGTTTTGACCCGCACTACTGCTATATATGTGTAGCAGTAGCGAGCTTCACTTAAATGCGTTGCGGCTAATAGCTATAGTGCTTTACTTTAAACAGTGCTAGTGCTAAGTGCACGATGCTGCTAACTTCATACCCCTCACTACTGTTATTGTTATTAGTTTCTGAATTTTTTCCTGCATATTTCTTCAATATTTGTACATGATTTATAAAATAATCTCTAGCATATCATACACATACAAATATAATCATAGCATACACATACAAATAGTCTCATCAAATCCTGTCATCATTATAATAATCATCCAACACAAAGTGGTCTCTCGTCATCATCTCAAAATAGCGATACAAGTCTCCAATACTTGCAACTACATCGTCATCCATCTAAACAATGATATACACGAGAAGAGCTAACACTATGAGTGAGAGCGGAACTATGCAGTACATGAGGCGGCGGTTATGATTCATCTCTCACACTAGCGTGAACCTCAAGTAACTAGCTTCTGCTTCTTGTCTGCTTTTGAACCCTTTATGGTTGGCGCCCGAGAACCGTTCCACTTGCGCCTGACACTTGGTCCACTCATCATACACTCGCCGAACCTTCCTGTGTACACGACATAGCACCGCTTCTTCGCCATCAAGGAACTAGGTACCTATTAAAGATGCATCTTCATCAAGAGAATGTACAATCATATGCAACAAAATATACTTGAGCAACACGAAAAAGAAAGGGTTAGCAAATAAATGCAACATATAGTAAATATAAATAATCAACACAGTTTCATCGTACACAAACTAATTAACTAGAGGTACGTAGGTTATCGTACCAAAACTAAAAAAGTAGCGTTATGTGAGTTCGGTGAGGACCGTGGACATCACAAAGTGTCATCGCTACAGAAAGTATATACAAGTTCAACCGACACATATCATCATCATCGGCATCGTAAATCATTAGAACTTCCATCCATCCATATCATCGAGTATGCAGCCTAGCTTCTTGAACGGCATGAGGTCCTGATGCTGCATGCCTATGCGAGTTTGGACGTCAGCTCGCGATATAGCTCCGTGGTGGAATATCCCCTTCTCTTCGACGACTTATTTCATGATGATCGTCGCAATGTCCCTCTGGATGTGAAAGAAGTCATTTCTAAGTTTATAATCCGCTTCTCCTTGGGATTCTACCCACTTGTGAATATGATCATCACTTCTGGTTGTCATTCGAAGCTGTTGGTGATCCCTTCTGAACTCCATCATGAGATAGAGGAGGTAGAATCCATTGTTCCTGCTTGGTTTTGGGACATGGATGCAGCAAAAGTTAGTTTTATGCGAGAAACCAGCGTGTGGTTCCTTTGTTTCCTGGTCTACAGGTGGCCACCTGATACGTCTCCAACGTATCTATAATTTTTTATTATTCCATGCTGTTATATTATCATTCTTGGATGTTTTACAATCATTTTATAGCAACTTTATATCATTTTTTGGGACTAGCCTATTGACATAGTGCCCAATGCCAGTTGCTATTTTTTGCTTGTTTTTTTACTTCATGGAATATCAGTACCAAACGGAGTCCAAATGCAGCGAAACTTTTTGGAGAATTTTTCTGGACCAGAAGACACCTGTTGGGCCAAAGAAGTACTAGAGGGGGGCTCCGAGGGGAGCACAACCCACCTGGGCACGCCTGGGGGTCCAGCCTGTGGCACCCCGGCTCAGAGAAACCGGAACACCCCCTATTCCAGCCCAGAGATCGAGATGAAGTCTTCTAGAATACGACACTGCTTGACATAGAACAAATCAGCTTTTATTACAAATGATAATTACACAGGTCTGATGTTATATAGGTTCACATCAGCATGATGACAATATGCCTGCGATACTACACTTGTTCTATGCTAGCAGCAGAACAACTCGTAGCAGTGGAACAACAACGAAGGTGGTGAACTCCACTCCGCAGGGACTGGCTGGGACACGATCTAGATCGCACGAACGGAAACTACGACAAGCAATCAAGCAATCACGACATCACCTGCAATCTGACATGACATGCCAGGTCAGTACATTGAATGTACTTGCAAGCTCACAACAACCACAAACATGAAGGCAAGACAACAACATAGAATTAAGCAAGTTAATTAAATTAACCGCTACCATGATACGACATCAACTACTAAGCATGATATGAAACTACTACAATACAGATAAACCAACATCTCAATCCGAACAACAATCTCATTCTTGGCTAACCAGCCAAGCAATATACCATCTCGACCACCCCGTGGTCCATATGATCACCTCGTGATCAAAACATCCACATGATCACCTCGTGATCAACATATCCACACGGTCACCTGATGACCACATCACAAACTGAATGATCATGCTCAAGATCATCTCAACATCATCATCAACATCCTGCCAAACTGTTACTACTCACATACATCATATACATCAACTATAAGTCATTCCGTCATGTGTGTGTTGATCAAACGGTGTGACCTAGTATGAACTTGTGCCCATGACCGAGGACGCGGCTATCGATAGATTAAACACACACACACACACACACACACTGCAGAGGTAGCACACTGTACCCACACCACAGAACCCATGGCCTCGCTCTCCCATTCGGGTGGACCAACGGCATTCCGACAAAACCGATCTACTGCCTTGACACTCTCCCGGCCACTCTGACCAACTCCTCTTTGGGCTAAGTCATGGGTGGCCCCGTGCCTACCAAAGGCACCAACAGCTACCGTCGTGGCAAAACAAAAAGGGTCCCAAATGGGAACATGTGCACATAACCAAACTCAGGCTCACAAGGCTTATGTCCTCCTACCTGATCAGGGTAGCGCGCGCCCATGACCTTCCCTAGTTGGAGGCACCAGCGAGAGGCATGACAATAGACCCAGCTAGGGCCTTCTCATACAGGCAAATGTGGCTGCACTGGAAAAAGCCCGGTTCGGTGGCACCTGACCAACTTAATGACATAATTTATCCCCAAAATATATCAGTGATAACTGATACTCTACTATCATCTACCAACCTATAATCCAAGTCATAGCAATATCCAACGACTAATCCCAAGCATAAAATTATCATACCAAAGTACTCTGAGATAGCAAAACACTACTATCATGATGAATCCGAAAACAATAATCCTACTACTCCAATAACAAGAACAAAACTATCCAGCTAAGATCCACATGTAAACATCATCTCCGAAAATAATACTCCAAGCAACGGCAACAAAACATCAACTATCATCATGAAAATAAGCATACTAGCCACTAATAATCCAATGGCAACATGACATCCAAAGTAATACTACGAAATATAATACCAGATACCATCATGAAAATAATCATAATACCAGCCACTAATACTCGAATGACAACATGATACTCATCAACTGCAAGCATAACTCCTAGTAATCCAAACAATAGCATGGCAACATCAAAATCAAAATAATACTCTGAGAAAATGCCATGCACAAAGTCGTGTAGCTAAAGCAATATTTTAAACAAGTTCAAATAGATTAAACCATGTCACTGCATTACAGTGATGCAGAATGAAGGGTGTGGCTTGCATGGGATGGAAGAAATCACCGGGGGAAGTGCGAGAACTCGTGGAAAGAATCGCCGGAAATCTTTCTCTCTCGAAGTGGGCTGAATAAGGGCAGGGGCAAAATGGTCATTTTTAGAATGTCAAAACATGGTGAAAATGATTCATTGGAACAGGCTCGACGAATGGGCTTTGGATTCACCTGATTTGGAGTTACGGATAAAAAGATATGAAGGGTTGAAGACCAGGGACTAATCTGTAAAACATTTATTCACAGACAGGCCCCTGGCGGCTGAACTGAAAGCGCACTCGGCTGAAATACATTTTCTCTACGGGAAAGCACACTTTCGGCCGTAGTTAAACAGAAATACGCTTTCCAACATCGAAAACTTACTCTGTATACTGCGCTTACACTTATCCAACGTGGCAGTGGGGGCCCGGGGCTTAAGTCGCTGACGAGCAGGTCCGGCGGGGTCCAAGGCCATATGGCAGGGAGCGGCCTCATCTCCTTCCTCTCGCCCGACGCGCGCCCGCATAGCAGAGGAGGCAGCAGCGAGGCCGGCGCCGGCCCAGCCATCTCCAGCCACCTCCCGCCGGAGTGAGGGCACCGACGAGTGCGGCATGACGTGCCGCATCCGTCTGCACCCCGCAGCAGCGCCAGGACGGAGCGGAACAATGACGGCTTGCGGCAACCAAGAACGAGGGCGGCGGCCGAAACTTGGGCACGTGGCCACAGCGGCTCCGGTGAGGAAAAGAGGGATGGGAGAGGTTCGTCGGGGTCTGGTTGAGCTACTAGTGGAGGAGGAATGAGGAGAGGGGCTCCGGCTTGAGCCAAATGGGGAGCGTGGCCGTGGCGGCCATGGCGTCCAACCGAGGTGATGAGGGGCTCTAGAGTCGAATGGATGGGTCGGGGAGGTTGCTGGGAGGGTGAGGAAGAGCTTGGCGCGGTCGAGGGAGCTCGGGGTTGCCTTAAATAGGCTGAGGTGGAGGAGGCCGATCGGCCGTCACCGAGGACGCGTGTCCGGTGCCGCGGACGCGTGTGCGCGTGCATGAGCTCGGGGGTAGGTGGCGTAGAGAGAACATGGGGAGTCTCACGGGGCAAAGGCGGCCAAGGAAGCACGGGGAGGATGACGACAACGACGAACGGAGCCAAAACACCACTGTACGTCCATGGGCGTGCGTCGGCGAGCATCGGTAAGGAAGCTGCCGGAGGGGGAGAGGGGTCTAGGAGAACATAAACGACGAGATGCAGCAACTGGACATGCTCACGAGCTCTAAGACGATGAGGGGAAGAGCTGCCAAAGCACAAACAGTGCTCTGGACACGCCACAACGCACAGAGTGCGTGAAACTGGATGCCATCTGCGCGGTCACCATGGGACAATGCACAGGGAGGTCACGATGGGTAGGAAATTGGTGTCTAGCGGTAAGTCCTTCCAAGGTGGATCATTAATGAAGCATTGGCTTGACCTGAGGCACAGTGGTTGGGTTGGAATCAAGCTCTGAAATTTAATGCAGCAAACTTGGCCGTGCACTAGTGATCCACAGGAACTTGACTGGAGACACTGGAGTTGTCTGGGAGGTTTAACTAAGGAAGAACTACAATTCTGTAGGTTTAGAGAAGAAATGGACCAATAAATAATAGGGTTGCTTTGCAACTGCATTTTTGGTGCAGAAACTTGATTTGGATGATGCACTCACATGGAGTTATGGAATGGGATGCAACTTGGCAAATCCTCCTGATATGGCCAGAAATATAGGTTGCTTCACAACCTAGGGCAGATAGGGTTATTCCTTTAATAGAAAAAGGAATATTCCCTAAAAAAGATTTTAGGGTTTGGTCAAGGAGTGAAGTGACATGGTCTTGGCAAGGTTTTGAGAATGAAGATCCACTTGGGAGGGGGAATGAGGATGATTTCCCAGGTAGCAAGGCAACAGAACAACTCCAAAGAGAAAAACAGAGCAAAAACCAAATAAATCAAAAGAAAAAGAAAAGGGCCCAAAATCCAGGCTGTTACATAGGCGTGCCCTGATGGGTTGTGCCCACCTCGGCTGCCTCTCGCACCGCCTCTTTTCTCTATAAATACCCCGAAAATACAAAATCCTAGGGGAGTCGACAAAACACAATTACAACCGCTGCAAGTTCTAGAAACACCAGATCCAGTCTAGACACCATCACAGAGGGGTTCATCATCCTCATTGGTGCCTCTCCGATGATGCGTGAGTAGATCATTGTAGACCTACGGGTCTGTAGTTAGTAGCTAGATGGCTTCCTCTCACTACTAGGGAAAAGCCTAGCAGTACCGCTGGTTTTTGACCTATCGAGAGCGCGGTAATAGCGCGCTACTAATACGGGCGCTATAACTAAAGCTTAGCGATGGCGCACCGCACGCACGCCATCGCTATATCTACTTAGTAGTAGCGTTTTCCCAAACAACTGCTACTGGTAATTACTAGTAGCGCTTCTCTCCGCCCGGCTACTACTATTATTCCGTATTCTATTTCTTTCAAATTTTAGGTCGTATTCGTACACCTTTATACAATTTTTCATACAATAGCAATTTACAGATTGTCTTACATTATAATGAGTTACTAAATCACTAGGTGAAAGAACCGTTGATTAGTTTCAAGTGCATGGATCCAAAGTAACCAATGGTCACTTTGGATCCATCCATATGAAACTAATCCGCGGTTCTTTCACCCAATGACATAATAACTCATCATCATCATCATCATCATCATCATCATCATCATCATCATCATCATTACCATCATCATCATCATCATATCATTAACAACCTATCATCATAATATATCATTGTCATATAACTCCTCATCATCATCATTTTGGTCCATGAGACATCATATAACAACTTGGTCACTTGTTATAATAACAACTCCTCCTCCTCATCATCATAGTACTCATAATCACTACTCCTACTCAGCATCACCATCAAGTCTAAGACATTGTAGCACATAATAAAAGCTTCTCATCATCATCATAGTCATATATAATAACACTAACTAATTGTTCTTAATACCTAGGACCTACTACTCTCTCCTAGGTAAAATACCATAAAACAGATAATCCGGTCCTTCTCCGTAACGGAGAATGGACATAAACCTATCCCCAACTTGTGACTTGCGCACATGTTGGGGAACGTAGTAATTTCAAAAAAATTCCTACGCACACGCAAGATCATGGTGATGATATAGCAACGAGAGGGAAGAGTGTTCGTCCACGTACCCTCGTAGACCGTTAGCGGAAGCGTTAGCACAACGCGGTTGATGTAGTCGTACGTCTTCACGATCCGACCGATCCAAGCACCGAATGTACGGAGCCTCCGAGTTCAGCACACGTTCAGCTCGATGACGATCTCCGGCCTCCGATCCAGCAAAGCTTTGAGATGAGTTCCGTCAAGACGACGGCGTGCAGGACGATGATGATATTCTATCGGTAGCAGGCTTCGCCTAAACTCATGACGATATGACCGAGGTGGAATATGGTGGAGGGGGCACCGACACGGCTAAGGAATGATCTGTAGATCAACTTGTGTGTCTATGGGGTGCCCCTGCCCCGTATATAAAGGAGCAAGGGGAGGCCGACCGGCCCTTAGGCGCTTAAGGAGGAGGAATCCTCCTCCTAGTAGGAGTAGGACTCCTCCTTTCCTACTCCTACTAGGAGGGGAAGGAAGGGGAGAGGGAAGGAAGGGGCGCCGCCTCCTAGTCCACCCGGACCCGGAGGGGGGGGGCGTGGCCCATCTTGGCGCCCTCTCTCCTTTCCCCTAAGGCCCATTAGGCCCAAACTCTCCCGGGGGGTTCCGGTAACCCCCCTGGCACTCCGGTTTTTCTCCGAAATCACCCGGAACATTCCCGGTGTCCGAATATAGTCGTCCAATATATCAATCTTTATGTCTTGACCATTTCAAGACTCCTCGTCATGTCCGTGATCACATCCGGGACTTCGAACAAACTTCGGTACATCAAAACTTATAAACTCATAATAAAACTGTCATCGTAACGTTAAGCGTGCGGACCCTACGGGTTCGAGAACTATGTAGACATGACCTAGAACCATTCTCGGTCAATAACCAATAGCGGGACCTGGATGCCCATATTGGTTCCTACATATTCTACGAAGATCTTTATCGGTCAAACCGCATAACAACATATGTTGTTCCCTTTGTCCTCGGTATGTTACTTGCCCGAGATTCGATCGTCGGTATCCAATACCTAGTTCAATCTCGTTACCGGCAAGTCTCTTTACTCGTTACATAATGCATCATTCCGTAACTCATTAGCTACATTGCTTGCAAAGCTTATAGTGATGTGCATTACCGAGAGGGCCCAGAGATACCTCTCCGACAATCGGAGTGACAAAACCTAATCTCGAAATACGCCAACCCAACATGTACCTTTGGAGACACTGTAGTACTCCTTTATAACACCCATTCGTTGTGGCGTTTGGTAGCACCAAAGTGTTCCTCCGTAAACGGGAGTTGCATAATCTCATAGTTACAGGAACATGTATAAGTCATGAAGAAAGCAATATCAGTATACTAAACGATCAAGTGCTAGGCTAACGGACTGGGTCATGTCAATCATATCATTCTTCTAATGATGTGATCCCATTAATCAAATGACAACACATGTCTATGGTTAGGAAACATAACCATCTTTGATTAATGAGCTAGTCAAGTAGAGGCATACTAGTGACTATAGTTTTGTCTATGTATTCACACATGTATCATGTTTCCGGTTAATACAATTCTAGCATGAATAATAAACATTTATCATGATATGAGGAAATAAATAATAACTTTATTATTGCCTCTAGGGCATATTTCCTTCAGTCTCCCACTTGCACTAGAGTCAATAATCTAGATTAGATAGTAATGATTCTAACACCCATGGAGTCTTGGTGCTGATCATGTTTTGCTCGTGAGAGAGGCTTAGTCAACGGGTCTGCAATATTCAGATCCGTATGTATCTTGCAAATTTCTATGTCTCCCACTTGGACTTGGTCCCGAATGGAATTGAAGCGTCTCAAGATGTGCTTGGTCCTCTTGTGAAATCTGGATTCCTTTGCCAAGGCAATTGCACCAATATTGTCACAGAAGATCTTCATTGGTCCCGATGCACTAGGTATGACACCTAGATCGGAAATGAACTCCTTCATCCAGACTCCTTCATTTGCTGCTTCAGAAGCAGCTATGTACTCCGCTTCACATGTAGATCCCGCTACGACGCTTTGTTTAGAAATGCACCAACTTACAGCTCCACCGTTTAATATAAACACGTATCCGGTTTGCGATTTAGAATCGTCGGATCGTTGTCAAAGCTTATGTCGACGTAACCATTTACGACTAGCTCTTTGTCACCTCCATATACGAGAAACATATCCTTAGTCCTTTTCGTATTTCAGATGTTCTTGACCGCTGTCGATGATCCTCTGGATTACTTTGGCACCTTCTTGCCAAGCTTATTGCTAAGCATACGTCAGGTCTGGTACACATCATTGCATACATGATAGAGCCTATGGCTGAAGCATAGGGAACATCTTTCATTTTCTCTCTATCTTCTGTTGTGGTCGGGCATTGAGTTTGACTCAACTTCACACCTTGTAGCACAGGCAAGAATCCTTTCTTTGCCTGATCCATTTTGAACTTTTTCAAAATTTTGTCAAGGTATGTGCTTTGTGAAAGTCCTATTAAGTGTCTTGATCTATCTCTATAGATCTTGATGCCCAATATGTAAGCACCTTCACCGAGGTCTTTCATTGAAAAACTTTTATTCAAGTATCCCTTTATGCTATCCAGAAATTCTATATCATTTCCAATTAATAATATGTCATCTACATATAAAATCGAAATGCTCTGAGCTCCCACTCACTTTCTTGTAAATACTGAGGCTTCTCCAAAAGTGCAGATAAAACCATATGCTTTGATCACACTATCAAAACGTTTATTCCAACTCCGAGATGCTTGCAGGTCCATAAATGGATCATTTGGAGCTTGCACACTTTGTTAGCACCTTTTGGATCAACAAAACCTTCTGGCTGCATCGTATACAACTCTTCTTCTAGAAATCCATTCAAGAATGCAGTTTTGACATCCATTTGCCAAATTTCATAATCATGAAATGCAGCAATAGCTAACATGATTTGGACAGACTTAAGCATCGCACGGGTGAGAAAGTCTCATCGTAGTCAACCCCTTGAACTTGTTGAAAACCTTTCGCAACAAGTCGAGCTTTATAGACAGTTACATTACCATCAGCGTCAGTCTTCTTCTTAAAGATCCATTTATTCTCAATGGCTTGCCGATCATCGGGCAAGTCAACCAAAGTCCATACTTTGTTTTCATACATGGATCCCATCTTAGATTTCATGGCCTCCAGCCATTTTGCGGAATCTGGGCTCATCATCGCTTCCTCATAGTTCGTAGGTTCATCATGGTCAAGTAACATGACTTCCAGAATAGGATTACTGTACCACTCTGGTGCGGATCTTACTCTGGTAGACCTACGAGGTTCAGTAGAAAATTGATCTGAAGTTTCATGATCAATATCATTAGTGTGACGCCCCCGATTTAATCGTACACTAATCATGCACGCAAACGTGTACGATCAAGATCAGGGACTCACGGGAAAATATCACAACACAACTCTAAAACATAAATAAGTCATACAAGCATCATAATACAAGCCAGGGGCCTCGAGGGCTCGAATACAAGTGCTCGATCATAGACGAGTCAGCGGAAGCAACAATATCTGAGTACAGACATAAGTTAAACAAGTTTGCCTTAAGTAGGCTAGCACAAACTAAGATACAGATCGAAGAGGCGCAGCCTCTGCCAGGATCCTCCTAAACTACTCCCGGTCGTCGTCAACAGCTCGCACGTAGTAGTAGGCACCTCCAGGTAGTAGTCGCCATCGACGGTGGCGTCGCCCTGGTTTCCAAACATCTCGTTGCGACAACCGTAAAGAAGGGAAAGGGGAAAAGGGGAGAAAGCAACCGTGAGTACTCATCCAAAGTACTGCAAGCAAGGAACTACACTACATATGCATGGGTATATGTGTAAGGAGGCCATATCGGTGGACCGAATCTGCAGAATGCCGTAATGAGAGGGGATAGCTAATCACGTCAAGACTACGCTTCGCAGCCTCCGCCTTGCAAAGATGTAGAAGAGAGTAGATCAAGTCCTCCAAGTAGCATTGCCAAGTAGCATCTCCAAGAAGCATCTCCAAGTAGCATCGCATAGCATAATCCTACCCGCGATCCTCTCCTCGTCGCCTGTTAAAGAGCGATCACGGGTTGTATCCGCACTTGGAAGGGTGTGTTTTATTAAGTATCCAGTTCTAGTTGTCATAAGGTCAAGGTACAACTCCGGTCGTCCTTTACCGAGGGACACGGCTATTCAATAGATTAAACTTCACTGCAGGGTGCACCACATAACCCAACACGCTTGATCCCATTTGGCCGACACACTTTCTGGGTCATGCCCGCCTCGGAAGATCAACACGCCGCAGCCCCACCTAGGCACAACAGAGAGGTCAAGACGCCGGTCTAAACCCTATCTTGCGCAGGGTCCGGGCCCATCGCCTCGAAAGCACACACAAGACGCTAAGTAGGGCGGCCGGAAGCGTAACTAGCCCCTAATACAAGCGCAGGCTTACGTTCCAATCCCGGTAGCGCTTCGTTCGCCGACGCCAAGAAGGCTTCGCCGATACCACGACGTCGGGATACCCATAACTACTCCCACGTAGATGGTTAGTGCGTATAGACCAAATGGCCGACTCGGATCAAATACCAAGATCTCGTTAAGCGTGTTATTATGAATCAACATGGGACGCCGATCAGGGCCAGGCCCACCTCTCACCTAGGCGGTCTCAACCTGCCCTGTCGCTCCGCCACAAAGATCCACACAGAGGGCCGTCGGGACAAAGGTCCTTTCAGCCCCCAATCCGTGAATCACTCGCGGGTACTCTTCGAGCAGACCCGACTTTAGTCACCATCTGTAGTATGTATGTATGTATAGTATATACCCGTAATCACCTCCCGAGTGATCACGGCCCAATAGTATAGCAAGGCAGACTGACAATAATGTAGGGCCAATGATGATAAACTAGCATCCTATACTAAGCATTTAGGATTGCAGGTAAGGTATCAACAGATGTAGCAACAATGTCAGGCCATGCATCAGAATAGGATCAATCGTAGCGATAACATGCTACACTACTCTAATGCAAGCGGTATAGAGGAGAATAGGCGATATCTGGTGATCAAGGGGGCTTGCCTGGTTGCTCGCAAGAGAGAGGGTCGTCAACTCCGTAGTCGTCTTGGGGGCAAAGCAGCAGCGTCGGTCTCGTAGTCTATCGGAGAGAAGAGGGGGAAGAAACAATGAATACAATGCAAACAGATGCATATCGATGCATGACAAGACAAGTAACGATGCTAGGTGTGCCCAATCGCGGTAGTAGGTGATACCGACGAAGGGGAAAACATCCGGAAAGTATTCGGTGTTCGATTTTCGGACGGTGAACCGGAGGGGAAAGTTGCGTGTTCGGCATGCTAGGGGTGTGTCGCGGACGAACGGGTTGCGTATCCGGATTCGTCTCGTCGTTCTGAGCAACTTTCATGTAGAAAGTATTTTCATCTGAGCTACGGTTTATTTTATACGAAAATTTAAAGATTTAAAATGATTTTCTAATTTCTGGATTTAATTTAATTCGAAAATAATTTTGTATTTAGATGCTATGGGTACACAGGAACTGTACCCAAAGTGTGTCTAAGGGGCTGACAGGTGGGGCCCTAGTCAAATGTCCAGTCAGCATTTGACTGGACCGTTAACTGGTCAAAAGGGCCGATGGGACCCGCATGTCATTGATACATGTTTAACTAAACAATAATTGATTAACTAATCTGGTTGATCAGGTTATTAAGAAGGTTCATTAACTTTCTAATTAATTAATTATTAATTAATTAACAATTATTATTTAATTAATCTCTTTTTTTGTTTTATTTCTGGGCATGGGCCCCATCTGTAATAGGCACAGGGGGCCTTAGCGGGAACCGGGCCGTCTTGATTACGAAGTCTTGGTAGGCGTGTGCCGGCTTGCACGCCCGAGGCCACCAAGGGGGCTGCCGGTCACGGCGGCAGCCGGAGCAGCGCGGCAAGGGGCGACAGAGCGGGCCAGATGGGCAAGGCACGGGCGGGCAATGGGACAGGAGGCTGGGGCTCAAGACGCCTGCAGGCGCCGCGGCCATGGACTGGGAGTACGAGGAGGCGGCGTAGCGGGGGTAGGCGCGGCCTGCAGAGGGCACGGGCAGGCGCGACCGGAGCAGTGGTCGGGGGCATGGCGACGGGGTCACGGCTAACGGCGTGTGATGGCGCTGTGTGCACATGAGGACGGGGGAAGAAGGAGAAGAGGCCGAGGTTTGGCCTCACCGTACGGTGTAGGGTAGAGGTAGCGGCTCGAGGAGGATGACGGGGACGACGGCGAGGTCGAGGCGGTGATGCAAGATGGGCGGCGGCGTCGTCGACGGCATCCCATGAGGAGGAGATGAGGACGAGCGACGGAGACGGGCAAAGGTACTAACGACGGCAGGTGGCGGCGGCTCCGTGCGGGGTTCCGGCAAGGCGGCAGTGAGCCCCGATCTCGATCTGGATCGGGGAGGGAGGCAGAGGGGGAATCGGGGGGGAAGGTGCGGGGCGAGTGGGGGCGTGGGGAATCGGGGGGCCTAGGGTTTGCCTTATAGGCTAGAGGGAGGGGCCGGCTGGGCCAAGTGGGTCGGCCAGCTGGGCCGTCTGGCCCAGTTGGGGGTGGGGCTTCTCTTTTTTTTAGCTTTGTTTTCTGTTTTTGTGTTTTCTTTCTTTTATTTATTTTCCTTTTCTGTTTTATTTAATTTAGGGCATTTAAGTATTTTCTAAACATGTGCTTTCTTTACTATAATTACCTATGTAATATTTGGCACAGACCTAAAACATTTTTGTTTTAATGTTTTAAACTTTGTTGTTTGCATTTAATTCAAATTTGAATTTGGATCGGTTCTGAACTAACACGAGACTAGCAACAGTAATTGCGGTGACGTGGCTTCATTACCAGAGGGTTACGGTAACTTGATTATCCGGGCGTCACAATTCTCCTCCACTACAAGAAATCTCGTCCCGAGATTTAAGCGATGGAGTAAGGGGAAAAGTGCTGGTAGCGAAAACCTAACGAGTCTTCTCGGTCTTGGCTGCCCTTTCGAGGAGGTTGATCCCTTTCGTTGATGTCTTCATTTCTCTTCTTCAAGTCATCATCCTTCCTTCGGGGTCTCCATCGTCCTACGAATGTGACCAAGGGGAAAAACTCCGGAAGAACGCATCTCCACAAAGTTGGGCATCTGACGGTGAACTCAATGGGAAATACACGAGGTACCCCACGAGTTGTATTTTAGTGAATTCATTGAGTGCAATATACAATGGTACCAAAGTTCCAAACGGGTAGGCAATCATTCGATGACTAGACAGAAGCTGAATGGGGGTTTGAACAACGAGGATAACATGGTGTTTGATTCCAAGATGAATAATGGTATAGAATTTAGCTCGTGAATCACATGCGAAGGCAAGTGCAAAGGATACATTAGAATCCGGGTTGTAAAGAAGAGTAAGGTTTCGATCCAGTGGACCTGTGGGTTATGGGCCCACCATGTGGGTTGAAGGTGGGAAGGGTGGTGACATCTTGCACAGCGCGACAGGGAGGCATGTCAGTGAATAACTTGTCAGCTATGCTAGCAACAATGTCGGTACCAAGGACGGGGAACGAAGAGAGCAATTTTCTGCTTGTTGAAGAGGCGAACCAATTGGCAAAGTTATCACCTATGGTTGTTACCTAATGTCATCAACAATAGTAATGAGGTCTTATAGACAGAATGGTACAACAAGGTGCCTACCTAAGCGTGGAATTGTCTCGCTTAGTTAAGCGCACTCGTGAAAGGTTAAACAAAAGAATGGAAAGGAAAACGCGATTATCAGATTAAACAGAACAATGGAAAGGAAAATTGTGATTACACACAAATTTCAAGGATATATCCTTCCCAAAGACAAGTAGAGCATGATATCCATGACCGGATATAATGTAGAAAACTCTTTAGGTAAGGTGAGAGAAATTTCATGTCATTACCCATACAATGGTGTTTGGATAATTGAGCAAGAAACAATTAGCATTGGGATAAGTGTTCTTGTTGAAAATCGAAGTACCATGAACATGCTTCGAGATAGCAATGCATGGTGTTTCAATCAAGGGCCTGACTTGGATAAACAAAGGATTCATCAGGAACAACCTATAAAATAGGTCTTACAATTTCCATATGGAAGAATGGTTAACCTTGCTAAAAAGGAATCTATAACAATAGGGCCTTTGGCCAGGGGTGCTAAACAAAGACACCACCTTACCGGGTTATGTAGAGACCAATGTTATAACTCTTGGGGATATGTCCCATCCATCATATCTGACCGAGATTCAGATCTGATTGGTATCAGGATACCTCAGACTCAGGATGTCTGAGAAGAAAATGTGCAACACAAATTGACGAGATGACATTGTAAGATTCTCGGAGAATGAACTATGGAAGCGAATTCCGAAACAAGAGTTCAACATTAAACCAAGGAGAAGACGAGGAGCTGGCTAATGGACTCAGCGACTATTCATCGAGATTAACAAAAGATGGATTTCCACAATGATGTGAACAAGGTGGCAAAACTTGTCAGATCAAACGATATAATGATGTATGCTCGATGAACATACACAATTAAATATTGGTTGAAAGGGGCACTCGAAATATGGGCTGGGTTGCACGACCAACGTCGGAATGGAAATTTAGCAACCAGCACACTACATTGGAATTATTGTCCATTAACTCTGAAGTAGCAAGGTTGCTAGAGATATTAAATTCTCATAACATAGTTCACTCAACACGGGGACCAAGAGAAGAATTATGATGGTGAGAGGCATCACTGTATCAAGAATTCCTTAAGAGGTGGTGAAACTCTCACGACATTCTTGACATAAAAGATGGCAATACTCCAATGTAAAGAAGAACAATTGCTGGATAGCAAGGAACTCAAGGTATAACACGAAACAAGAACAAGTTTGTGTTAGAGGAAAGGTAGTAGAGTGGTCGATGATAACACTAATCTTCAAGGGCAAGGATTGTTTTTCTCATCATGAATTCCATTGATATCCTGGAAGAGCTCAGAATGCTGATGATGAGCACGACACATTTGTCGAGAGAATTCATGAAGATGTAATCAATTGGCGATGTGACATCAAGTCAAAGGAATGATGAAGCAAAAGGTTATTGAAACCATGGGTACGACACAAACTCGAAATCAAGTTTGTTGTTCAAGGCGAAATGATATGATGAGGAAAATCGACATAAGCTTAGCTCATCGTCGAAACTTGTGCTCCGGAAGGAAGGACCAGGTAGCACAGTTAAAATTTAGCATGGTAATGATATAGCCGATTAGGCTAGGGATGACGTGATCGAGTACAAACTCGTAAGCAAAGAAGATTACTAAGAGTTGTTTAATCGCGATGCGGACTCGATTCAGTTATCGATGTCCTTGAGTGTTTAATAACTCGAAGCACGTGAAAATTGGAATCAATGAGAATGTAGTACTTGATGGAGAACTCATAAGAAGTTATGCGTTCGTGACAATCTCGAGATACCAGGGTAATACTCAAGACGGATCAAAGTAGAGGTTGGATGGGGTATTGATCCCAGAAGACAAGTGCTTGAACTTGTCCAAGAAATTGATCAAGGAAGAACAATATGGTCGAAACCACGATTGCAAAAGACCAAATCCTTTATATAAGATGAAATTATATCAAGGGGATAATTATTGTTTACGAGAAGCTTACATGACAAGATCTACATCGTGTCCATGGGCATGAACACAAAGTTCAAGGTCGACTCCCACTTCTTCAATGCATAACCTATCATTCACTCCTCATTTTTGATGGAGTTGTAATGTTGAAATTTTATCTGGTAAATCACCCGGAGAATATGACTCGTGAAAACTTTCGGGTTCACATGGTTTTAGAGAAGGAATAGGTTCAACCCGTCAGGGTATCGTGGAAACATATACCACAATCTTCAATAGTAAATACGACCAGCTCGAAAGCAGAGCATGGTTGGCCAAGCAGATGATACAATTTACCAAAGGCACTATGTATCAGGGGAAGAACTCACAAGGTGATTGAATATAAAGGACACTATCGGATAGCAATCCAACAATGGATCGGGCGATCCACAACGGAGTTGAGGTGAGTATCGGTATTCTAGAAAGAATGCATGGGCATCATATTATAGAACATCGGAATAATTCGATGCTTAGAGAACAAAGGAATTATGATTTCCAAACAAAGGATCAGAAGCAGTCGCTCTGATCAAGGATGGATAAGTTGGATAAACTTAGGGGGTACAATCGACGACAGTTTAATTGGTTGAGATCCAACTCATGTTCAAACTGACATTGAGCCGGAAGGATGAATTACAGGATTCGACGGAGGAATGCGAGCATCCTCAACATATTGAATCAACAGACTTAAAATGATAATTAAAGGGATGCCAATAGGATTACGAGACTTATGGGATTAACCATAAAAGCAAGCAAGAATTTCAAGAGCAATAGGCCGCTCAGGAATTTCGGAAGATCGAATGGTATTTCGAAGTCTTTTGCAAAACACTTGATCAGTGGGGTTGAGCGGATACTCGGTAAGTGCGAGGAATTATCCGTAGGGGGTACTCATGTGGCAAGGAACTGCAAGGCAGTAAACACAAGGTATTCTCATATCAATAGAGAGCAAGATCAACTCGGGATAAAAGTAAGAACGACAGGTGTATGTATTTATCCATAGGGATATTACGGTGGTAGGGAATTGCAAAAGCAACAGGCACAAAGTCTCGAGAGAAATCAAAGAGTATCTTCTTCTTCTGGTGCAGCAGGCGGTCATCGGTAACAAGGGGCTCTCCGGGAGAAAGTACTTGCGAGAACCTAAAGTTAATTTTGTTTTTAGCAAAATCATTTAACCCGAATAGAAGAGAGCTCAGAGTCCCAGAGTAAAGATCAAGGAATAAAAGATCCTAATACCACCCAAATGGCGACGTGGGCCTATAGGCCACACAGCCATGTTAGTAAAGGTTTTGCAAAGACTAGACTCAACTTCGGCCAAGGAGTTGGAAAGGGGATTCCTACAGGCAGTCGGCTCTGATACCAACTTGTGACGCCCCCGATTTAATCGTACACTAATCATGCACGCAAACGTGTACGATCAAGATCAGGGACTCACGGGAAAATATCACAACACAACTCTAAAACATAAATAAGTCATACAAGCATCATAATACAAGCCAGGGGCCTCGAGGGCTCGAATACAAGTGCTCGATCATAGACGAGTCAGCGGAAGCAACAATATCTGAGTACAGACATAAGTTAAACAAGTTTGCCTTAAGTAGGCTAGCACAAACTAAGATACAGATCGAAAGAGGCGCAGGCCTCCTGCCTGGGATCCTCCTAAACTACTCCTGGTCGTCGTCAACAGCCTGCACGTAGTAGTAGGCACCTCCAGTGTAGTAGTCGCCATCGACGGTGGCGTCGCCTGGCTCCAGATCTAGTTGCGACAACCGTAAAGAAGGAAAGGGGAAAAAGGGGAGAAAGCAACCGTGAGTACTCATCCAAAGTACTGCAAGCAAGGAACTACACTACATATGCATGGGTATATGTGTAAGGAGGCCATATCGGTGGGGTGAATCTGCAGAATGCCGTAATGAGAGGGGATAGCTAATCCGTCAAGACTACGCTCGCAGCCTCCGTCTTGCAAAGATGTAGAAGAGAGTAGACTGAAGTCCTCCAAGTAGCATTGCCAAGTAGCATCTCCAAGAAGCATCTCAAAGTAGCATCGCATAGCATAATCCTACCCGGCGATCCTCTCCTCGTCGCCCTGTTAAAGAGCGATCACCGGGTTGTATCTGGCACTTGGAAGGGTGTGTTTTATTAAGTATCCAGTTCTAGTTGTCATAAGGTCAAGGTACAACTCCGGTCGCCCTTTACCGAGGGACACGGCTATTCAATAGATTAAACTTCCTGCAGGGTGCACCACATAACCCAACACGCTTGATCCCATTTGGCGGACACACTTTCTGGGTCATGCCCGCCTCGGAAGATCAACACGCCGCAGCCCCACCTAGGCACAACAGAGAGGTCAAGACGCCGGTCTAAACCCTATGCGCCGTTAGGGTCCGCCCATCGCCTCGAGCACACCTCGCGACGCTATGCAGGGCGGCCGAAGCGTAACTAGCCCCTAATACAAGCGCAGGCTTACGTTCCAATCCGGCGCGCGCCGCTCAGTCGCTGACGTCAAGAAGGCTTCGGCTGATACCACGACGTCGGGATACCCATAACTACTCCCACGTAGATGGTTAGTGCGTATAGACCAAATGGCCAGACTCAGATCAAATACCAAGATCTCGTTAAGCGTGTTATTATGAATCAACCGCGGACGCCGATCAGGGCCAGGCCCACCTCTCACCTAGGCGGTCTCAACCTGCCCTGTCGCTCCGCCACAAAGATCCACACAGAGGGCCGTCGGGACAAAGGTCCTTTCAATTTCCAACTGCGGAATCACTCATGGTACTCTTCGAGCGCAGCATCCGACTTTAGTCACCATCTGTAGTATGTATGTATGTATAGTATATACCCGTAATCACCTCCCGAGTGATCATGGCCCAATAGTATAGCAAGGCAGACTGACAATAATGTAGGGCCAATGATGATAAACTAGCATCCTATACTAAGCATTTAGGATTGCAGGTAAGGTATCAACAGATGTAGCAACAATGTCAGGCCATGCATCGTAATAGGATCAATCAGAAGCAAGTAATATGCTACACTACTCTAATGCAAGCAGTATAGAGGAGAATAGGCGATATCTGGTGATCAAGGGGGCTTGCCTGGTTGCTCGGCAAGAGAGAGGGTCGTCAACTCCGTAGTCGTCTTGGGGCAGCAGCAGCGTCGGTCTCGTAGTCTATCGGAGAGAAGAGGGGAAGAAACAATGAATACAATGCAAACAGATGCATATCGATGCATGACAAGACAAGTAACGATGCTAGGTGTGCCTAATCGCGGTAGTAGGTGATACCGACGTTGGGAAAACATCCGGAAAGTATTCGGTGTTCCGATTTTCGGACGGTGAACCGGAGGGGAAAGTTGCGTGTTCGCATGCTAGGGGTGTGTGCAGACGAACGGGTTGCGTATCCGGATTCGTCTCGTCGTTCTGAGCAACTTTCATGTAGAAAGTATTTTCATCTGAGCTACGGTTTATTTTATACGAAAATTTAAAGATTTAAAATGATTTTCTAATTTCTGGATTTAATTTAATTCGAAAATAATTTTGTATTTAGATGCTATGGGTACACAGGAACTGTACCCAAAGTGTGTCTAAGGGGCTGACAGGTGGGGCCCTAGTCAAATGTCCAGTCAGCATTTGACTGGACCGTTAACTGGTCAAAAGGGCCGATGGGACCCGCATGTCATTGATACATGTTTAACTAAACAACAATTGATTAACTAATCTGGTTGATTAGGTTATTAAGAAGGTTCATTAACTTTCTAATTAATTAATTATTAATTAATTAACAATTATTATTTAATTAATCTCTTTTTTGTTTTATTTCTGGGCATGGGCCCCATCTGTAATAGGCACAGGGGGCCTTAGCGGGAACCGGGCCGTCTTGATTCGAAAAGTCTTGGGCGGGCGTGCGGGCTTACGCCCGAGGCCACCAAGGGGCTGCAGTCACGGGCGGGCGGCCGAGCAGCAAGGCAAGGCGACAGAGCGGGCAGATGGGCAAGGCACGGGCATGGCAATGGGACAGGGAGGCTGGGGCTCTCAAGACGCCTGTGCAGGCGCCGGCGGCCATGGATCGGGAGTACGAGGAGGCGGCGTAGCGGGGGTAGGCGCGGCCTGCAGAGGGCACGGGCAGGCGCGACCGGAGCAGTGGTCGGGGGCATGGCGACGGGGTCACGGCTAACGGCATGTGATGGCGTTGTGTGCACATGAGGACGGGGGAAGAAGGAGAAGAGGCCGAGGTTTGGCCTCACCGTACGGTGTAGGGTAGAGGTAGCGGCTCGAGGAGGATGACGGGACGACGGCGAGGTCGAGGCGGTGATGCGATGCGGGCGGCGGCGCCGACGGCATCCGCGAGGAGGAGATGAGGACGAGCGACGGAGACGGGCAAAGGTACTAACGACGGCAGGTGGCGAGGCGGCTCGTGGGGTTCCGGCGTGGCGGCATGAGCCCCCGATCTCGATCTGGATCGGGGAGGGAGGCAGAGGGGGAATCGGGGGGGAGGTGCGGGGCGAGTGGGGGCGTGGGGAATCGGGGGGCCTAGGGTTTGCCCTATAGGCCAGAGGGAGGGGCCGGCTGGGCCAAGTGGGTCGGCCAGCTGGGCCGTCTGGCCCAGTTGGGGGTGGGGCTTCTCTTTTTTTTAGCTTTGTTTTCTGTTTTTGTGTTTTCTTTCTTTTATTTATTTTCCTTTTCTGTTTTATTTAATTTAGGGCATTTAAGTATTTTCTAAACATGTGCTTTCTTCACTATAATTACCTATGTAATATTTGGCACAGACCGAACATTTTTGTTTTAATGTTTTAAACTTTGTTGTTTGCATTTAATTCAAATTTGAATTTGGATCGGTTCTGAACTAACACGAGACTAGCAACAGTAATTGCGGTGACGTGGCTTCATTACCAGAGGGTTACGGTAACTTGATTATCCGGGCGTCACAATTAGCTTCCTCACTGATTGGTGTAGTTGTCACAGGAACCGGTTCTTGTGATGAACTACTTTCCAATAAGGGAGCAGGTACCGTTACCTCATCAAGTTCTACTTTCCTCCCACTCACTTCTTTCGAGAGAAACTCCTTCTCTAGAAAGGATCCATTCTTAGCAACGAACGTATTGCCTTCGGATTTGTGATAGAAGGTGTACCCAACAGTCTCTTTTGGGTATCCTATGAAGACACATTTCTCCGATTTGGGTTCGAGCTTATCTGGTTGAAGTTTCTTCACATAAGCATCGCAGCCCCAAACTTTAAGAAACGACAACTTTGGTTTCTTGCCAAACCACAGTTCATAAGGCGTCGTCTCAACGGATTTTGATGGTGCCCTATTTAACGTGAATGCGGCCGTCTCTAAAGCATAACCCCAAAACAATATCGGTAAATTGGTAAGAGACATCATAGATCGCACCATAAAAAGTAAAGTACGATTACGACGTTCGGACACACCATTTCGTTGTGGTGTTCCGGGTGGCGTGAGTTGCGAAACTATTCCGCATTGTTTCAAATGTAAACCAAACTCGTAACTCAAATATTCTCCTCCACGATCAGATCGTAGAACTTTATTTTCTTGTTACAATGATTTTCCACTTCACTCTGAAATTCTTTGAACTTTTCAAATGTTTCAGACTTGTGCTTCATTAAGTAGATATACCCATATCTGCTCAAATCATCTGTGAAGGTGAGAAAATAACGATATCCGCCACGAGCCTCAACATTCATTGGACCACATACATCTGTATGTATGATTTCTAACAAATCTCTCTCCATAGTACCGGAGAACGGTGTTTTAGTCATCTTGCCCATGAGGCATGGTTCACAAGTACTAAGTGATTCATAATCAAGTGATTCCAAAAGTCCATCAGTATGGAGTTTCTTCATGCGCTTTACACCGATATGACCTAAACGGCAGTGCCACAAATAAGTTGCACTATCATTATCAACTCTGCATCTTTTGGCTTCAACATTATGAATATGTGTATCACTACTATCGAGATTCAATAAAAATAGACCACTCTTCAAGGGTGCATGACCATAAAAGATATTACTCATATAAATAGAACAACCATTATTCTCTCGATTTAAATGAATAACCGTCTCGCATCAAACAAGATCCAGATATAATGTTCATGCTCAACGCGGCACCAAATAACAATTATTCAGGTCTAAAACTAATCCCGAGGGTAGATGTAGAGGTAGCGTGCCGACCGCGATCACATCGACTTTGGAACCGCTTTCCCACGCGCATCGTCACCTCGTCCTTGGCGATGCTCGCTTATTTCGTAGTCCCTGCTTTGAGTTGCAAATATTAGTAATGTAACCATTATCAAATACCAGTGCTACTACGAGCTCTAGTTAGGTACACATCAATAACATGTATATCACATATACCTTTGTTCACTTTGCCATCCTTCTTATCCGCCAAATACTTGGGGCAGTTCCGCTTCGGTGACTATCGCTTGCGGTAGAAGCACTCGTTTCAGGCTTAGGTCCAGACTTGGGTTTCTTCTCTTGAGCAGCAACTTGCTTGCTGTTCTTCTTGAAGTTCCCCTTCTTCTTTCCTTTGCCCTTTCTCTTGAAACTAGTGGTCTTGTTGACCATCAACACTTGATGCTCCTTCTTGATTTCTACCTCCGCAGCTTTTAGCATTGCGAAGAGCTCGGGAATAGTCTTGTTCATCCCTTGCATATTATAGTTCATCACAAAGCACTTGTAGCTTGGTGGTAGTGATTGGAGAATTCTGTCAATGACGCTATCATCCGGAAGATTAACTCCCAGTTGAATCAAGTGATTATTATACCCAGACATTTTGAGTATATGCTCACTAACAGAACTATTCTCCTCCATCTTGCAGTTGTAGAACTTATTGGAGACTTCATATCTCTCAATCCGGGCATTTGCTTGAAATATTAACTTCAACTCCTGGAACATCTCATATGCTCCATGACGATCAAAACGTCGTTGAAGACCGGTTCTAAGCCGTAAAGCATGGCACATGAACTATAGAGTAGTCATCACTTTGCTCGCAGACGTTCTTAACGCGTCGGTTACATCAGCAGCAGTTCGCACCCAGCGGTGCTTCCGGGGCGTAAGTTTTCGTGCAGCAATGAGGATAATCCTCAGATTACGGACCCGATCCGTGTAATTGCTACCATCATCTTTCAACTTTGCTTTCTCAAGGAACGCATTAAAATTCAACGGAACAACAAAGACGAGCCATCTATCTACAAACAAACATAGACAAGCAAAATACTATCAGGTACTAAGTTCATGATAAATTTAAGTTCAATTAATCATATTACTTAAGAACTCCCACTTAGACAGACATCTCTCTAGTCATCTAATTGATCACGTGATCCAAATCAACTAAACCATAACCGATCATCACATGAGATGGAGTAGTTTTCAATGGTGAACATCTTATGTTGATCATATCTACTATATGATTCACGCTCGACCTTTCGGTCTCCGTGTTCCGAGGCCATATCTGTATATGCTAGGCTCGTCAAGTTTAACCTGAGTATTCTGCGTGTGCAAAACTGGCTTGCACCCATTGTAGATGGACGTAGAGCTTATCACACCCGATCATCACGTGGTGTTTGGGCACGACGAACTTTGGCAACAGTGCATACTCAGGGAGAACACTTCTTGATAATTTTTTAGTGAGAGATCATCTTAAAATGCTACCGTCAATCAAAGCAAGATAAGATGCATAAAGGATAAACATCACATGCAATCAATATAAGTGATATGATATGGCCATCATCATCTTTTGCTTGTGATCTCCATCTCCGAAGCACCGTCGTGATCACCATCGTCACCGGCGCGACACCTTGATCTCCATCGTAGTATCGTTGTCGTTTACACCGTCTATTGCTTCTACGAATATCGCTACGGCTTAGTGATAAAGTAAAGCAATTACAGGGCGTTTGCATTTCATACAATAAAGCGACAACCATATGGCTCCTGCCAGTTGCCGATAACTTTGGTTACAAAACATGATCATCTCATACAATAAAGTATAGCATCACGTCTTGGCCATATCACATCACAACATGCCCTGCAAAAACAAGTTAGACGTCCTCTACTTTGTTGTTGCAAGTTTTACGTGGCTGCTACGGGCTTAAGGAAGAACCAATCTCACCTACGCATCAAAACCACAACGATAGTTTGTCAAGTTGATGCTGTTTTAACCTTCGCAAGGACCGGGCGTAGCCACACTTGGTTCAACTAAAGTTGGAGAAACTGACACCCACTAGTCACCTGTGTGCAAAGCACGGCGGTAAAACCAGTCTCACGTAAGCGTACGCGTAATGTCGGTCTGGGCCGCTTCATCCAACAATAGCGCCGAACCAAAGTAAGACATGCTGGTAAGCAGTATGACTTATATTGCCCACAACTCACTTGTGTTCTACTCGTGCAAATAACATCAAACCATAAAACCTGGCTCTGATACCACTGTTGGGGAACGTAGTAATTTCAAAAAATTTCCTACGCACACGTAAGATCATGGTGATGATATAGCAACGAGAGGGAAGAGTGTTCGTCCACGTAACCTCGTAGACCGTTAGCGGAAGCGTTAGCACAACACGGTTGATGTAGTCGTACGTCTTCACGATTCGACCAATCCAAGCACCGAACGTACGTAGCCTCCGAGTTCAGCACACGTTCAGCTCGATGACGATCTCCGGCCTCCGATCCAGCAAAGCTCCGAAGATGAGTTCCGTCAGCACGACGGCATGGTGACGATGATGATATTCTACCGGCGCAGGGCTTCGCCTAAACTCCGCGATGATATGACCGAGGTGGAATATGGTGGAGGGGGGCACCGCACACGGCTAAGGAACAATCCGTAGATCAACTTGTGTGTCTATGGGTGCCCCTGCCCCGTATATAAAGGAGCAAGGGGAGGCGGCCGCCCCTTGGGCGCGCCAAGGGAGCAGGAATCCTCCTCCTAGTAGGAGTAGGACTCCTCCTTTCCTACTCCTACTAGGAGGGGGAAGGAAGGGAGAGGGGAAGGAAGGGGCGCCGCCCCGATCAATCGAACGAGGGGGGGAGGCGCGGCCCATGCCGGCCGCCCCTCTCTCCTTTCCCCTAAGGCCCATAAGGCCCAAACTCTCCCGTCGGGTTCCGGTAACCCCCCCGGCACTCCGGTTTTTCTCCGAAATCATCCGGAACATTTCCGGTGTCCGAATATAGTCGTCCAATATATCAATCTTTATGCCTCGACCATTTCGAGACTCCTCGTCATGTCCGTGCTCACATCCGGGACTCCGAACAAACTTCGGTACATCAAAACTTATAAACTCATAATAAAACTGTCATCGTAACGTTAAGCGTGCGGACCCTACGGGTTCGAGAACTATGTAGACATGACCTAGAACCATTCTCGGTCAATAACCAATAGTGGGACCTGGATGCCCATATTGGTTCCTACATATTCTACGAAGATCTTTATCGGTCAAACCGCATAACAACATCGTTGTTCCTTTGTCCTCGGTATGTTACTTGCCCGAGATTCGATCGTCAGTATCCAATACCTAGTTCAGTCTCGTTACCGGCAAGTCTCTTTACTCGTTACGTAATGCATCATTCCGTAACTCATTAGCTACATTGCTTGCAAGGCTTATAGTGATGTGCATTACCGAGAGGGCCCAGAGATACCTCTCCGACAATCGGAGTGACAAAACCTAATCTCGAAATACGCCAACCCAACATGTACCTTTGGAGACACATGTAGTACTCCTTTATAATCACCCAGTTACGTTGTGACTTTTGGTATCACCCAAAGTGTTCCTCCGGTAAACGGGAGTTGCATAATCTCATAGTTACAGGAACATGTATAAGTCATGAAGAAAGCAATATCAATATACTAAACGATCAAGTGCTAGGCTAACGGACTGGGTCATGTCAATCATATCATTCTTCTAATGATGTGATCCCATTAATCAAATGACAACACATGTCTATGGTTAGGAAACATAACCATCTTTGATTAATGAGCTAGTCAAGTAGAGGCATACTAGTGACTATAGTTTTGTCTATGTATTCACACATGTATCATGTTTCCGGTTAATACAATTCTAGCATGAATAATAAACATTTATCATGATATGAGGAAATAAATAATAACTTTATTATTGCCTCTAGGGCATATTTCCTTCAGAACATTCATTTTGTCTCCAATTATTTGCGTGTGCGCATTCATCACTTTGCTCCATTCTTTGGATTTGAGCCTTCTATCATTTGAAGAAATCGAGTATGCAGTATGGTAAGCCTTCGAAGGAGTTGGTCGTAAGCTAACCATATGCATATCACCTTCGGTAAATAGCATGCCAGGCACAACCTGCTTCGAGAGCCTCTGTTCAAAAACTTAATTGTAACATATATAGTTAGCAATGTAGTTTACTTAAGAATAATGTATGCAATGAAGTTACCATCATTAACAAAATCTTACCAAGTTTTTGGCAATGAACTTACCATCAAGCAATTTATGGACTAGTGGCATGTATCTAGTATAATTTGGGCTGATAGAGTGATTAGTTTTGAAGGCCTCAACATCTTCTATGAATGAGACAAGATAACCTTTCTCCTCACAATTAAGCTTGGAATCATAGGTGTAGTATGTGATGTCTACTACCTTCCGAGTATTTCTTGAAGATAGGAAATAAGCTGACAATTATAAATAAATAAGTTTAGTACCGACGAACACCAAATATTTTTAAATTAACAACATAAATTACTGAACTTAACAAATTAGTTTGACAAACTCACATCTAGGCAAAACTGGAGGCATATCCACATCCACCAAGATGTCGATATTATCATCATCATCACCATAATCTTCGGGACGAATATCAAATCTTATTTGCATTCCCTCCTCAAATCCATATGCCTTGTAGAGAGCTTCCCAATTAGATCAACCGAAATGGGAGTGATTGACCGCATTGTACAACTTAACCAGAAACTCATAATTAACCATGTTTAGTTCTTAAGTGAGCCCTCCTCGTCTCCACATTCTCAAAGTCATCTAAACCAAAACCAAGCTTCTCCAATACATATGGTCTAGCATGGCACGGGGTGTACTAATCGAATTGAAAACAAATCCATAAATTACACGTTGAACAAAAGAAGAACAAGTGATGATATTAATTACGATGAAATGCTTGTTGTTGCATACCGTACAAACATCAAAGGTCTCTTCCAGCTTCACAGTGAAAACCCTATCATTTTGCAGGTGAGGAAACCTGTCGCACAAACCCCGGTCATCATAGTAGTATCCGCACTCCGGGATCCCATCGTCATCAGACATCTCCTGTGTTCAAAATTCAAAGATTATAACTCGAAGGCAAAACCCAAAAAATCCGGCATCACCTTTGCTAAAAAAGGACATATCGAGCGCCTGAAATTTGTCGGAACGAAAATTAATCAACACTCTGGCAAAACATAGGCCACTTATCGATTGTCACTACATTTCAATGGTTAAAAATATGAACAAAAACATTTCAAAATATCTTGTATATAATCCTAACATAACTAAATTTGCCAATATAGGTCTCTCTCTAAACTAGTTTTATTAAGCAGTTACTAAATAAAGTAGATTTATTAACTACTTACTAAATAAATTAGTTTTATGAACTACTTACTAAATAAACTAGTTCTATTAAGTACTTACTATAAATAAACTAGTTCTATTAAGCACTTACTAAATAAACTAGTTCTACTAAACACTTAATATAAATAAACTAGTTATATTAATCACTTACTAAATAAACTATTTCTATTAAACACTTGCTACAAATTCTACTACCCTAGTTCTACCCTAAATTTTCTTACTTCTATTTTATTCAAAACACCTAAAATAGTCAAAAAAAATTATTCTATTAAAAAACCTATATTCTACAATGTCTACATTCTAAAATCTACATTTAAATTACCTACAACTTGCAAGAATAGAGATAGGGGAGGGGGAGGGGCGACCGAAGGAGGTGGAGGGAGGGGCGATGGGAGGAGGGCTGCTGGCAGAGGAGGGAGGAGGGATGAGGGGGCAGCCGGAGGAGGAGGGAGGAGGAGGGAGGACGGCGCGGTGGGAGGAGGAGGGAGAAGGGAGCGGTGGGATGAGGAGAGAGGGAAGGAGGGATGGAGGGAGTACCTCGGTGGAGGAGCAGCGCGGCGGTGGCGGACAACGCGTAACGGTGCGGACGAGAGTGACTTAGAGGGAGAGTGAGTGATATCAGGGTCGGCCGCGTGGGGAGGATAAGGTAGGGTTAGTAGTAGCGCGGGTTCGTGAAAAGCACTACTGCTACAGAGCATAGCAGTAGCGCTGGGTAAGGATATGCACTACTGCTAAGTGGGGCTAGCCATGTGCGCCCAATTCAAACATAGCAGCAGCGCGTTTTACTAGTACGCGCTACTGCTAAAATGATAGCAGTAGCGCGATTTATTTACACGCGCTACTACTAAGTAGCAGTAGCGCACGATTTTGTCCATCACTACTGCTAAGATGCTGTGTATAAGGTTTTCCCTAGTAGTCTCTCTCTCTCTCTTTTGATTCTCAATACAATGGTCTCTTGGAGATCTATTTGATGTAACTCTTTTTGCTATGTGTTTTTGGGGATCCGATAAACTTTGAATTTATGATCAGATATTTTTATCCATGAAAGTTATTTGAGTTTCTTTGATCTCTTATATGCATGATTACTTATAGCCTCGTATTTCTTCTTCGAATCTTTGGTTTAGTTAGGACGACTAGGTCGATTTTTCTTGCCATGGGAAGAGGTGCTTTGTGATGGATTCGATTGTGCGGTGTTCTTTCCCAGTGATAGAAGGGGTAGCAAGACACATATTGATTGTTGCTATTAAGGATAACAAGATGGGGTCTACACCTACATGAATAGATCTTGTCTACATCTTGTCATTTTTCTTATTGCATTACTTCGTTTCTCCATGAACTTAGTACACTAGAAGCATGCCAGATAGCGGTCAATGTGTGGAGTAATAATAGTAGATGCAGGCAGGAGTCGGTCTACTAATCTTGGATGTGATGCCTATATAATGATCATTGCCTGCATATCGTCATAATTATTTGAGGTTCTATCAGTTGCCCAACACTAATTTGTTTACCCACCGTATGCTATTTTCTCGAGAGAATCCACTAGTGAAATATACGGCCCCGGGGTCTATTTTCTCATCATATATCTTCATGTCTATATTGCTATTTGCCTTTTTATTTATTTGCATCTTTTATTTTCAGATCTATATTATCAAAAACCCAAAAATACTTTGCTGAATTATATTTGCTTTTATTTTATTTGCATCTACCAATCTATCACTTTATCAATCTTTTACCCGAGAGGGATTAACAACCCCTCTTTTGCGTCGGGTTGCAAGTATTTGTTCTTTGTGTGTAGGTACCTGAGGGAGTCCTGGACTAGGGGGTGTCCGGACAGCCGGACTATCAATATCCGCCGGACTCCCAGACTACGAAGATAGAAGATTGAAGACTCCGGCTCGTGTCCGGAAGGTACTTTCCTTAGCGTGGAAGGCAAGCTTGGCGATACGGATATGTAGATCTCCTACCATTGTAACCGACTCTGTGTAACCCTAGCCTCTCCGGTGTCTATATAAACCAGAGGGCTTTAGTCCGTAGGACACAACACAACATAACATCTCAACAATCATACCATAGGCTAGCTTCTAGGGTTTAGCCTCCTTGATCTCGTGGTAGATCTACTCTTGTACTACCCATATCATCAATATTAATCAAGCAGGACATAGGGTATTACCTCCATCGAGAGGGCTGAACACAGGTAAAAACATTGTGTCCCTCGTCTCCTGTTACCATCCGCCTAGACGCACGATTCGGGACCCCCTACCGAGATCCGCGGTTTTGACACCGACATTGATGCTTTCATTGAGAGTTCCTCGTGTCGTCACCGATAGGCTCGATGGCATCTTCAACCATCAACGCTGTCGTGGTGAGACTTTTCTCCCGGACAGATCTTCGATTTGGCGGCTTTGCTGCGGGCAATTCTCTTGGCCATCTGGAGCAGATCGAAGCTCGCCCCAGCCATCAGTCGATTTGGAAGCTTGAACTTCACGGCCGATGACCGCGGAGATTTGATCTTTGCGGACTCGAGCCACAGCCAAGCGCTGCTGCTTGTGATGATGGGCATGATCTAGCTCTGCCGCCGGATGTGCTTTGGAGGCGCAGAGATTGAACCGCGCCGGCTACTAGCCCGGGCCGATTGCCCATAGCGGGGCGGTGGATAGACGCCACAGGGGCTTCAACATCTGGCGATGGGCGAATACCAATCTCGTCCCTGCGAAACTTCGTGATCCCGAGACGCCGGACTCCTCGCCGAACTCCGAGCCTCCGCGCCCTGCCAATTAAACCGGATTGGGCGCGATTCTGAATTCACCGCCGTGGACATCTTTCGGCACTTCGCCTTTGGCGATATCCTAAATTCTCTGAAGCATCTCTCGCTATCGGAGAATCTGGCGGACTATGGCGGGGCGGTTGAGTATCTGGACGATGAAGAAATTGAGCCCACCCACCACCCACTTTGTAGCCACTATCGAGGATCTAACCGACATGCTAGACTACGACTCCGATGACATCGGCGCTATGGACGATGATGCGGGAGACGATCGAACCAGCACCCATGGGGCTTTGGAAGGCCACCTCGTCACATAGCGTCTACATGGTGGATACCCCAAAAGAAGGAGATGGCGAAAAAAGCAGCGGAGGAAGATTCTCTAAAGAAGCAGCCTAAGCGCCCGGCGTCGTGGCGCGCTCTAAATCCGCCACAACAAGAATGGAGATTCGGCGGGAGGTAATAACACTCGGAGAGTGCGAAGACAAACCCCTCGGCAAGACTCGGTGACTCAAGTAGGAGGATGCAGAAGCAAGCCCTCACGAAAGGGCGGCAGAAGAAAAGGTCGAGGATCACAACTATATACCTCCCTCTGAAGACGAAACAAGCCCCAATGACGACGAACTCGAGGAGCCCGTCGAACAAGAGCTTTTCAAATGCAGGCTCGTCGCTACAGCAAGAAGCCTGAAGAAAGAAAAACGGAAGCTCAACACAGCGGAAGACGCGCTCCGAATAAGATGGAGCAAAGTACTCAAGACCGTAGATAAACACGGCAATGGCCACCAATCGAAGAGCTACCCGAAGCGTAAGCTGCTCCCAGAATTCGACGAGGAGGCCATAAAGCCCCCACCGTCCAATGGCCCAGCCAGGTCCATCTACGGACCCAAAAAGACAGCCCCAATAAGCAAAGGAACATGTCAAGTGTCCGACGATAGCGGCACGCATACAAATGCTGGGGCCAGACACCCACTATGCTTCATCAAGAGGTCTTTGGATCATGAATTCCCAGCAGGGTTCAAACCCATAAACATAGAAGCTACGATGGAACAACAGACCACAGTGCGGATAGAAGACTATATCTCGCATATACATATGGCGGAGGAGATGATCTCCATGCCATAAAATATCTACCCCTCAAGCTTAAAGGGCCAGCCCGTCATTGGCTCAAAGGCCTCCCAGAAAATACTGTTAAAGTTGGGAAGAGCTCGAGGAAGCATTTAGAGCAAATTTTAAAGGGACTTATGTCCGGCCTCCAGATGCAGATGACCTAAGTCACATAACTCAACAGCCCGGAGAGTCGCCATGAAATGCAGAACAGGTTCCTTACCAAAAGAACCAAATAGTCGATTGTCGGACACGAAGCCTTAGCAGCTTTCAAGCACAATGTCCGAGACGAATGGCTCGCCAGACACCTCGGTCAAGAGAAACCGAGGACAATGACCGCATTAACAAGCCTCATGACCCGCTTCTGTGTAGGAGAGGATAGCTGGCTGGCAAGATGCAGCACCAGCGACCCGAGTACATCCGAGATAAGAGATGGAAACGGAAAATCACGGCGCAGAAAAGAGCAGCGCCGGAATAAAGAGAAAAGCCCAAAGAGCACGGCAGTCAACGCCGGATTTAAAAGCTCACGGCCAAATAATAAAGCTCAGCCCCTCAAGGATGACAGCGATGAACTGTCTAACCTACACAAAATTCTGGGTCGGATATGTCAAATCCACAGTACCCCCGGAAGGCCCGCAAATCACACCCACAGGGATTGTTGGGTTTTCGAACAGTCCGGCCGATTAAACGCCGAGCACAAGGGGCTCGACGCGTCCAGCGAAGAAGATAAACCCCGCCAGCAGGGCACCGGAAAACCAAAAAATTTCCCACAAGGGGTCAAGGCAGTAAACTCACTTCGCATGAGGACAAGGAAAAATAGTGCGACACTTTCTAAAAAGAGCTTCGCACGGTCCAGCCCAGCAAACTATAGAGATTGGATATCAAAACCAATCACTTTCGACCACCTGGATTATACCAGAAGTGTTCGAAACGCGGGAAGGACTCCCCTGATTTTGAATCCGATCATAGACGGATTGCAATTCACAAACGCCCTAATGGACGGAGGCAGTGACGTAAACCTGCTATATTCAAACACAATCCGTCAGATGGGGATAGACCCTACCAAAATTCGACACAGCCGCGCTTCCTTCAAAGGAGTGACGCCAGCCCTTACGCCAGTGCTCGGGCTCGATATTACTCAAGTCGTGTTCGGATCGCGAACAATTTTGACGAAAAGTTAATTTTCCATATCGTCCCATTTAAAAGTGAATATCAAGCCTTTGTTGGGACGAAGGCTTTTGTCGCTTCAACGCCATACCACATTACGCGTCTCTTACACTTAAGATGCCCGGTCCCCATGGCGCCATCTCAGTGCGAGGGTCATTTACAGACCCCGGACTCGGATAGACGAATCCGGACTCAGCAGGCTAGGGGCTCCCTAGCCGCATACCCTTTCACAAGGGGCTGAGCGCACAACTAAACGCGGTTTCCTATAAACCTAGCTTCAATTATTTACACTTATTCTTTTGCATATTTTTCGCACGAACTGTTTCTAAAACTAAAACGTTCCTCTCTTTCTACAGATGAACAACGTGCGTACCCGTCCAGGATAACGGCACAACGGAGACACAGGCGCAGACGTGCAGTAGGGACCCGTCGCAAGGATTCTCTTCAGATTAAGACCCTATGTAGACCTTTTTATTACTGTCTCTTGTTGTTAATCTCCCTCGGCTTCTTCCTATAGCCAAAGCGGAGCCTGACGCTTTAGCATCGGCCGCGTCAGAAGACAATGCCGTACACGACACAAGGGGCTTAGGGCATAATTCTGCCCGTTATCATAAAGTCCGAACACCTTCGGGAGTGTTCGGCGTCTCAAGTTAGGCATTATATGCATCAGCTCCGAATCATGTCTTTGGTCAAATGTTGGGTTTGCCCGGCTCCTGTGTTTTGCTGCCTTACGTTCCGTATCACCCGGCTAACGCGGCACCGGAGAACTCTGCGATTATGCCCCGTTAATTTGGCGAGCACCTCGATGAAAGCCGAAAACCGATTGTCATGATATAGCGAGAGTCTGGTCAGCCACTTGATCGACTATCGGAATGTTTAGAATTCCTCGCTTTGACGAAGGACCGCTTCTCGGTCAGGCACATACGCACCCCGAATCCAGAGATGTGCGGTGTCATTAGGGGTTATATCGTAGCCCCACCCTCGAGCTCCATTGGCTAAGTGAAAGAAATAAAGCATTATAGTCCGGATTGCCTCGTTCGCTACGCTATCACCTCCTTATAAAAGGACCGAGACGTCGGATGAAAGTGTGAAAACGCGCCATTTTGCGAACACCCCAGCACCTTGTGCGAGGGGGCTGAAGCCGAAGACTACATCTTTCAGGTTATACACAAGTATACTTAAACGGCCGCAAGGAGAAGTTTTACTACTTGGAAGCACAAGTATAAAAAGCATTCACACTATAATCATTGATTTACAAGGTCTGCGTTCATTTGAGCGTTACATTCTTTGAGCATGCGCCTCTACTTTCGAGCACGCGCATGACTTCTCCGAAGTAGTGCTCGACAGGGAGCCGGCTTTCATCCGGACCCGGGGCAGCAACGGCGGTGGCATCCATCTCCGGATAATGCGCCTTTACACGGGCCATAGCCATCCGCGCGCCCTCGATGCAGGCCGACCGTTTCATCTCCTTGATATGCGGCACCGCACCAAGGAATTGCTACAATAAGCCAAAGTAGCTCGTCGCCTTGGATCTTTCTGGTCAGACATGGGCCACGATGTCAGTCATCGCCAGTCCGGACAGTCTGTTCAGTTCGGCCCATTCGGCCAACCTATCCGTCAGAGGAAGAGCGCGATCCGGGCTGTGGAATTGTGACCAATACAACTCTTCCGCCTCGTGATCCCCTTGGCTCCGGAAGTGTTTAACGGCATCAGCCGCACTAGCAGCCAAATCCATATGCGGATCTTCCGAACTCCTTTGCCGCTCAAATTGGCGTACTTGGCATCCATAAACCGGCGACGCATAAGAAAAGGCTTGCCAGCCACGATTTCTCCGGCTTGGCGCAGCTCCTCCTTCATAGCCCGCATTGCAGAGCGGGCATCCTTGGCGGCGGTGGCCTTCTTCAGGTCTTCCCGCCCCGATAGGCGCTCCTTTTCAAGAGCCTCGCTACGGTCGGTAGCATCCTCTAATTTCGTGGCCAATTCGGCCACCTCCGCCCTGCTTAGGCAGTGCGCAGCCTTTTCGGCCTTCAACTCTTCGGCCGCCCTCGCAGCAGCCGCATCACTCTTTCGGGCTTGCTCCTTAGCTTGTGCAAGCTCGGCCCGAAGGCTCTCCACAGCAGCAGCACTATCTGTATAAGCAGCATATAACTTATCAGAAGAGGGCTTTAACCCACTCAATAAAGCGGCTGCGGAGAATTTATTTACCTTGCGACTCGTCAAGTCGCTGATTGACAAGTGCGATGTCAGCATCGCCATGTCGATTGTCGACTCGAGCCAACAAACGATCATCCGGCTGGCCCCGGACTATCCGCCACCATGTCGAAGCGGCGGTATTCATTACCTGAGATATTTAGATTTTCGATCCTCGGACGCTGTCGTCTTCGACAACCTACCGAGTCTCAGGGGCTACTATCTATACAGGGCGCATTTTTTATATGCACAACTGTTAAAGGACAAAGGGGTGTGCCATTTTCGCATACCTCAAATCCCGCCAGCAAGCTCATGGCAGCGTCACGCAATCCGCTTTCAGCGGATGAAATCCTTCCAATCACCATACGCATTAACGCACGGTGATCTTCTGAAATGGACGCCCTCTCAAGCAAACTCTTCAGTTCTCCCGGCCGGGCTCTGGTGGGTGTTGAATTCCTTGGCCCCTCCGGACGCGGGGACGCCCTCCGTGACGACACTTCGGGCTCGCCTGCCTCATCTGGCAGCGCGGCAGACGGAGGCGTATCGCTCTCCATCATCTCCGGAAGAAGATCCCCAAGGATGAACTCATACGAGGCAGCTGCAGATCCGAACTGCGATATAAATATTTCGGTTACCTACAGAAGCGTACGAAGGTATTTCCTTACTAAACTTCTTCTTTCATACTCACGGCTCGTTGGAGGGCTGGTCCTTGGGCGATGATTGCGCGTCCGGATTCTCTCCGGACGCCGGACCCCCCGGTGGGGATTTCTTCCCACACTTAGGGGCTGGGACCTCCGGATCTTCGGAGGCGGTCCTCTTCTCCCTCTGAAGGGAGGGATCCTTGGTTCCCTTCTCTTCAGTCGCCCCTTTGGACGAAGTATTAGCTCCTTTATCTCCCCCGTCGCCCCCCTCTATGGGCGCAACCTCCAACATTCTCGACCAGCACGGGCTCCAGTCACGGTCTCTGGGGGGGCGGACACTGATCAACCTTGATTGCGCCACCCATTCCTGTAAAGAATAAAGGGTCAGGAGGCGATCTCTTGAAAGGCATACAAATAGAATGTCCGGCTTTGAGCTATTTACGAGTATCAGGCGATCGCGGCTTAGTCCAACATCCTCGGCGAATCCGGACCGCCACCTGCGGTCAAAGAACAGCTCGTACATCTCCGAGGGTGTCGCACCCATGAAATCTTTGGAGGATACAAGGTCCCTCGGATTGAACTCCCATAAGCGGAGAGGGCGGCGTTTGCGAGGTAGGAGGTGCCTAGTTAGCATGACCTGCATCACCTTGATCAGGTCAATCTCCCTTGTCTGGAGGTCTTGAATCCGGCCCTGTAGTGCGGGCACGTCCTTGGACGGCCCCCAGTTGAGCCCTTGGTTGACCCACGACATTAGCTGCCGTGGAGGTCCCGGGCGGAAAGAGCGCGCCGGCTTCGCTTGCGCCCTAGGAACGAGTGATGTAAAACCACTCTTGCTGCCACAGTCCCTGTTCCTCTTGGAAGGAACCTTCGAGCCACGGGGCATCGACCTTCCTGCTTATGGTCGCCCCGCCGCACTCCGCTTGGCGCCCCCCGATCATCTTCGGCTCCACCTTAAATGTTTTCAGCCACAGGCGAAGTGGGGATGACGCGAGGAAAGCTTCGAGACAATGATAAATGCGGAGATATTTAGGATGGACTCCGGAGCCAAGTCGTGGAAGTCCAGCCCGTAGTAGAACAGGAGCCCCCTCACGAAAGGATCCGTCGGAAGCCTAATCCCGACGGAGGTGAGATCGAAACGCGATTCGCCGGGCTCGAGGGTTGCACGGCCTGCCCTAGGGCAGCAACCTGTCTGAAACCGTGGGCTGTACTTGTCCTCACGCAACTTCAATATGTCCTCCTCCGTGATGGAGGAGGGCATCCGCCGGCCCTGGAGGTCGGAGCCGGACATGGTTGTGGATCCGAAGCGCTCGAATCTGAAGCTCTAGGTGTTGGAACTGGGGGCGGAGGAAAGGTTCGATGCAAGGTTGAAAGACAAGGACAGGCCTTGGTCCTCTTATAAAGGGGGAAGAAATACCAAGGGCCGTCTCCGTGACCGTTTGGGATTCCCCTTCGATAGAGGAGGCGTGGCGACGGGAGCGGTTGGGTTACCCACGCGCGTATTGATGAGGATCCGGAATAAGGGAACACGATCTACGCTTGACGGGGCGTGCCTAAGGAAACCGCTTCACTAAGCGTGCGAAGGTGGAATAATGAAAGCGAGGGCTTGGCTGCGGTATGATGTCACGCCGCATAAATCGTCCGCCAGATTGAGCTAAGTGTATTTTATTCTCTCTACGTTGGAATGTGGAATTTATTTTGCAGAGCGGACACTATCCGGTGTTCCTTATCTCCTCCGGATTATTCAAGGAGAAACCCGCCTTGCAATGCCGAACATTATGCACGCGGACTTATTGTCATTGAAGACTGGTTCTGGGCTCTTGAGGAGTCTGGACTAGGGGTGTCCGGACAGCGGACTATCAATATCCGCCGGACTCCTAGACTACGAAGATAGAAGATTGAAGACTCCGGCTCGTGTCCGGAAGGTACTTTCCTTGGCATGGAAGGCAAGCTTGGCGATACGGATATGTAGATCTCCTACCATTGTAACCGCTCTGTGTAACCCTAGCCTCTCCGGTGTCTATATAAACCGGAGGGCTTTAGTCCGTAGGACACAACACAACATAACATCTCAACAATCATACCATAGGCTAGCTTCTAGGGTTTAGCCTCCTTGATCACGTGGTAGATCTACTCTTGTACTACCCATACCATCAATATTAATCAAGCAGGACGTAGGGTATTACCTCCATTGAGAGGGCCTGAACCTGGGTAAAAACATTGTGTCCCTCGTCTCCTGTTACCATCCGCCTAGACGCACAGTTCGGGACCCCCTACCCGAGATCCGCCGGTTTTGACACCGACAGTACCGTTTACATAGTGTTGCTTGGTTCTCCTACTGGTTCGATAACCTTGGTTTCATAACCGGGGGAAATACCTACCTTCACTGTACTACATCATCCCTTCCTCCTTGGGGAAAATACTGACGGAGATACAATACAAGAAAGGATCATCAAAGGGAATTTCTGGCGCCGTTGCCGGGGAGACATCATCAACATCGATCAGGTCCTAATCGCAAATCTCATCTCCTTGAAATTTACATTATTTGCCATTTGCCTCTCGTTTTCATCTCCCCCACTTTACGAAAATTTTCCGTTTTGTTCGCCCTCTTTTTTGTTTACCTTTTTCTAGTCAGATCTCTTATTTGCTTGAACTCGTCACCATGAGTGACTTTGGCATGGCAGAAATAGATGATGGCCTAACTCCCAAAATTGGACGATCTGGCAATTTGATGCCAAAATTTTTGTTTTGAAGAAAGCGAAAAGAACATATTCAACATTTTTTCAATTGTGTCGGAAATTTGACCCTTGATGATACTCCTATACCTAAAAGAACTAAATCTTATGCGGAAGCTATTTCAGCACTAGTTTTGAAACTTGAAAATAGATTTATTCGTACCCATCCTACCTTGCAGAGATTGTTTTATGAACTACCATCTATAAAAGATTCTAAAGCTAAAAAGATAGCTACCCAAGTACTTATGAATGAATTTGATTACATAGTACAAGAAGCTAGGGAAATCTTTCATTTTTACAGTATGAGCCGTGAAAAACTAGTAATAAATGAGATCCTTTATAATGGTGATTATATGTTGAGACATTTGCTTGGAAATAACCAAATTTTTGATGAAAATCTTAAAATGGAAATTCCTGTTTTAGATATAATCCAACAAGTTTTCAATGATGTCAATCAACAATATTCTTGGATTGTTGCCGGAAATCAAAGGGGGTATACAGATGGGCAACTTGATAATGCTAAAATCACTATTTATAATGTGTTTCAAGTTATTTTTGCAAAACCTCTCGACAAGAACACATCTACAGAGAACAAGAAGAAAAATGACAATACTTGAATCTATGAACTATGCCTAGCTAGGGGCGTAAAACGATAGCGCTTGTTGGGAGGCAACCCAATGAATAAAAATTATTTTTGGTTTTTTCTTTTTGTTCTTGAGAGTTTGCACAATTATGCTACTGTTATTTTTTTTAATGTTTTAGTTAGTTTTTGTGCCAAGCTAAACCTTTGGGATCATGTTGGGTAATAGTTGATTTGATCTTGTTGAAAAACAGAAACTTTTGCATCTAGTAAAATAATTTTAGAAAATAATAGAAACGTTCTTTTGCTCTGAATTTTTTACACAATATTGATATAAAAATTACACATGTTGTCCTAATTTTTCAGAATTTTTGGAGTTATATAAGTATACGAAATTTTCAGATTGCTACAGTCTGTTCTGTTTTGACAGATTCTGTTTTCTTTCCGTTGTGTGCTTACTTTGATGAATCTATGGACTTTATCGGGGGGTATAAGCCATAGCAAAGTTAGAATACAGTATATATAATGCAAAACTAAAATATTAACGGGTTTGCAACAATACTTAGAGTGGTGATTTGCTTTGTTATACTAACGGATCTAACGAAGGTTTTGTTAAGTTTTGTGTGATTGAAGTTTTCAAGTTTTGGGTGAGATCATGATGGATGAAGGAATAAGGAGAAGAAAGAGCCTAAGCTTGGGGATGCCCCATGGCCCCCAAGATAATATTCAAGGATGAACAAGCAACTAAGCTTGGGTATGCCCCGAGCGGCATCCCCTCTTTCTTCTAACGACCATCGGTATTTTACTTGGAGCTATCTTGTTATTCGTCACATATCATGAGTTTTGCTTGGAGCGTCTTGTATTATTTGAGTCTTTACTTGTTTTATTTTTTGTTTTGTGTCAAGTATCCTTGCTGAACGCACCTATTTGAGAGAGCCAAAATTATAGTAAGGTTTGTTAGAATTGCTCTTTACGCTTCACTTAAAATTTTTGAGCTATGGAATTGCTCTAGTGCTTCACTTATATCTTTTTGAGCACGGTGTGCTTTAACACTTTTGAAGAACTGCTCTCATGCTTCACTCAGATCTATTTGAGAGTTAGTAATTTTGAAGAAACTCTCTTATGCTTCAGTTATACTATTTTGAGAGATGAAAATCTTTATGCTCATGTTCTTCACTTAAATTTGTCTGAGCTTGTCAAAAAGGAATTGCAACATATGAAACTTGTCCCAAAGTGATAGATATTCAAGAGGGATATAATAAAAAAATTCATGAAGATCATTGGACAAAATAAACTTTATTCTTTGTAATAGTTTTGGGATATGATGATAGTGATATGTGAGTCATGTTGATGAGTAATTATGCTTTAGTAAGAATATTGGTGTTAAGGTTTGTGATTCCCTATGCAAGCACGAAAGTCAATATTTATGCCATGAAATTGCATCCTACTTGTGGTGCATTATTCGGTGTTAGTTATGCTCAATTCTTGCTTATGTGATTTTTCATTTCTTGGTTGGACGCTTCTCAATCTTTTTGCTAGCCTTCACTTGTACTAAGTAGAAATACTACTTGTGCATCCAAAATCCCTAAAACTAGTTCTGCCATATGAGTCCACCATACCTACCTATATGCGGTATTTCCGTGCCGTTCTAAGCAAATTTGTATGCGCGATCTCTAATTTTCAAAATAATTTTCCTTTTTGTGTGCTCGTACCACTCATGAAGCGGCAAGGGGTGGCCAATATTTTCCATGCTAGATGTGTTATTCTCAAGACAAGTGTTTATTCACTTGTCATTGCACGAGAGTATGGCAAAGGTATTAGGGATGCTCAGTCCCGAAACAAAAAAATGAATTTACTTTATGTTGTCAAATAATAAATTCCTTTGAAAGTGTTGGTATCGAGGGCTAGCCATGGATTGTGAAAGAATGGTGGAAAACGGAATAAACCTTATTTTTTGTTTGGGAACCGCCTATGGTATATCTCGCATGGAAAGTGTTGGGAATTTCTCGGTCATTTTCGTTGTCCGGAAAAGTTTGCCACCCAAAATATTTTTATCTCTCTTTTTTTGCTTTGAGCTCTGGCACCTCTACAAATCTCTACTTCCCTCTGCGAAGGGCCTTTCTATTCACATTATGCAATTTTTTTATTGAGTCTCCATCTTTTCTTATAAAGCACCAACTAGTGGGCACTATGATCATGCTTGATCATTGGATATAGCTAATATGCGACTGTGTTTCGTTAATGGATCAATGATTGAGCATGATGGGCTAGGGATAACTTGCTTTAGTGTTGATATTTTGAAAGACATGGTTGCTTCTTGATATGCTTGAGAAATCTTCATGTCAAAACTAGACTATTGCCTTGAATCATATAAAAGTACATATGTCCATGCTACAAAAGAAAAGAATGTGATGAACATGATAGGTAGCATTCCACATCAAATTTTTTGTTTTTATGGTTTACCTACTCGAGGACGAGCAAGAATTAAGCTTGGGGATGCTGATACGTCTCCAACATATCTATAATTTTTTATTGTTCCATGCTGTTATATTATCATCCGTGGATTTTTTACAATCATTTTATACCAAGATTATATCATTTTTTGGGACTAACGTATTGACATAGTGCCCAGTGCCAGTTGTTGTTTTTTGCTTGTTTTTTACTTCGCGAAATATCAGTACCAAATGGAGTCCAAACTCAGCGAAACTTTTTGGAGAACTTTTCCGGATCAGAAGACACCTGTTGGGCCAAAGAAGTACCAGAGGGGGGCTCTAAGGGGAACACAACCCACCTGGGCATGCCCTTGTGGGTTGAGCCTGATATGTCTCCAACATATCTATAATTTTTTTATTGTTCCATGCTATTATATTATCTGTTTTGGATATTTTATATGCATTAATATGCTATTTTATATTATTTTTGGGACTAACCTATTAACCTAGAGCCCAGTGCCAGTTTTCGTTTTTTCCTTGTTTTTGAGCTTCGTAGAGAAGGAATACCAAATGGAGTCCAAACGGAATAAAACCTTCGCGATGATTTTTCTTGGACCAGAAGACACCCATGAGACTTGGAGATCAAGTCAAAAGAGCAATGAGGCGGCCACAAGGGGAGGGCGAGCCTAGGGGGTAGGGTTCCCCCTACCTTGTGGCCCCCTCGTGACTCCACCGACCTACTTGTTCGTCCTATATATTCACATATATCCCCAAATCACCAGAAGCATCCACGCAAACACTTTTCCACTGCTGCAAATCTGTACCCGTGAGATCCCATCTAGCGCCCTTTTCTGGCATCCTGCCGGAGGGGGATTCGATCACTGAGGGCTTCTACATCGACTCTATTACCCTTCCGACGAAGCGTGAGTAGTTTACCTCAGAACTACGGGTCCATAGCTAGTAGCTAGATGGCTTCTTCTCTCTCTTTGATTCTCAATACCATGTTCTCCTTGATGTTCTTGGAGATCTAACCGATATAATCTTCTTTTGCAGTGTGTTTGTCGAGATCCGATGAATTGTGGATTCATGATCAGCTTATCTATGAATATTATTTGAATCATCTCTGAATTCTTATATGCATGATTTGATATCTTTGTAATTCTCTTCGAATTATCGGTTTAGTTTGGACAACTAGATTGGTTTTTCTTGCAATGGGAGAAGTGCTTAGCTTTGGGTTCAATCTTGCGGTGTCCTTTCCCAGTGACAGTAGGGGCAGCAAGGCACGTATTGTATTGTTGCCATCGAGGATAAAAAGATGGGGTTTACATAATATTGCTTGAGTTTAGTCCTCCACATCATGTCATCTTACTTAATGTGTTACTCTGTTCTTCTTGAACTTAATACTCTTGATACAGGCAGGAGTCGGTCGATGTCTGGAGTAATAGTAGTAGATGCAGGAAGGAGTCGGTCTACTTGACACGGATGTGATGCCTATATTACATAATCATTACCTTAGATATCATCATAACTTTGTGCTTTTCTACCAATTGCTCGACAGTAATTTGTTCACCCACCATATTATTTGCTATCTTGAGAGAAGCCACTAGTGAAACCTATTGCCCCGGGGTCTATTTTCCATCATATAAGTTTCTGATCTACTATTTTGCAATCTTTTACTTTCCGATCTATAAAACAAAAATACCAAAAATATTTACTATATCATTTGTTTAGTTTCATCCGTCTCTATCAAATCTCACTTCTGCAAGTGACCGTGAAGGGATTGACAACCCCTTTATCGCGTTGGGTGCAAGTTGTTCGATTGTTTGTGCAATTATTGGTGGTTTGTGTGTTGTCTCCTACTAGATTGATACCTTGATTTTCTATCTGAGGTAAATAATTATCTCTACTTTGCTGCATCATCCTTTCCTCTTAAAGGGAAAAACCAACGCAAGCTCAAGAAGTAACAGGAAGAATTTCTGGAGCCATTGCCAGGGAAATCTACGCCAAGTAGGGACATACCAAGTACCCATCATAAAACTCTCATCTCTTGAATTACATTATTCTCCATTTGCCTCTCGTTTTCCTCTCCCCCACTTCTAAAACAATTTTCGAAAAGATTCGCCCTTTTCATTGCTCTTTTCTTTGCCCTTCTTCCATTCATCTTCCTCGTTTGCTTTTTGTGTGCTCGTTTGTTGGATTGCTTGCCTTGTCATGATGGCTCAAGAGAATACCAAATTGTGTGATTTTTGCAACAGTAATAACAATGATTTTATTAGTACTCCGGTTGCTCCCACCACTGGTGCAGAATCTTATGAAATTAATGTCGCTTTGCTAAATCATCTTATGAAAGATCAATTTTCGGGCCTTCCTACACTACAAAAAAAGACACATCCGTGATATTTTGGGTCGATCGAATTTTTTTCTGTCATGCTTATGACACTTCTATGACGATAATTGTGACAAAACCCGATATCATCATAGATGTGGTGGGCTCCTACTTCTATGACAAAAAATCATGACAGAAAATGGGTTTTTCGTCCTGGGCGGGCCGGAGACGCAGCTGCATGACATTCTTTGGGCCGTCCATGACGGGAAAAACCGTGGTAGAAGCGAGGGCCAGGAAAATATCGAGGTGTTCTCGGTTACGATGGGTGGTCGGGGGCCGAGCGATGCGCATTTCTCTCGTACACGCACGCACGTGGGTGCGAGGCATTCGCCTACTAAACCCAAGCAATTGCACTGCAGGCTACGCGTTACTGAACCCGAGTGATCGATTGATGGCTGTTGACTGAACCCAATCGAGCGATTCCTTTGCTACTGCTGCTAACTGAAGCCGATCGAACCCTGCTGCCTCCTTCCCTTGATGAACATTGAGTGTTGTTGGGGGGGTTTGGATGAACAGTTCCCGGTGGGGGTGGATGAATAGGACCCCATGGTGTTGCCTCTATATGAACATGACCCTGATCAAGCCGGTTGGGGGTGGATGAACAGGACCCCATGGAGGGCTGGATGAACAGGACGACCCCATGGAGGGCTGGTTGAATAGTAGCCGGTGGAGAGCTGGATGAACAGCAGCCCGTGGAGGGGTGGTTGAACAGTAGCCCGTGGAGAGGGCTGGTGGAACAGTAGCCGGTGGAGTAGCGCGCGGTGGAGGCTGGATGAACTGGAGCCCGTGGATGAACAGTCGCAGGTGGAGGCTGGAGGAGGTCGACGATGGAGATGAACAGTATCCCGTGGAGTCCCGTTTTGCGGTATGCCACACACCCGCCGATGAACAGGACCCCGTTTTCGACCGTAGCGCTCCAACACAAGTCCGTTTTCTCTGTTTTGCGGTACGCCACACCCCTCCCAATCAATAGGACCCCGTTTCGACCGTAGGAGGTCCAACAGAAGTCTGTTTCCTCCATTTTGCGGTACACCAGACCCCTCCCGATGAACAGGATCCCGTTTCAACCGTGGCCGGTCGAACACAAGGCCGTTTCCTCCGTTCTGCGGTACGCCAGTCCTCATTTCCATCGGCTATTCCATCCAAGCCCTCCTGATGAACACGACGACGCATTCTGTTCTGACCCAGCCGGTTGGCTCCCCATGAACACGAAGACGACACAGTTTCTCCATTCCGACCCAGCCATGTACACGAGCCCTGACCGTATGTATGCGCGAGTAGGCATTCGAGACCCCGCCCGTATGTACGTACATGACCGTATTTTATTTCTTGCACCCTAGCCGCTGTACGTACGTGTACATGCTACGTGCGCGCCTCTACTACGACACGTGCGCGCCTCTACATCGATCAGTATGTACGTACATGTTCGCGACCAGAATGACAACGCTACGTACGCTTGGACCAAGTGGGTCCTGACTATCAGCCACTTCCTTCCGTGCGAAGATGTAGCTGGTGGGTCCTAGCAGTCAGGGGGGCGAATCGTTTTTTTTCCTATAATATGGATGCACTTTCTTGCATGCGAAGATGTAGCTGGTGGCTCCTAGCAGTCAGGGGGGAAACATTTTTTGCGAAATACAGTGGCCCGTCCGGTGGGTCCCTTCTGTCAGGTGGAGGAATAATTATTTTGCTCGTAGTAAGGAGCCAATTCCTTGCGGCTGCCGTGGAACCAGCTGTCAGCCTCTCCACGTATAGTACTCTTCCAACGGAAGTCATTCCTTGACTACATTGACCATGCCGCGCCGAGAGCACCAGGGCAGTGGATGATGGCGAGGCCTAGGAATGGGACGACGCGGAGCCGGGGAAGACACGGCAGTGGATGCTCACGCGGAGAGGAGTACGAGGGTTCACTAGTTCGGCTCCTGTGTGAGGCTGTCGTGGCCGCAGAATAACAAGAGGTGTGGGTGAGTAGAGGGATGGCCTGGCCAGCAGTGGGAGTTGTAGGGGGCGGTGAGGCCTCCGCGGCATCATAGCCGGCCATGCGAGGTAGGAGCACGCAGCACGACCGGCGCTGGTTTGGGCGGCTTGAGCAAGAAGACCAGAGGTTGAAGAAGCACTACGACCGTTAGATGGACATCGTACGGTCATTGGAGCTACAATCGTTCATATTGACTAAGTTGACAAAGCCCTCTGACCCCGTCAACTTAGGTGGCCCACAAGTCAGCCTCCCACTATGGTGCGTCCCAGCTAGCAGGGGTATTCATTTTTTTGTGCGTAATAAGGAGGCACTTCCTTGCGTGTGAAGATATAGCTGGTGGGTCCGACCTGTCAGCGGGGGGAACGTTTTTTTCGCGAAATACAGAGGCCCTTTCGGTGGGTCCCAACTGTCAGGTGGAGGAATAATTATTTTGCGCGTAATAAGGAGGCATTTCCTTGCGTGCGGTCATGGACCCCGCTGTCAGCCTCTCCACGCACAGTCTACTTCCGATGATGTCGTTCGTTGACCACTCAGCGCCGAGCGCATCCAAGGTGGTGGACGACGGCGAGGCCCCGGACAGCAATGAGCCGGAGATGGGAAGACACGGGAGTCGATTCGCAGACGGAGAGGTGTACGAGGTTAACTGGTTCTGGGGTGGTGTGGTTTGGCAGTCGGTGGAGAAGAACATGAGTTGTGGTGGGGTGGAGGGATGGCCTGACCAACGGTGGAGTAGCGCTTCACAGCGAAGCGTGCTAACCAGAGCTGCTAGCAGCAGGAGGCGGGAGCAGGTGGTCCCGGTAGTGCTGGAGGAAGAAGACGAGAGATTGAAGATGGATGTCGGTCGCTGGATGTAAATCCAATGGCTAACAATGTCAGAATCATTTGGTGACTAAGTTGACAATGACTTGCGTTGGCTTCGACCTATTGGCCCACATTTCAGCCTCCAAAAATGTGGCACGTATTCAACCCATTTTTTCAGAATTTACAGTATTTTTTTTGCGGGATAGAATTTACAGTCAATTTGATCTCTTTTTTTAGATTTTCATTAGCTTGGCTGGGTGAACAAATAATTTAGCGACCATGCGGCCCATTTATTTTTTTCCTTAAAAATTATAGGCCATTTGCACTTTCTCGAAATACATGTGTATGCTGGGCTGATTCTAATTATAATGTTGGGTTGGGTACAACAATGTTATCAAAAAATAAACAGGGGCCAAGCATTTTGTTATAAATATATTTAAATAATAAGTGATTTATTATTACATTGGTCCTTAAATCTTACCAAGATTTTGTACACAATCACCAGGATTTTTGTTGCCAAAAAAATCCAGGATCTCATTGTTAAGAAATTATTTTTATAAGTTAATAAGATGTGGGATATTGTTTTCTTACATATGTAAGTATCCGTTAAATATATGATGACAATAACAATAATATATAATAACGTATAAAATAATTTAAATATATATAATATAGTTAGAAGGGAAACATAAGTTGGACCAGGCGTTCCTATTCTTATATAGAAAAGTAGAACAGACCTCTGCGTTTTCTTCAAAAAAAAATATAAATTGGGCTGCCGATGTTTCAGCAAAAATAAAACCTCAGATGGGAGGTCCATAGGCCGGTCAATACATGATGGCCCTCAAGAAAATACAAACTGGCATTGTCATGGGTTGCGCATGTTAAAAAGGAAAGCCTAGATGGGGCAACCCAAAACCCAGCTGATAGTTGCTGCCCCAGTGATAATAAATGATACCTGCCAGCTCCCCGACATGTCGTGTGCCTATAGTAAGTACATTGAAGCACCTAAAAAATGTAACTATGTTGACAAACCTGTGGGCCCCAACGTCAGTATAGCATTAGGAGGAAGTATTTTTTTCGATGAGGCACTTGCTTGCGTACGACCATAGACCTGGTGGGTCCCGACTGTCCGCCTCTCCATGTACAGTCCTCTCTAGATTCCCCTCGTTTGTTCAACATGTTCACAACGGCAGACAGCGGCGCCGCGGCGAGCGCACAAAGGCGCAGGAGGAGATCCAACCACCTGAGGAAGTGCCTTATTAGTAACGAAACTACTGAACTAGCCTAGTGGTCAAGCGACACTACCCGACAGCTGTTCCGCTCGGGTTTGATTCCACCTGATGCAGGGAAAATATCTACAAATGTTTTGCCTCTGCCTTTATTTACATGTGGGTCCCCATTGTCATCTATGCACACCACGTCCAACACTTGCCAAAACTTCGTCCCTCATTTTCTCTGTTTTTCGTACACTCGACATTGTGTGGGCATTTTGAAAATAGCATATCCTTTTGACTGTGCATCATATGAAGATGTGCTATGCATGAATGTTGATCAGCATGATGTTAATTGGCTGGTAGTTCCATTTTTGACCATGAATAAAACTTTCAACATGATATTAACACTGTTTGAAAAGGTCGTTGATACGTCCATTTTGCATCATGCTTTTATATCAATATTTATTGCATTGTGGACTATTATTACACATTATATCTCAATACTTATGGCTATTCTCTCTTATTTTACAAGGTTTACCAAGAAGAGGGGGAATGCCGGCAGCTGGAATTCTGGCTGGAAAAGGAGGAAACGTTGGAAACCTATTCTCCACAGCTCCAAAAGTCCCGATACTCCACGGAACAACTTTTTGGATTTAATAAGAATTTATGAGCGAAAGAAATAGGCCAGGGGGCCCACACCCCGTCCAGGAGACAGGGGGCGCCCCCTATCTCCTGGGCCCCCTGGTGGGCCTCCGGCGTCCATCTTCTACTATATCATCACTTTTACCATGGAAAAAATCGTGGGCAAGCTTACGGGACGAAACTCCGCCGCCACGAGGCAGAACCTTGGCGGAATCAATCTAGGGCTCTGGCGGAGCTGTTCTGCCGGGGACACTTCCCCCCGGGAGGGGGAAATCATCACCAATGTCATCACCAATGACCCTCTCATCAGGAGCGGGTCAAGCTCCATCAACATCTTCACCAGCACCATCTCCTCTCAAAACCCTAGTTCATCTCTGGTATCCAATCTTGTATCAAAACCACAAATTGGTACCTGTGGGTTGCTAGTAGTGTTGATTACTCCTTGTAGTTGATGCTAATTGGTTTACTTGGTGGAAGATCATATGTTCAGATCCTTTATGCATATTATTACTTCTCTGATTATGAACATGAATATGCTTTGTGAGTAGTTACGTTTGTTCCTGAGGACATGGGTGAAGTCTTGCTATTAGTAGTCATGTGAATTTGGTATTCGTTCGATATTTTGATGAGATGTATGTTGTCTTTTCCTCTAGTGGTGTTATGTGAACGTCAACTACATGACACTTCACAATTATTTGGGCCTAGAGGAAGGCATGGGGAAGTAATAAGTAGATGATGGGTTTCTAGAGTGAGAGAAGCTTAAACCCTAGTTTATGCGTTGCTTTGCTAGGGGTTGATATGGATCCATATGCTTAATGTTGTGGTTAGGTTTACCTTAATACCATCTGTTGTAGTTGCGGATGCTTGCAATAGGGGTTAATCATAAGTGGGATGCTTGTCCAAGTTAGGGCAGTACCCAAGTACCGGTCCACCCACATATCAAATTATCAAAGTACCAAACGCGAATCATATGAAAGTGATGAAAACTAGCTTGACGATAATTCCCAATGTGTCCTCAGGAGCTCCTTTACCATTATTAGAATTTGTCCAGGCTTATCCTTTGCTACATAGAGGATTGGGCCACCTTGCTGCACTTTATTTACTTGTTGCTCGTTAATATTTATCTTATCACAAAACTATCTATTACCTACAATTTCAGTGCTTGTAGAGAAAACCTTACTGAAAACCGCTTATCATTTCCTTCTGCTCCTCATTGGGTTCGACACTCTTACTTATTGAAAGGACTACGATAGATCCCCTACACTTGTGGAACATCAAGACTCTTTTCTGGCGCCGTTGCCGGGGAGTGTAGCGCTTTTGGTGAGTGGAACTTGGTAAGGAAACATTTATATAGTGTGCTGAAATTTTCTGTTACTTGTCACTATGGAAACTAATCCTTTGAGGGGCTTGTTTGGGGTATCTTCACCCCAACCAGAAGAGCAAAGAGTTGCTACTCAACCTACTGAACTTTATGAAAATATTCACTTTGAGATTCCTTCGGGTATGATAGAAAAACTGCTAGCTAATCCATTTGCAGGAGACGGAACAGTGCATCCCGATTTACACCTTATCTTTGTGGATGAAGTTTGTGGATTATTTAAGCTTGCAGGTATTCCCGATGATGTTGTCAAAAGGAAGGTATTCCCTTTATCTTTGAAGGGAGATGCATTGACATGGTATAGGCTATGTGATGATACGAGATCTTGGAATTATAAGCGATTGAAGTTGGAATTTCACCAGAAGTTCTATCTTATGCATCTTGTTCATCGTGATCGTAATTACATATATAATTCCTGGCCTCGCGAAGGAGAAAGCATCGCTCAAGCTTGGGGGAGGCTTAACTCAATGTTATATTCATGCCCTAATCATGAGCTCTCTCAGGAAATGATTATTCAGAATTTTTATGCTCGGCTTTCTCTTGATAATCACAACCTGCGCGATACTTCCTGTGCTGGTTCTTATATGCTGAAGACTATTGATTTCAAATGGGACTTATTGGAAAGAATTAAATGCAACTCTGAAGATTGGGGTTCTAACGATGGTAAGGAGTCAAGTATGACACCTAAGTTCGATTGTGTTAAATCTTTTATGGATACCGATGCTTTTCGTGGATTTAGCGCTAAGTATGGACTTGACTCTGAGATAGTAGCTACTTTTTGTGAAACTTTTGCTACTCACGTTGATCTCCCAAAGGAGAAGTGGTTTAAATATAATCCTCCTGTTGAAGTGAAAGTAGTTGCACCTATTGCAGTCGAAGAAAAGACTATTACCTATAGTGATCCTATTGTTCCTACTGCTTATGTTGAAAAACCTCCTTTTCCTGTTAGGATCAAAGATCATGCTAAAGCTTCTACTGTTGTTCATAAGAGTAATACTAGGACTTATACAGCTCGTAAGAAAATTAATGTTGAACCTGGTATTGCTATGATTAAAGATCTCTTGGATGAGGACTTAGATGGGCATGTTATTTCTTTCTTGGGTGAGACTGCTAATATTGCTAGACCTGATACTAAGACACATAGACCTGTTGTAGGCATGCCTGTTATTTCTGTTAAAATAGGAGACCATTGTTATCACGGCTTATGTGATATGGGTGCTAGTGCTAGTGCGAAACCTTATGATCTTTATAAAGAAATTATGCACGACATTGCACCCGTTGAATTAGAAGACATTGATGTCACTATTAAGCTTGCTAATAGGGATACCATTAAACCTATTGGGATTGTTAGAGATGTCGAAGTTTTGTGTGGGAAGGTTAAATACCCTGCTGATTTTCTTGTTCTTGCTTCCCCACAAGATGATTTTTGTCCCATTATTTTTGGTAGACCCTTCTTGAATACTGCTAGTGCTAAGATTAATTGTGGAAGGAATATTGTCACTGTTGGCATAGATGGTATGTCTCTTGAGTTTAATTTTGCTAAGTTTAGTAGACCACCTCGTGAAAGGGAAGCACCTAGTAAGGATGAAATTATTGGTCTTGCTTCCATTGCTGTTCCTCCAACTGACCCGTTAGAACAATATTTGTTAGACCATGAAACCGATATGTTTATGAAGGAAAGGGAGGAAATAGATGATGTATTCCTTAAACAGGAACCTATGCTGAAACATAACCTTCCCATTGAAATTCTTGGGGATCCCCCTCCACCCAAAGGTGATCCCGTGTTTGAACTCAAACCATTACCTGATAATCTTAAGTATGCTTATCTTGATGAAAAAGAAATATATCCTGTTATTATCAGTGCTAACCTCTCAGAGAAAGAAGAAGAAAGATTATTGAAAACTCTGAAGAAGCACCGAGCTGCTATTGGATATACTCTGGATGATCTTAAGGGCATTAGTCCCACCTTATGTCAACACAAAATTTCAGTGGAGAAAGATGCCAAACCAGTTAGAGATCCTCAAAGACGATTAAATCCCAAGATGAAGGAAGTGGTAAGAAAGGAGATACTAAAGCTCCTTGAGGCAGGTACTATTTATCCCGTTGCTGATAGTGAATGGGCAAGCCCTGTCCATTGTGTCCCTAAAAAGGGAGGTATTACCGTTGTTCCTAACGATAAAGATGAATTGATCCCGCAAAGAATTATTACAGATTATAGGATGGTAATTGATTTCCATAAGTTAAATAAGGCTACTAAGAAAGATCATTACCCTTTACCTTTATTGATCAAATGCTAGAAAGGCTATCCAAACACACTCATTTCTATTTTCTAGATGGTTATTCTGGCTTCTCTCAGATACCTGTGTCAGCTAAGGATCAATTTAAAACTACTTTTACTTGCCCTTTTGGTACTTTTGCTTATAGACGTATGCCTTTTGGTTTATGTAATGCACCTGCTACCTTTCAAAGATGCATGATGGCTATATTCTCTTATTTTTGTGAAAAGATTTGTGAGGTATTCATGGATGACTTCTCCGTCTATGGATCCTCTTTTGATGATTGTTTGAGCAACCTTGATCGAGTTTTGCAGAGATGCGAAGACACTAATCTCGTCCTGAATTGGGAAAAGTGTCACTTTATGGTTAATGAAGGCATTGTCTTGGGGCACAAGATCTCCGAGAGAGGTATTGAAGTTGATAAAGCCAAAGTTGATGCTATTGAAAAGCTGCCATGTCCGAAGGACATAAAAGGTATAAGCAGTTTCCTTGGTAATGCCAGTTTTTATAGGAGGTTCATTAAGGACTTTTCTAAAATCTCTAGGTCTCTAACTAATTTATTGCAAAAAGATATTCCTTTTGTCTTTGATGATGATTGTGTAGAAGCATTTGAAACACTTAAGAAAGCTTTGATCACTGCACCTATTGTTCAGCCACCTGATTGGAATTTACCTTTTGAGATTATGTGCGATGCTAGTGATTATGTTGTAGGTGCTGTTTTAGGGCAAAGAGTCGATAAGAAATTGAATGTTATCTAGTATGCTAGTAAGACTCTTGATACTTCCCAGAGAAATATGCTACTACTGAAAAAGAGTTCTTAGCAGTTGTGTTTGCATGTGATAAGTTTAGACCTTATATTGTTGATTCCAAAGTTACTATTCACACTGATCATGCTGCTATTAAATATCTTATGGAAAAGAAAGATGCTAAGACTAGACTCATTAGATGGGTTCTCTTGCTCCAAGAATTTGACTTGCATATTATTGATAGAAAGGGAGCTGAGAACCCCGTTGCAGATAACTTGTCTAGGTTAGAGAATGTTCTTGATGACCCACTGCCTATTAATGATAGCTTTCCTGATGAACAATTAGCGGTTGTCAATGCTTCTCGTACTGCTCCTTGGTATGCTGATTATGCTAACATTGTTGCTAAATATATACCGCCTAGTTTCACATACCAGCAAAAGAAAAAGTTCTTTTATGATTTAAGACATTACTTCTGGGATGATCCACACCTTTATAAAGAAGGAGTAGATGGTGTTATTAGACGTTGTGTACCTGAGCATGAATAGGAACAGATTCTACGCAAGTGTCACTCTGAATCTTATGGAGGACACCACGCTGGAGATAGAACTGCACACAAGGTACTACAATCTGGTTTTTATTGGCCTACTCTCTTCAAAGATGCTCGTAAGTTTGTCTTATCTTGTGATGAATGTCAAAGAATAGGTAACATTAGTACACGTCAAGAAATGCCTATGAATTATTCTCTTGTTATTGAACCGTTTGATGTTTGGGGCTTTGATTATATGGTAGCTTTTCCTGCCTCTAATGGTTATACACATATTTTAGTTGCTGTTGATTACGTTACTAAGTGGGTAGAAGCTATTCCAACTAGTAGTGTTGATCATAACACTTCTATTAAAATGCTTAAAGAAGTTACCTTTCCGAGGTTTCGAGTCCCTAGATATCTTATGGCTGATGGTGGTTCACATTTTATTCATGGTGCTTTCCGTAAGATGCTTGCTAAGTATGATGTCAATCATAGAATAGCATCTCCTTATCATCCGCAGTCTAGTGGTCAAGTAGAGTTGAGCAATAGAGAGCTCAAATTAATTTTGCAAAAGACTGTGAATAGATCTAGAAAGAATTGGTCCAAAAAACTTGATGATACATTATGGGCCTATAGAACTGCATACAAAAATCCTATGGGTATGTCTCCTTATAAGATGGTTTATGGACAAGCATGTCATTTACCTCTTGAACTTGAACATAAGGCATATTGGGCTATCAAAGAGCTCAATTATGACTTCAAACTGGCCGGTGAGAAGAGGTTGTTTGATATTAGCTCACTTGATGAATGGAGAACCCAAGCCTATGAGAATGCCAAGCTTTTCAAAGAAAAAGTCAAACGCTGGCATGATAAGAGGATACAAAAGCATGAGTTTAACGTTGGAGATTATGTGTTATTATTCAACTCTCGTTTAAGATTTTTTGCAGGAAAACTTCTCTCAAAATGGGAAGGTCCCTACGTTATCGAGGAGGTCTATTACGGTGCTATAAAATCAACAACTTCAAGGCACAAACCGAGGGTGGTTAACGGTCAAAGAATTAAACATTATATTTCAGGTAATCCTATCAATGTTGAAACTAATATTATTGAAACCATAACCCCTGAGGAATACATAAGGGACACTTTCCAGAACGTTCCAGACTTCGAAAAGGCATAGGTATGTGGTACGGTAAGTAAACCGACTCCAAAACAACTCTAATGGCAATTTTTATCAGTTTTGGATTATTTAAGAATTTTAGGAAGAAAGAATTAGTCCAAAAGGGACACGAGGCCCCCACGAGAGTGGAGGGCGCCCCCCTGTAGGGCGCGCCCCCTGTCTCGTGGGCACCTCGTGTGCCTCCTGGACTCTATTTTCTTGTATGTTACGTATTTTGGTCGGTAAAAATTCATTATATATACCCCCGAAGGTTTTGACCACCATATCATGCAAATATCCTCTGTTTTAGTTTTGAGCTATTTCTGTTTCAGATATAGAGCATCATGTCGTATCCAAGCGCTCCCAAGGACAAGTTTTTTGAGAGGGTTATCAACCCCTATCTCGCGGAGGTGCTGCATCATCCTCAAACCATTGAGATGCGTGAGGGGGTGCTGCACATCCGCAATGTGGAGGGACCAAGGAGTACTGGGAGCATGGAGACAAAGCTCGAAGCCGTTGAGCAGCAAGTTTTCAAGTTCCAAGGGATGGTGGAGTGTGGACTCAATGCCAACCAGATGATGATCACGGAGTTCACCAACAACCACAAGTTATATGCCAAGGTCATTGGGGAGACCATCTTCAAGCTTCAAGAGAAAATCGAGCATCTCCAAGACCAGATCTATGACCTACAAAACCAGAACTGTGAGTATGAATATAGATTCAAGAGGAGGAGTTTGGCTGCAGATTTAAGGATCCCGGACACTCGATCATCCTTCTATGATGGAGAGCCTATGCCTTGGAAGACAGACGACAAGCCTACATCATCAACAACTCCTACTTCACCACCTCCGAGGGCATAATCACATGGGTATGGGCACTCCCCTTGGCAACTGCCAAGCTTGGGGGAGGTGCCCCGGTATCGTATCACCATCACACTCCTATCTTTACCGTTTTATTTAGGTCGATCCTTTTAGTAGTATCTTGATCTAGTAGACTGAAGTTTTGATATCAAGTAGTTTTGAGCTTTGCATTGTGATCTCTTTTTGTATTCGAGTCTGTGTGCTATCTATAATAAAGATTAGTGTTGAGTCAAGGGCTTCGCTATATTGATATGATCTTGAGAAAGTAGAAAGAATAGAAGAGTTCATATTGATCTTATGGATAGTGATAACTTCACACATAAAAAGTATGAGGCATAAAAATTGTTGAGAGTTGATGAACGTAGCCTTGGTCATCGTTGCAATTAATAGGAAGTGATAAGGAAAGAGGGGTTCACATATAAATATATTATCTTGGACATCTTTTATGATTGTGAAGCACTCATTAAGTATGACATGGTAAAAAAGTTGATGTTGGACAAGAAAGACAACGTAATGGTTTATGTTTTTTTGACATCTCAGTTAAAGTATATTGTCATTGACCTTCCAAGCATGTTGACCTTGCCTTTCCCCCTCATGATAGCCAAATTCCTTGCACCAAGTAGAGATACTACTTGTGCTTCCAAATATCCTTAAACCTAGTTTTGCCATGAGAGTCCACCATACCTACCTATGGATTGAGTAAGATCCTTCAAGTAAGTTGACATCGGTGCAAGCAATAAAAATTGCTCCCTAAATATGTATGACTTATTAGTGCAGAGAAAATAAGCTTTGTACGAACTTGTTGTGGAAGTAATAAAAGCGACAGACTACATAATAAAGGTCCACATACAAGGGGCAATATAAAGTGACGTTCTTTTGCATTAAGATTTTGTGCATCAACCCTAAACGCGCATGACAACCTCTGCTTCCCTCTGCAAAGGGCCTATCTTTTACTTTATGTTTTTACTTTATGCTTGAGTCAAGGTGATCCTCACCTTTCCCTTTTTCATTTTATCCTTTGGCAAGCTCTTCGTGTTTGAAAGATCATGATATATATATCCAATTGGATGTAAGTTGGCATAGGCTATTATTGTTGACATCACCTAAAGGTGAATACGTTGGGAGGAAACACAATAAGCCCATATCTTTCTCAGTGTCCGGCTGAAACTCTATAACCACAAGTATTGCGTGAGTGTTAACAATTGTAGGAGATGAGATAGTTGAGTATGTGAGCTTGCTGAAAAGCTCTATTAATGACTCTTTCTGATGTTGCGATAAATTGCAATTGCTTCAATGATGAGATTATAGTTTGTTAGTTCCCAATGAAGTTTTTGAACCATACTTGACATTGTGAATTGCTTATTACTTGAGAATAGGAAATCATATGACAAAATCTATATATGTTGCTATTATTCGAATGATCATGATGCCCTCATGTCCGTATTTTATTTTTATCGACACCTCTATCTCTAAACATGTGGACATATTTTTCGATTTCGGCTTCCACTTGAGGACAAGCGAGGTCTAAGCTTGGGGGAGTTGATACGTCCATTTTGCATCATGCTTTTATATCAATATTTATTGCATTATGGGCTGTTATTACACATTATATCTCAATACTTATGGCTATTCTCTCTTATTTTACAAGGTTTACCATGAAGAGGGGGAATGCCGACAGCTGGAATTCTGGCTGGAAAAGGAGCAAACGTTGGAAACCTATTCTGCACAGCTCCAAAAGTCCCGAGACTCCACGAAACAACCTTTTGGATTTAATAAGAATTTATGAGCGAAAGAAATAGGCCAGGGGCCCACACCCTGTCCAGGAGATAGGGGGCGCCCCCCTATAGGGCGCCCCCCTATGGGGCGTGCCCCCTATCTCCTGGGCCCCCTGGTGGGCCTCCGGCGTCCATCTTCTGCTATATCATCACTTTTACCCTGGAAAAAATCGTGGTCAAGCTTACGGGACGAAACTCTGCTGCCACGAGGCGGAACCTTGGCGGAATCAATCTAGGGCTCTAGCGGAGCTGTTCTGCCGGGGACACTTCCCTCCGGGAGGGGGAAATCATCACCAACGTCATCACCAACGATCCTCTCATCAGGAGGGAGTCAATCTCCATCAACATCTTCATCAGCACCATCTCCTCTCAAAACCCTAGTTCATCTCTTGTAACCAATCTTGTATCAAAACCACAAATTGGTACCTGTGGGTTGCTAGTAGTGTTGATTACTCCTTGTAGTTGACGCTAATTGGTTTACTTGGTGGAAGATCATATGTTCAAATCCTTTATGCATATTATTACTCCTCTGATTATGAACATGAATATGCTTTGTGAGTAGTTACGTTTGTTCCCGAGGACATGGGTGAAGTCTTGCTATTAGTAGTCATGTGAATTTGGTATTCGTTCGATATTTTGATGAGATGTATGTTGTCTTTTCCTCTAGTGGTGTTATGTGAACGTCGACTACATGACACTTCACCATTATTTGGGCCTAGAGGAAGGCATGGGGAAGTAATAAGTAGATGATGGGTTGCTAGAGTGACAGAAGCTTAAACCCTAGTTTATGCGTTGCTTCGTTAGGGGCTGATATGGATCCATATGCTTAATGTTGTGGTTAGGTTTACCTTAATACCTTCTTTTGTAGTTGCGGATGCTTGCAATAGGGGTTAATCATAAGTGGGATGCTTGTCCAAGTTAGGGCAGTAACCAAGTACCGGTCCTCCCACATATCAAATTATCAAAGTACCGAACGCGAATCATATGAACGTGATGAAAACTAGCTTGACGATAATTCCCAATTTGTCCTCGGGAGCTCCTTTACCATTATTAGAATTTGTCCAGGCTTATCCTTTGCTACATAGAGGATTGCGCCACCTTGCTGCACTTTATTTACTTTATTTACTTGTTGCTCGTTGCTATTTATCTTATCACAAAACTATCTATTACCTACAATTTTAGTGTTTGCAGAGAAAACCTTACTGAAAACCGCTTATCATTTCCTTCTGCTCCTCGTTGGGTTTGACACTCTTACTTATCGAAAGGACTACGATAGATCCCCTACACTTGTGGGTCATCAGTCGTGTTAATATAAATGCACTGCCTCTGAAAGTTGCAGTTTCTTATCTGAAACTGAACTTGCAGTTTCTTATCTAAAACTGAAACTTGCAGTTTCTTCTCTGAGAATCATATTGTCTGAACATTTATACTCCTATGAAACTAAATTTTTTAAGTGCTAAAAATAGATCTCTAGAATTCATAAAATACTTCTTATGCTCAATACTGCAAATCTGAAATTCAAAAGACATTCATATCTGAAAGTACTCTCAAAATACACAACACAAAACACAATTCACAACCTGCCCGATGGGCTGGGGGCAGCCCCCTCCTATTCCACGGCGGGAGACAACCGCCCCATGAGATGATGTGAACGACGAGGGAGAGGATGGCGGGGAAGCGTCGTCGGGCCAACTACTTTTCTCCTCTTCTAGTTGGGCTCGGTCGACGAAGACTCCACCAGCTCGCTCTGGCACGACACCCTCACAAATGGCACCCCATAGATGCTCGATCCTTCAATCTTTGGTAGATGCTCCATCTTGGATCAATACTCCCACCACCGCTCCCTCACAATCGGATTCGGCGAATCTGTTTGCTCCATGGCCCATAGGAGCAGCTCTATTTACTCTCGCGCGACTCCCTTCGAGAGTATCGCCGCCTTATCGCTCTGTTGCAGACATTTGGCCATGGATGTCACCGTCGCCGCTAGTTGGTCCTTGTTGTCAAACAAAGACGGTATCTCCAACATCCTAGCTAGCTTCATAGGGTCGCCGTCTGCGATCCTCACGTATCGGTTGTACTCCTCCATCGATCTACTTCTCCACATCACCTTCACTCGCCGGTGGTGGTTTTTGAATGGAAAAGGAGATGATCAGCGCTGGTTTTGGATTAGAACGGGAGAGGAGCTACGCTGGTTTTGGATTGGAACAGGAGAGAAGGGGCGGTGGTTTTGAAATGGAAGAGGAGAGGAGCGGTGCTGGATTTAGATTGGAACAGGAGAGGAGCGACGGTGGTTTAAGGGGAGAAGAGCAGAAGAGCGACGCTTGTCTTGGAAGTATTTTTTTTTGTTTTGCGTATTTTGGGTCAAAGTTTGACCACATACTGTATTTGACAAGCAAAATTTGAATGCATGTCACCAAAAGTTGTATCGTTTGGTTCGTATCTGAATGTACTTTCAAATTACATTATTTTTGCAACGTATAACATATATTTTATTTGCAAAAATTATGGTCAATTATGACCCAGAATAAAAGGGGGACTAGTTAATGTGGGGTCGCTTTCTTAATTGAAGGGTAAATTGATTTTGATCCAGTCATAGCGCGCCGGCCCTCTCGCCCAATCCTAAATCGCTGCCGCACGCTCCTATCCCTCTTCTCCATTGCAAAACCACCTCCTCTCCTCTCCATCATCTGCATTCCAAAACCACCGTCTCGCCTCTCCCTCTTCTCCATTGCAAAACCATATCCTCTCCTCTCCATCATCTCCATTCCAAAACCACCATCTTGCCTCTCCCTCTTCTCCATTGCAAAACCACCTCCTCTTCTCTCCATCATCTCCATTCCAAAACCAACGTCTCGCCTCTCCCTCTTCTCTAATGCAAGACCACCGTCTCTCCTCCCATCTTCCAAAGCTAGCACCGGACCACTCAGAAGGACATCTATGGAGAGGATGTAGCAGTGAATCAGGCAGATCGTCGGTGGCGACCAGACAAAGTTAGCCAGGTTGAAGGAGATCCTTACTTGGTTTGACAATGAGTGGGATATTTCAAGGACGGTGAGGGCCATGTCGCAATGTATGCCAAAAGTGTTGGGGAACATAGTAATTTCAAAAAATTTCCTACGCACACGCAAGATCATGGTGATGCATAGCAACGAGAGGGGAGAGTGTTGTCTACGTACCCTCGTAGACCGAAGCGGAAGCGTTGACGCAACGTAGAGGAAGTAGTCGTACGTCTTCCCGGTCCAACCGATCCAAGCACCGTTACTCCGGCACCTCTGAGTTCTTGACACACGTACAGCTCGTTGACGCACCCCGAACTCCGATCCAGCATAGGTACGGGGAGGAGTTTCGTCAGCACGACGGCGTGGTGACGATCTTGATGTTCAATTGTCGCAGGGCTTCGCCTAAGCACCGCTACAATATGACCGAGGTGTAATATCGTGGAGGGGGGCACCGCACACGGCTAAGGAACGATCATGATGATCAACTTGTGTGTCTATGGGGTGCCCCCGCCTCGTGATATAAAGGAGGGAGGGAGGAGGGTCCGCCAAGAGGGAGAGGCGCCCTAGGGGGCAAACCTACTCCAAGTAGGTTTGGCCCCCTTCATATTAGGAGTAGGAGAGGGAAGGAAGAGGGGGAGGAAAGAAGGAAAGGGGGCGGCCCCCTCCCATTCGGATTGGGCTTGGGGGCGCGCCTCTCCTTTGCTCCTTCTTCCTCCTTCCACTAAGGCCCAATAAGGCCCATATACTTACCGGGGGTTCGGTAATCTCCGAAACTCGGTATAATCCCAATCTCATCCGAACCTTTCCGGTGTCCAAATATATCCGTCCAATATATCAATCTTTATGTCTCGACCATTTCGAGACTCCTCGTCATGTCCGTGATCACATCCGGACTCGAACAACCTTCGTACATCAAAATACATAAACTCATAATATAAGCATCATCGAAACCTTAAGCGTGCGGACCCTACGGTTTGAGAACAATGTAGACATGACCGAGACACGTCTCCGGTCAATAACCAATAGCGGGACCTGGATGCCCATATTGGTTCCTACATATTCTACGAAGATCTTTATCGGTCAGACCGCATAACAACATACATTGTTCCTTTTGTCATCGGTATGTTACTTGCCCGAGATTCGATCGTCGGTATCCAATACCTAGTTCAATCTCGTTACCGGCAAGTATCTTTACTCGTTCCGTAATACATCATCTCACAACTAACTCATTAGTTGAAATGCTTGCAAGGCTTAAGTGATGTGCATTACCGAGAGGGCCCAGAGATACCTCTCCGACATTCGCAGTGACAAATCCTAATCTCGAAATACGCCAACTCAGCAAGTACCTTTGGAGACACCTGTAGAGCACCTTTATAATCACCCAGTTACGTTGTGACGTTTGGTAGCACACAAAGTGTTCCTCCGGTAAACAGGAGTTGCATAATCTCATAGTCATAGGAACATGTATAAGTCATGAAGGAAGCAATAGCAACATACTAAACGATCGGGTGCTAAGCTAACGGAATGGGTCATGTCAATCAGATCATTCAACTAATGATGTTATCTTGTTAATCTAATAACAACTCCTTGTTCATGGTTAGGAAACATAACCATCTTTGATTAACAAGCTAGTCAAGTAGAGGCATACTAGTGACACTCTGTTTGTCTATATATTCACACATGTATTATGTTTCCGGTTAATACAATTCTAGCATGAATAATAAACATTTATCATGATGTAAGGAAATAAATAATAACTTTATTATTGCCTCTAGGGCATATTTCCTTCAAAAAGCGAGACAACGGCGATGTACTCCTCGGCGGCAGTCACGCCGCAGTCCTTCGAGTTTGTCGAGTATCTCCTCTGGGTGATGGAGCAGACATATTCGCCCGAGGTGAAAGTTAGGAGGAGGTGGTGGGTGTACAGGTCAAAGGTCAAGCACCCAGAGGATAACGAATCGATCGAGTACGGTGTGCCGTTCGTGAGGGTGTAGAGCGATCCGGAGCCACATGAGTATTCGTTCTCCCACCACAAGAGGAGCCCGGATGGCGCGACATCGCTTCCCCACCGTTCTCCACGGTTCCCTCGACGCTCGCCTCGTTTCAACGGCGGCGGCAGGGTTTAAGGTAAGCTTCCCACTAACCTAATCTTCCATCTACTCATGCTTACAATCAGTGTGACAGCTATTGAAAATCATGCTTACAATCAGTCTCCGAGTACTACGCTAGTCACCCTAAAATAGCTCTGGACCTTTGGGTCAAAGTTGTGACACCGTGTACAAATAAAGAAAAATAGGTTGGTGCTTCTTTCAGAAAAGAGTACTCCCTAAAAAACTGCCAATATAAGCTACTAGTATTTGGTTAGAGGATTTGCTACCGAGAAAGACCCGTCCATAGAGAGCGCCACACATCCCACTGGTGGTGGTGGATGCCAATGCGTGCATGGAGCATGGTTGGTGTTGGTAATTTTTACTTGGCACACCTCGCACTCTGCATATATGCCGATTCCATCCTTACATTTGTGCAGTTCCACCAAAATGCAGCTGAATAACCCTGTTTGCACAGATAATGAAAAATTGTGTTTACATTATAGTGGCACTAGTTGATGAACACACACTAATAAATAGACGAAAATATTGTGATAGTATCATAGTATGCCATGCTGCGAGGGCGAGATGGGCCATGCGATGCCTCATACTGGAAATCATCCCAAGTCTCCCCGATACACCTTCTGCCAGTGATGAACATCAGTGTGCAGCGGTAGTACAAGGAGGGGCCTTGAGACATTCAAATCTCTATTTTTGTGCAGATCAACTAAAATTAAGCACCCTAGTTTGCAGAAACACTTAAACATTAACAATGGGACTAGTTGATGAAACATACATTAACAAAGAGAAGCACTTTCTTTATCTACATTGGAAATGAAATGATAGAGAGGACACTCGCTCTATTTTAACTGTATTATTACTTCATTTTATCAGTGACACTAGGGTCGAGTAGGTGGCAAACGAGGTGTACTGGTGCGCCGCAAGGATGGAGGCTGGGGTGCTTAGATCGATGTCAAGTCGGCTCTTTCAGTCCCTATCTTCCCCCTCATGTTTCTGTGGTAGCATTTGGGTTGTAATCCAAACTTGGTCGAGCTGGTGCTGCGCCCCCTACCTGCCTAGCTTATGTGGTGAATTTGTCTCCTGCTAGTACTCAGTCCGTTCTAGTAGTAGTTTCACAACTGCCCGTTTACACTGAGATGTCATCGGATAATGGTTCTCTATGATTGGGTTTCTTTAATGAAATCGGAGGGAACCCCCTCTTTCGATATATAAAAAAACAGTGGCACTAGCGGTGCCAAAACATTGCCTCAAGTTAATAATGCCACTAGATTAAGGTGCAAAATAATAACATTACTGCTTTATCATGGCAGTGCCAAAACAGTAGCACAAGAGCATGATCAACATGCATGATCTTTGGCAAACAATCAGACCAAAAAGGAACATACCTCGTGATGGGAACTGTCGGTGTCAAAACTAGCGGATCTCGGGTAGGGGGTCCCGAACTGTGCGTCTAAGGCTAATGGTAACCGGAGGCGGGGGACACAATATTTACCTAGGTTCGGGCCCTCTCTATGGAGGTAATACCCTACTTCCTGCTTGATTGATCTTGAAGAATATGAGTATTACAAGATTTGATCAACCACGAGATCGTAATGGCTAAATCCTAGAAGTGTAGCCTATGAGGATATGGTTGTTGTGGCTAAACCCTAGAAGTCTAAACCCTCCGGTTTATATAGACACCGGGGGGGACTAGGGTTGTACAAAGTTGGTTACAGAGAAAGGAATCTACATATCCGGATTGCCAAGCTTGCCTTCCACGCAAAAGATAGTCCCATCCGGACACAGGACGAAGTCTTCTACCTTGTATCTTCATAGTCCAACAGTTCGGCCATAGTACATAGTCCGACTGCCCGAGGACCCCTTAGTCCAGGACTCCCTCAGTAGCCCCTGAACCAGGCTTCAATGACAATGAGTCCGGCGCGCAGATTGTCTTCGACATTGCAAGGCGGGTTCCTTCTCCAAATACTTCAAAGTAGATCTCGAACACAAGAATCATGTCCGGCTCTGCAAAATAAGTTCTACAAGCCACCTTAGAGTGTATAATATTTATGAGTCCAATTCGCTGACAATTTTGGTAGTACGACATTAAGTCATTACCCGGGCATTATTTTGAATCGTTTTCTAGACTGCTACCCCATGTTTCGGGGGGGGGGGGGGGTTATTGGCACATCTTGTCAAAGCAGAGATCGTGTCCCCTTATTACGGGATTTTCATCAACACGGGCGTGGGTAACCCAACCGTTCTGTTGGCATAATTCCTTGGGAATGGGCATTTTAAGGCCACGGAGGGGACGTTTGATATTCGTCGTCTTTATAAAGGGGTTAAGGCCTGTCCTTTTTCTTCCATGCTAGTTCTTTCCTTCACCCCCACCTCAAGTTCCAACACCCAAGGGTCAATCCAGTTGCTTCGAGCTTCCAGCCAAGTCCGAACCCGGCCTTCAAGGCCGGTGGATGGCCTCTTCTGTCACAGAGGAAGACATCTCGAAGCTCAGGGAGGCAAGATCACTACTAGGAAAAGGCCTGTTAGTGGCGCACCTATTTTTGCCATTAATGGCGCACTATAGGTGCGCCACTATCACCACGCCACTAGTACAAGTACTAATGGCGCACCATTAGTATACCAGATAATAGTGGCGCACCTGGTAGTGCGCCATTAATACCTTTTCAGGTGGGCCACTGGTAACTTTTTTATTAATTTTTATCGATTTTTTTGAATTTGGAAGCGGGAAAATAGTAATGGTGCACATTCTAACCCCCAGGGTGCGCCATTACTATTTTGAATATTGAATCTGGATCTGGATCGCGATTTTTTGCCCTTTTTTTTGCTCGTTTTTTTGCTCGTTTTTTTGCACGATATTTTTTCAAATTTTGTTCTCGTTTTTGGATCTTGTACGTTCTTTTACCAGAGAGGAGTTCACCAGAGAGGAGGGCCCAGGAGAGACCATGAGGAGGATAGGAGGGAGGAGGAGGAGGTCACCAGAGAGGAGCTCTCCTACATCGTCAGAGAGGAGGAGGAGGAGGTCACGGGAGAGGAGCTCGCCTACAATGCCGGAGAGGAGGAGGAGGTCGCCGGAGAGGAGTTCACCAGAGAGGAGGGAGGATAAACCGTGAGGGGAGGGAGGAGAGGAGGGAGGAGGAGCTCTCGGAGAGGAGGGAGGAGGAGATCACTGGAGAGGAGGGAGGAGGAGCTCACCGGAGAGGAGGGAGGAGGAAAAACCATGAGAGGAGGTGAGAAGAGGAGGGAGGAGGAGGTCACCGGAGAGGAGGAGGAGGAGGAGGAGGTCGCCGGAGAGGAGGAGGGGAGTATGGTGGAGTAGAGGAGGGGAGATGGAGTGGAGGAGAGGAGAAGATGGAGTAAAGGAGAGGTGGAGTGGAGGAGAAAAATGAAGAGGAAAGGAGGAGAGAACCCCGCCCAGCCATATATACGGCATAGTAATGGCGCACCGTGGGCAGGTGCGCCATTACTAACTTTTTTTTATTTTTTTTGAATTTTGAAGGTGGGAAGATAGTAATGGCGCACCTTGGGCAGGTGCGCCATTACTAACTTTTTTTTTATTTTTTTGATATAGTTTGAATTTTGAAGGCAGGAAGATAGTAATGGCGCACCATGGGCAGGTGCGCCATTACTGAGTTTGATTTGTTTGAATTTTTTTGCCTCTCCAGGTCTTGAAAGCCCAGTAACTTTTTTTCTGTTAGGTTTTTGAGGATTCTAAAAATCTTTAACGGGGTCCCCCCGGTTGAATTTGGATGTAACTTTTTGAGTAGATGATTTTGAATATAATAAACTTTTTTCATCCGAGTTCGTATGCAAAAGTTATGCCCATTTTACAAATTCTCGAGAGATTTTGCAAAAAAGTCAAAAATTCATGTTTGTAAATGTTGATAACAACTAGACCACATATCACATGGGAATCTTATTTTCTTTTATTTTTTGACATTTCTATCATTTTCTTTTATTTTATTTTGAAACTGAAAAGGCGGTCCACGGGGGGGGGGGGTGCATTTTGTGAATTTTTTGGCCACCTCAGAAAGTTAGTAATGGCGCACCACCTAAGAATGCGCCATTAGTAACCAGGGTTACTAATGGCGCACCTGGTGTGTGGTGCACCATTATTAGTTTTGAAAAAAAAAGAATAAAAAAACATGTTAGGAGTGGCGCACCAGGGGATAGTGCGCCATTACTAGTTAATGTGGCTAATAATGGCGTACCTGTATCTGGTGCGCCACTGCTATATAGAAGTGGCGCACAACATACATGATGCGCCATTAATGTCCTTATTAGCTATAGCCGTTTTCCTAGTAGTGGATACTTGAATGTGGAAATCGACCATAGGCTTCCTGCTCAAGGGCAGGTTATTCCTACTCCCAGATCCAATGAGAGGGTAGTGTTTATCTCTCACTTCCTTCGAGGGCTTGGGTTTGCTCTCCATCCCTTTGTTCGAGGGGTCATGTTTTATTACGGGCTAGATTTCCATGATCTAGCTCCGCACTCCTTCCTCCACATCTCGGTGTTCATCACCACGTGCGAGGCCTTCCTCTGTATTTCCCCACACTTCGGCTTATGGCTTAAGACCTTTAACGTGAAGCCGAAGGTAATCGACGGGAAACAAGCGGAGTGCGGAGGCGCTTCAATAAGCAAGCTTATCAACTCCACTTGGCCAAAGGGCTCCTTCGCGGAATCTTCGGACTTATGGCAACGGGAGTGGTTTTACATCACCGAAGCCCGCAGTAAAAAGCGGGCAGCCACACCTGCGTTTCGGTCTGGCCCTCCGCCACAGCTCGCATCATGGGTTAACAAGGGGCTGGACTGGGGATCTATTGATGAAGTGCGAACGCTGCAAAGCCACATTCAGAGCCTCATTGAGAAGTACACCGGTCTCATCGATGTAATCCAAGTAATGTTAGTCCGCCGGATCCTACCCTTTCAGTTATGCCCTCTCCGCATGTGGGAGTTTAATCCAAAATGTCCAAAGACTCTTCAGCACCTCTCTGGCACAATGCTCAGAGAGATGTGGAAATTGTTCTTTGGCGCATGAAAAAAGTGGTCGGATACTACAAAAGACATTGGTCTTGATTGCAACCATCCGGATACTCTGGTAAGTACTCGACCCCCGAACATAGTTTAGTCAAATTATTCATGACAATGTACTGAAAAACTCTATCCAGCCAGGGCTGGCTAAAGAAGGCGGAGAGAATCATGTGTTTGGCTCCACTTCCCGAAGATACTGCCGATCGGTTATTAACAAGGATGTTGGCTCCCGCACCGTAACAAGTGCCGGCGGGGGAAGATAAAGAGGAGAACAAAGAGGCCCAAGGCAGCTTCCACTCTGGAGGCTCACCAGGCAATTTGTCCAGGGAGATTAGAACTCCTGCTTCGAAAGATGGAAGGGAAGGTCGAACTGACATCCCTTCTCCCCACGGGAAGAAAAGGGCCGCCTCCGAAGACTCGGAAAGCGAAGCTTCTAAGCGGGGGAAGGTATCCCAGTCAGGGGGTGATGCTGACACTTAGTCACCCTACAAAGATAGGCCCTTAGTCGCATCGTAAGTGAATCCAGGTGTTTTAAACATGTCCCATTGTTTTCTGGCTATAAGGGTAATATTTTAAACTCATGTTTGTAGTCTGGCACGCAGCCCTCCTCAAAAGTCCTCCCCTTCGGGGGATCTACTTCCGGAGATGATGGACAGTGAGACGCCTCCATAGATTTCCCTGCCTGATAAGGCAGACGACGTCGAGGTGTCATCCTGGAGGATCCTTCCCGATCTGCAAGTGGCGCAAGGGACAGTGAGGACCGGGGCCGAAGGTAATACTTCGGCCGCCCAGGGTCCGGGGTGTGCGGCCCCTACAGGGAACAACAAAAGTCCCGGACTATCAAATGTCCAAGGGACACTGGATGCATTGATGGACATTTTGCAACATGCCTTCAACTCAGAGGAACTTTGTACGTTGATGGGTACGATGTTGGAAAGAGTTTGGTCCGCGAAAAGCGGAATGAATGAAGCCTTTTCTAGCCTACTAAGAGGCTTCGAGGTACGTAGTGTAATTTCAGTTATATTGTAAGTGCAAATTGCACCTGTGTATAGATAGTAGCCCCTGAGACTCTAGTTGACATCCAAAGAAATGTTATCAGAGGATCAAATATATGTCCAGATAATGATATGACTAATTGAAACATAGGTTGTTACATCCGTGGGGACTGCCCAAGCTATAGAGGTAGCACATTTGAAGTAGAAAGTTGATGTGGTGGATGATGACATCACGCTTATAAACAGGCGGCTCGACGAGGCGCAAGGTATGTCTCTGGGGCACTCAGTACATGCTAGTATGAGCGTGATACTAAAAAAATTTATATGCATAACTGCAGATAGTGCCGTCGCAGTTGAGACCCTTCGGGCGAAACTTGCCCAGGCCAAGGAGCAAGCCAGGATGAGTAATGCGGCTGCCAAAAAGGCAGCCGCCAAATTGAAAGTAGAGCAGACCGCTCAGCGTCAGTGCGAGGAGAGAATATGTACCATGGCACTTGAGTTGAAGAATGTCATTAGCTGATTCCAAGATCTTGAGAAAGATAACAAAGCCAAAGCGGCTGATCTGGACAAGGCCTTACAAGAGGCGAAGGAAGCCCGGTCTGAGTCTAGAGCAGCTCGGGAGGAGATCCGACAAGCTGGGAGATCGCGGCTGGTAAACTCTTTTTATTGCAAACTAAGTTTGGCGAGCCGAAGTATGCGCCGCTGAACCAACGGTGGAGTTCTCCGGACCCCTTTATGGATCTGCCGAAGAGTGCTGCCGATGCGAATCAGTTTTTCCACGTGCAATAAGGACATGCAACGGAAAAGCTGTTTTGGTCGCAATTTGACACGCCAAAGCATCCACTATTGAACGAACAGATGGCCCAATGGGCCGAGCTCCACAAGATGTCCGACACTGCCATGAAGGACGTCATAGCCCGACTGTGGCCAACTGAACCTATTTTGGATAGTTATTTCGGTTTGGTGCGGTAGCTTGTTAATGCGGTGCCGCGTATCGACGCTGTGAAGCAATCAACGTGCATAGAAGGTGCACGGATGGCCCTTGCCCGTGTCAAGATATACTGGGCAAAGATGACGGCCACCGATATTGCCCGCAGAGTCCACCCGAAGGCAAGTACCTTAACATGCCAGAACATTACTTTGAAGATGTCCTAGAGGGTGCCCGCTTAATAGAGGGTCAGTGCTCGAAAAATATTATGTTCAAGTAAAGTGTATCAGAATTGTAATAACATCATGATACTTTTAAGGCTACGTTTTTATACTTTTTGCCCGAAAAGGTTTAGTGCCTCCTGTGCGGCCGTCTTTTTTATATATATTCAATCTGAAAGTTTGCAGTCGTCGGCTTCAGCCCCCTTGCGTATAATGCAGGGGTGTTCGGAAAAGCACTTGATCACACTTGACCCAATTGGCTTGGCCTGAGCACTGTGGTTGGGTTGGAATCAAGCTCTGAAGTTTACTGAAGCAAACTTTGCCATGCACTAGTGATCAAGAGGAACTTGATTGGGGACAAATAGCTTGTCTGGGGTGTTTATCTATGGAGGGACTACAATCTTGGAGGTTTAGAGAAGAAACAGACCAAGGATTAACATAGTGGCTTTGTAACTGCATTTCTGGTCCAGAAACTTGATTTGGATGATGCACTCACATGGAGTGATGGAATGGTATGCAACTTGGCAAATCCTCATGATATGGACATATAAAGATGTTGTAGAAAGATCATGCCAAATGGACAAGCCAAAATGGCACTTTCTTCACAAACATCATTTCTGTCCAGAAACTTGGAATAGTTTTGGTGGTCAAATGGCTCGATGAAATGATGCCAAATTTGGTGGAGAGATGTTTTATGGGTATAAGAATGATTTGGTAATTTATCAGAATTTTTGAAGCAATATAAAATACACTTGCTTCACAATCGGAAAATATTGCCAGAATCAAAGATTTGCTCCTGTGCTCAGATAGATGATTGGATGGGATTGAAAATGGGTGAAGGGGTTAATATGAGCACATGAAGGAGTGTGCAAAAGTTCAACTCATTTGGATACTCCTAGATAGTGCTTCCTTCACAAAGCCTTTTGTTTGACAGAAACTTTGAAAAATCACTGAGGAAGATTGGCCAGGCAAATAAAGTTGAATTCTTGCATGAGGCAATTATTTGGATATATAAGCATGCCAAAAAAGTTGGGGAGCCACTAGGAAGATATAAATGACACTTCCTTCACAAAGTGTCATTCAAGACAGAAATGAAGAATAATTATTGGGGAATTATTCTTGGGCTTGGACAAGAAAGTTTGGGCATATTTGATCAACATATGACCCAAAAGAATTATGAAAAATAATTGGGAATTTTTGGATGGCCAGAAATATAGGTTGCTTCACAACCTAGGGCAGATAGGGTTATTCCTTTAATAGAAAAAGGAATATTCCCTAGAAAAAGATTTTAGGGTTTGGTCAAGGAGTGAATTGGAATGGTCTTGGCAAGGTTTTGATAATGATGAGACACTTGGGAGGGGAATGTCGGTGGGAACGACACCTATGGGATCACTTGAATCCCTACTACGGTCGGCGGGCGCGAGGTTGTGGAAAGAGCGGGTCTAGGAGCCAACACACAGATCGTTTACCCAGGATCGGGCCGCGAGGATGTGTAATACCCTAGTCCTGCTTCGGTGTATATTCGAGTGTTCTTGAGCTAGCTATGGTGCATGACTTGCTCAAAAGAGCCAAATCCCCCTCCAGTATGGCTCGGGCCTCCTTTTATAGGCAAAAGGGGTGCCACAGTGGCACACAGGAGGTGGAAAGGGTACAGTGTACAAGCTTATCGCCTGTCATTACGGGACAAGACGCATTAAATGCGCTCCTTAGGTGTCCCCTCGCTTTATTGGGGACGGAAATGAGGCCCGTCCCGTCCATCGCCGCCTCGCCTTGCCTCGACACGCGCCCTGGGCAGCGAGGCATGCGACGCCATGTAGGCTGGCAGGCTGCTGAGCTGGTGCGGTGGCAGTGTCTTCACGAAGATATACATGCCACCACGCAGGTGCTTGCTGACCTGGTCTGGAGGCTTCACGTCGCCACGCAGGTGCTCGCCTAGCTGGCTGGGCTGGCAGCTGCATGGGAATGGCGGTGTAGTCTTGGCAGGTGCGGGCCTTGCCGCCGCCCCGCTGTTGTCCTCGGCAAGGGTCTTGCCGGGGCCCCGGCAAGGGTCTTGCCGTGGCATCGCGATCGTCCCCGGCAAGGATCTTGCCGGAGGTCTCATGGGTTTCCTTGGTAAGGATCTTGCCGAGAATCGTCGTCTTATGGTCCTCATTTGATCTGGCATGCTTACAATCTCCACGAAGATCTGCATGCCACCATGGAGGTGCCTCCTGAGCCATGGTTAAAATGTGGTTGATGGCATTGGAACCCTTGGGCTCAAGGGTGGCACGCTTCGCTAGCGTCGGGCAAGTTGCCCTGGCAAGGTTCTTGCTGGGGCTCTGGAGGCTGATCCGGCAAGGGTCTTGCTGGGGGGTCCACCTTGTCCTCTTGCTCTTTGTGTCTCTCGTCTTGGCGTTGCCTTGATTTTCTTGTAGCTTTCGGCTTCCCTCCTCTGCCCTGCTAAGTGTGGCCATGGGCGCGGCTCTGACTGCCCGTGCACAACTAAAGGGGTACAAAAGAGAGCCCCTACTTTTGTACACCGACAGGAGGCCCCGGGCCTGGGCCACGCATAAGCGCGACGCGTTGTTGGGCCAGGCCCAGAAAGGTGCGCGGGCAGGCGGGGCGGATTTTTACTATGGTACCTCCTTTGCTCGTTGCGCTTCCCCACGACGCGACGTGGAGGGTCGTGCGTGACGTGGGGGTCATGCATGGGGCGCCTGCTGCACGCAAGCGTCACGTCAGAATAAATGGTAATGAGGCGGCCCGCGCCTTCCCCATAAAAAGGAATAACCGTAGGCGCACTACTCATTTACCCTCTGTGCCTTCTCCAATCTCGGAACCGCCATCCCTATCTTCTTCCTCCTCAGTCTCTTGCTCTTGCTCGTCGCCGTTGTGCCCTCATTGCTCTTGATCCTTCGCCTCCTTCCAACCGCTATGGCGCCCAAAACCAGCAAGGGCAAGTGGGCGGCCAAGGACGCCGGGGAGAGGGAGGCACCGGAGAACGAGGCGATGGTGTGGCGGGCACAATTTTCATACTTCTCCTCATCAACGGTCGATGCAATTCACCTCAAGGACTTCTTCAGGCCTCTGTGGGGGAGGGAGACGACGGGGCATCCTGCCACGCGCGTCATCCCTGCCGATTGCGCCAAGGCCGGCCCAAATTGGTACCCCTTTTTCGTTGATTTCTTCTCCTGCGGGCTCTGCCCCCCTTTCTCTGATTTCTTCAATGACGTCATTCGCACCTTCGGCTTCCGCCTTTTGGATCTTAGACGGACGCCGTGGCGTGCATGGCGTTCTTTGCCCACCTCTGTGAGGGCTTTGCCGTAGTGCTTTCCAGCACGACGCTCTTCTGCCACTACTTCTACCCTTGCCTCCAACCAGGGGGCGCCCTCTCCAGGAGCATCTCTTGGATCCCGAGGGTCCAAAAGAAAGGCACGTATCCGGAGGGTGCCCACAAGGAGAGGTGGGAGGAGTGGCAGGGCCGGTGGTGCTGGATCGAGGAGAAGAACCCACCGGAGTTCTGCCGGGTTCGTCAGAGCCCACCGACCCAAGACGAGGACTTCAGCGACCTCGACGCCAACGACGGGAAGCTTTCGATCGCCACCACCAGGATCCATAGCCGCACCATGGCCGGGCTCACCCTTGAGATGATTGGGGCGGACTTTATCCGCCGCCGAATCGCCCCGCTGCATAACAAGGGGAGGCCAGCCTCGGACTTCAGGAATGGGGCCGACATCATGAGGCTTCGCGCCGGCCTGCAGCATAATTTCACGGTGATGGGACACACCCATTTCTGTCAGAGGCTCCTTCAGCTTGATGTGTTCAGCGACGGCAGGGTGGAGAGGACCGGCAGGGCCATGAAGGCTGGCGAGGTCATCAAGGGGCCCCTGTTTGGGTTGCCACCGGGTGTGTTCCTGCTGAGCAACAATTCTTACCAGTCTGCCATCCTCGACATGATGCCGGTCTTCAACGCGCACGGCCTCGACCCGTCTTGGGCCGAGCCCCCGGCACGCGAAGTGCAGGAGTTCTTCGACAACTTGTCGGAGGGCTATGGCCATGATGAGCCGCTGCTCATCGAGGACACCACCCAGGCGGAGCTGGACTACATCGCCGCCAGGGTGGCAGGGGTGGAGCTTGCCAGGGAGGCCGGCAACGCCGGCGGCGTGGAGGACGAGGCCGACGCGGCCGCGGAGGAGAGGGAGCTCGCCCAGTGGGCGGGGTCTCCGGGGAGGCCAGCAGCACCAACACCGAGGCCCCCCTTGTTGAGGACGTGGTCGAGGAGTCGACCGAGGAAGAGGCCGAGGCCGACAACCCTCCGGCCACGGGAAAAAAGTGTGTCCTGCGGCGGGCTAGCTTAGGCGAGCCGGTCCGGCCCGGCAGGACCGAACTGCGGCAAGGGGCCCAGGGGGAGTCCGTGCGCCAGACAAGGGCCGCGACAACGAAGAAGGCAGTGAAGACCGCGGTGGCAAAGAAGAAAGCGACCACCTCTTCTTCGTACAAGAGTTGTCGGACTCCATCCCCTTCCCCTCCTCCCGCAGATGTCGACACGGAGGTCGTCTTCGATTTTGGGTCTCTCAGCCCAAGGAGAAAAAGGAAGGTAGCGGGAGAGGAGGCGTAGGAAGAGTAAGTGCCTGCCCTTCTTCACATCCGTTCTTTCAGACCGCGCCGCTTTTCTTGACTTGTTTTTGTCTTTGTAGGGACAGGGAGACGCTGGCCCAGAGGGTGGCGAAGAGGGCCAGTGCGTCGGCGGGCGAACAGCCCCCAGCGGGTGCTTCACGCACGTCGGTGGTGGAGATCAGCCGGGACAGCAGCCCCCGGCGCAGCCCCCAACGTGCGTTCACCATTCAATTCTCATCAACATGCATTGGGGTACGATCTCTTGGCACTGACCTTGCCGTGGCTACAGGAGGAGGATGGCAGCAGGAGGAGCCACCGAGGGCCACCCCCAATACACCGCCCCCGTCAACCACACCGCCCAGCGGGGCGTCCCCGGCAATGGCGCCAAGCACCGAGCCCATGCGCACCCAGGAGGAGGAGGTGAACTTGGGCGCTGGTGGCCCCGTCCTGGTGATGAATGTTGGCGGGGAGGGTGCCACTTCTTCCCAGCTCGACACAGGTAAGTCATTTGCTTTCTGTCCCTGCTTTTTCTTCTTTCTTTTTGAACCTTGGTCTTGGCTTTGCCTCATTCCCCTTCTCGGTATCCAGATCCTTCCTTGGTGGACCGGGAGGACATCAACACCGTCATCAAGGAGGTCGCTAAGGACGCCAAGGTCGAGGCTGACAAGATCGCCACTGAGGAGGCCGCCGGGACCGCTGCTGAGGATGCCGCCTAGGGGCCTAGTGTAGGGACCGGCAAGGCTGCCATCGAGGAGGCCGACGAGGGTGCCGCAAAGGAGGCCGGCAAGGGTCCTACCGGGGAGGCCGGCAAGGCTGCTGGCGAGGAGGAGCTAGTCGTTGACCAACCCTCCTCCTCTGTCGCCTCTGGCTTGGGGAAGTACTTGAAGGTGCGCAACGACCTGTTCGTCCACCTTCTAGGGACAGCGGGCACCAGGGCACCGGCCGAGGGGGAAGTGTTTGACGATGAAGCGCTCGCCGCCGCCGGGCTCGAGGTTGTCGATGAACCGAGCGCCGGTGGCGGTGGTTCCCAAGAGGAGCAGCTTCTCTGGGCCATGGCCGCCAGCTTTTGGAAGTTCGAGGCGCTCCACCACGCCTGTCTGGACAAGGTGAAGTCCAGGGTGGCAGTGACGGACAAGGCGGAGGCGGATCTCGAGGAGTGCGTCGCCGAGATGCAGGCCTGGTTCTGCCAAGCCCACGAAGAGCTAAAGGCTGTCCAAGATCAGCTGGCCGAGTGCAAGCAAGAGCTCATCTTGAAGCAGGCCGACGTCGAGAAGGCCCAGGAGGCGGCGAGGGAACGGGCCGCCAGGGCCTAGGCCGCTTGGCACCAGCACCAGGCCGAGCTGAACTCCCAGGAGGAGGACCTCGCCACTCGTGAGGCGGCGCTCGTCGCCACACTCCACGGCAAGGATGAGGAGGTCGAGAAGCTCATCATGCAGCGGACCCGGGAGCTGGAGCAGAAGCACAAGGAGGCACTCGATGCTCAAGCTCTGGTCCATGGAGACAAGGTGAACGAGCTCGAGGTGGAGCGGGACAGCCTGAAGAATAGGGCCCAGGAGCTAGTGAAGGAGAAGGACACAGTCAGCTGCGCCTTGACGGAGGCACAGGCTGCAGTTCTCGACAAGGCCGAGCTACTCACCCGCACCAACGACTCCATCAAGGACCTGAAGCTGAAGCTGGAAGGTCTTGAGGGGACGCTTTCAGAGGTCAAGGCCCGGGAGGAGACTCTGGCCTAGAATCTGGAGAAGGAGAGGCAGCTGCGGAAGAACGACGCTGCCAACCACGAGGATTTCATGAAGGGCGAAAACCTCTGGATCAGCCACCTCACCGACGTCGCCGGCAGGATCACCAAGAAGCTGGTTGCTATGGAGATGCCAAATGTGAGGTATGCCCTGGAGCCGAACGTGAGTCCTAACGCCAAGCTAACCCTATTCTTCGAGGGCGTTCTTGGAGCCCTGGAGCAGTTTTGCTCTAACAGAGCAAGCTCTCTGGCCAATGAGGCCCGACAGCTTTGCTGGGGTGCCTTGACCAAGGTCCTCACCAAGGTGGCGTACTGGAACCCTAGCCTCGATTTCGACGCCGCGCTGGAGAGCTTTCCGGAGGATGTGGACCTCGCGACGCTCGAGGAGCGCATCAAGCCCATCATCAGCCGCGTCGATGGAATCGATAGGGTGGAGGGCCAGCGCTGGGACTAGGCACCCCGTCTCATCGCCGCTGCAGGTTCACGACCAAGACAATTTTTATCTTTAGTTAGAACCGCAGCAACAATTGATGTAATATAACTCTGCAGTACTTTCTAAACGATGCATGTTATTTTCCAATTTGATCTCTCTCTGTATCTCCACCCTACGTTAATTGGGTAGGCTTGTCGACGCGTAAACCCAGGCCGCGGTGCTTTGAGGACGGATCCTCAATGGCCTGACGGGTGTGCTTGCTACAAGGTGAACCACCTTAACATTCTTAGTGCGGCCGCTCGAACTGTTGAGCGGACTCGAAACAGGAAGAGAGTGTTGCCAGTAGAGGAAGGCTACCGTTCCGTTCTCGACGCAGCCGCTCGAACTGTTGAGCAGACTCGAAACAGAACAAAGGCATTGCCAATAGTGGAAGGGCCCCGTTCCATGCAGGTTTCTCATACAGAGTGAAGGATCTCCAAGGAGAATAATCTTATATAAAAAGAATTGCTCAAAGTTTGGTGTGACTTAGCTTTTCTATCGCTGCGCGAGCGTCCACTGCACCCGCCAATGGTGCCGCCCGTTCGATCGCCTTCTTCCTTGGAAGCCATGGCGATGAAGAGCTGCTAGACTAACTGCTAGACCGGATTTTCACAACTGCGCCCCCTACCTGGCGCACCAAAGATGTCGGCGGGAATGACACCTATGGGATCACTGGAATCCCTACTAAGGTCGGCGGGTGCGAGGTTGTGGAAATAGCGGTCTAGGAGCCAGCACACAGATCGTTTACCCAGGTTCGGGCCGCGAGGATGCGTAATACCCTAGTCCTGCTTTGGTGTATATTCGAGTGTTCTTGAGCTAGCTATGGTGCGTGACTTGCTCAAAAGAGCCGAATCCCCCTCCAGTATGCCTCAGGCCTCCTTTTATAGGCAAAAGGGTATGCCACAGTGGCACACAGGAGGTGGAAATGGTACAGTGTACAAGCTTACCTCCTGTCATTACGGGACAAGACGCATTACATGCACTCCTTAGGTGTCCCCTCGCTTTTTTGGGGACGGAAATGAGGCCCGGCTCGTCCGTCGTCGCCTTGCCTTACCTCGACACGCGCCCTGGCCAGCGATACGTCTCCGTCGTATCTATAATTTTTGATTGTTCCATGCCAATATTATTCAACTTTTATATACTTTCGGCAACTTTTTATACTATATTTTGGGACGAACATATTGATCAAGTGCCCAATGCCAGTTCCTGTCTGTTGCATGTTTTATGTTTCGCAGAAACCCCATATCAAACGGAGTCCAAACGGGATAAAAACGGACGGATAATTATTTTGGAATATTTCTGATTTTGGGGAAGTAAAATCAATGCGAGACGGTGCCCGAGGTGGCCACGAGATAGGGGCCCACGCCCACTCCAGGTGGGCGCGGCCCCCACACTCCTGGGCCACTCGTAAGGCGGTTGATGCTCTACTTTATCTGCAAGAATGCTAATTTTTGGAAAAAGATCTGGGCGAAGGTTTCAATCCAATCGGAGTTACGGATCTCCAGATATAAGAGAAACGGTGCCAGGGCAGAATTCGAGAACGCAGAAACAGAGAGAGACAGAGAGATAGATCCAATCTCGGAGGGGCTCTCGCCCCTCCCATGCCATGGGAGCCAAGGACCAGAGGGGAAACCCTTCTCCCATCTAGGGAGAAGGTCAAGGAAGAAGAAGAAGAAGGGGGGCTCTCTCCCCCTTGCTTCCGATGGCGCCGGAACGCCACCGGGGGCCATCATAATCACCGCGATCTTCACCAACACCTCCGCCATCTTCACCAACATCTCCATCACCTTACCCCCTCTATCTACAGCGGTCCACTCTCCCGCAACCCGTTGTACCCTCTACTTGAACATGGTACTTTATGCTTCATATTATTTTCCAATGATGTGTTGCCGTCCTATGATGTCTGAGTAGATTTTCGTTGTCCTATTGGTGGTTGATGAATTCCTATGATTGATTTAATTTGCTTGTGGTTATGTTGCTGTCCTCTGGTGCCCATCATATGAGCACACGCGTGGATCACACCATAGGGTTAGTTGTATGTTGATAGGACTATGTATTGGAGGGCTAGAGTGACAGAAGCTTCAACCTAGCATAGAAATAGATGCATACGGGATTGAAGGGGGACCAATATATCTTTATGCTATGGTTGGGGTTTACCTTAATGAACGTTAGTAGTTGCGGATTCTTGCTAATTGTTCCAATCATAAGTGCATAGAATTCCAAGTCAGGGATGACATGCTAGCAGTGGCCTCTCCCTCATAAAACTTGCTATTGGTCTAGTAAAGTAGTCAATTGCTTAGGGACAATTTCACAACTCCTACCACCACTTTTCCACACTCGCTCTATTTACTTTATTGCTTCTTCATCTAAACAGCCCCTACTATTTATTTAAGCGTTCTTTATATTCTTGCAAACCTATCCTATCACACCTACAAAGTACTTCTAGTTTCATACTTGTTCTAGGTAAAGCGAACGTCAAGCGTGCGTAAAGTTGTATCAGTGGCCGATAGGATTTGAGAGAGTATCTGTCCTACCTTTAGCTCCTCGTTGGGATCGACACTCTTACTTATCAAAAGAGGCTCCAACTATCCCGTATACTTGCGGGTTATCAAGACATTTTTCCGGCGCCGTTGCGGGGGAGTCATAGCTTGGGGTGAATATTCTCGTGTGTGCTTGTTTGCTTTATCACTAAGTAATTTATTTATTTTTGCTATTCTAAGTTGTTCTCTATCTTTTGTTATGGATATGTAATACGAAATACCAAAAAATTAGGTGTAGGTGCTACTCATGGAGATGGGGAACCTCCTAAAACCCTCAATGCTCGTTATGTGAAAGAAATTATGTACTACTTTAATAATCCTGAGAAAACCCCATTCAACTTTGTTATGGGAGACACGTTGGATCAACGTGAATACTTTAGGGATTATCGCTTGACACAAAAAGGGAAACTATTATGTGATCAAATTTCTATTTTGTGTTGGTATGCTCGTCAACTATGCGTGATACATGATTATACTTGTTGCTCTAGGATGAAGGCTCCACACCTTCCCTTTTCATGCAAATTCAATGATAATGAAACCTTATCTTCTTATGCTAATGGTAGATATGATTACTATGATGTGGAACAAATAGAAGAATTTGTTGCTTTTATGGGTGCTTATGCGATTGAATCTATGTTTAAAGCGTTTGACGATTTTGATGATTCAGTTTATAGACCAGAAAATTTTGCTATACTTAGATATTGCTATGAAAATTATGAATACAATTACAATATTAATGCATTTATTGAGAAAGTCTCCGCTGTCCTAGAAGAGAATAATATTTTGCAGGAAGCTATGGAAGAAGAAATTGATGAAACTGTGAGCTCATTGGATGAAAAAGATGATGAGGAGAGCGAAGACCAAAAGGAGGAAGAACGGATTGATCACCCATGCCCACCTTCTAATGAGAGTAACTCTTCAACTCATACATTGTTTAATTCCCCTTCGCGCTTACCGAAGGATGATTGCTATGATCCCGTTGATTCTATTAAAATATCCCTTTTTGATGATGCTTGCTCTACTTGTGGCCAAGATGCCAATATGAATTATGCTTACGGAGATGAACTTGCTATAGTTCCTTATGTTAAACATGAAATTGTTGCTATTGCACCCACGTATGATAGTCCTATTATCTTTTTGAATTCTCCCGACTACACTATATCAGAGAAGTTTGTGCTTATTAAGGATTATATTGATGGGTTTCCTTTTACCATTGCACATGATAATTTTGATGAATGTGATATGCTTGTGCTTGCTGCTCCTACTTGCAATTATTATGAGAGAGGAACTATATCTCCACCTCTCTATGTTTCCAATATGATAAAATTGCAAGAAACTGCTTATACTATGCATTGGCCTTTACTTGGTGCGCATGAATTGTTCTTTTATGACATGTCGATGCATAGGAAGAGAGTTAGACTTCGTTGTTGCTTGATATATGTTACTTTGTGCTCACTACTAAATCACAAATCATTTTTAACTAAAATTGGCTTTGATATACCTTGGGACCCGGTGGATCCATTACTTGAGCACTATATGCGTAGCTTAATGGCTTTAAAGGAAGCGCTGCCAGGGAGACAACCCAGAAGTTTTAGAGAGTCATTTATTTCTGTTGAGTGCTTTTATATAGTTTTAAAAAAATAAAGAGGGGACCAAAAAACTTTTGAAAAGGAAAGTGAAAGTGAGAAAGACAAGCATTGTTGGAGTGGGAGCTAGCCTTGAACTATGTTCATGCTCACGGAAACTTTGTGAATCTTGATTACAACTTTTCATCAAAAATAATTATTCCCTTGTACAATTCAATTGTATTGTAAAAATAATGTGCCAAGGTTTGCCTTTAGGTTTGTTTACAATGCTTGTTGGTTTGTGCGGTGCAGGGCAGAAACTTTGGCTATAGTGCGCGATTTTACATTTTTAACTGGAATGTCAAATGGTTCTTGTTGGGGATATTACCACTAGGCGTAAACCGGCCTACTTGGGCCGGGTTAACTTCATTAGTGGTATAAGCAGATGAAGGCCCAAGGCCTGTAGTCGGTTTAGAACATGTAGTCGTAAACCGGCCTGATGTATAACTTGTATTGTAAGTTAGGAATAGAGAGACACCGACCGGGATACGAGCATGAACCGGTTGGGACTCTATGGACCGACGGGCATCACCATGTATATAAGGGGACGACCCGGCGGCGGTTCAAGGATAGACAACGACAACTCGAGCCTAGGCGAAGCTTGTTGTCTCCCTAGCCATCGAGACCACATCAATTCCATCACAACTAGACGTAGGCTTTTACCTTCATAGAAGGGGCCGAACTAGTATAAAACCCTCGTGTCTTTGTGTCCGCTTTAACCCCTTCAAGTAAACTTGTAGCGATGGCTCCACGACTAAGTCCTTTCACTAGGACATCTGCCGTGACAAATCCACGACAGTTGGCGCCCACCGTGGGGCTATCACACGATGGTTTGACGATCTTGGAGGGCAAGATCAAGGGACTCGAAGGCTATGTTGTGGGCCGGATGACCAAGAGTCGTCGTGGCAGGATCTACATCGACGACGCGGGATGGGGTCCCGAGGCCGATTCAATCGAGTACGGGTATGGGGTCCCCTTTGGCGGCATACACGTTTTCATTGGCAAGATCGGTGAGTCTGGACCTGAGCCGGACATCTGCACCGACCTCGTCGAGACGGCTCAGCGTGCGAGATCTACCCAGGCTAAACCGGCCATGAAGCGTTCCTTTGTTGGAGTCATCCATGGAGGAGAGCGTGAGGACGAGTCAGAACACGGTAGTGAGACCATCGTCTATTCCGGCGACGAGTCCTCAACCGGAGAGACCGAATCGCTATACCAGTTGCAAGACGACTAGGTTAGGGGCTGTTCCGATGGCGACAGTATTCCGAACCCCCCGGGCTAGATCAACCGGGTTGGAATATTCATGGCCGGCACCCAGGCGGCGAATCATTCTTCGACCGCCGCAGCAATGCTCTCGGGATCAGCAGCGGCAGCGGCAGCAGGGGCAGGAGGCCTTGTGCGCCCGCCGTTCAGGTTCTATCGATCGTTTGATGCACTAGCGCGCTTATGGCGTGGTTAATCCGCGGATCAGAGGCCCATGATGCGAGATTGCAAAGGTGAGAGAGCAGATCATGCAAGCCAAAGCGGATCCGCAAAGCAGAGAAGGACAGATGGCTGCAGAGCGGCCGCTGGACGCCCAGCCTACAAACTCATGCTTGACCGTAACGCATCACGGGGAGGTTTTGAAGCGAAGTACAGATCACGCCGCCATTAGGGTTTGATTTCAAATCTCTTTCAGACTCCAGAGCTGGACCCAAGAATCCGCCACAAAGACACGGAGACAAACCGGATTGAGGGACCAGGACCAGGGGCGACGGTCCAACCTCGCCTGATGGAACCGCCTCAGCAGAACATGGTGGTTCCTCCGCCGGTCCAGACGCCCCCAGGTCATTACTCTAATCCTATGGACAACCTTGTTGCAGCCGTCGCACGATTAGAGGCTATCCCAGTCGAAGGGGACTCTCCGCAAGCGATAGAGACACGCCGGGTTAAGGAGCTTCTATGGACCGCGCTGATTCAGCAGGAAGCATATTCGTACAGCCGTGATCGGATTCACTCTACGCCCCGTCCAAGCCAGAGCTATAGCAGGCGCATGGATGAACTGGCCATATCGAGCAATGCGCAAGGCCGTGAAGCGGCCCGTGGCAATACCCCGGCAGGTGGTGTCCGCGATGCTCAGGATGTGGTGGACCGGGCCCGGGTATGAAGGGAGGCCGAGTTAGCAGCACAGGATGATGCGGGTCAACTTACACCGGTTCGCCCTACCACCTTCACCAGACCAGGAGTCGCATCCACTTTGGGAGTGCCTTGTTTAATCCCCGCTTTACGCAATGTGCGCCTGCCCAAAGATTTCAAGGGTCCACGCAAGGTGCCGAATTACACCGCTGATTTATCCCCGGAAGCGTGGGTAGAGAGTTATGAGATGGCCATGGAAATGCTAGACGTGGATGAGACCGCGTGTGCAAAATACTTCACCATGATGCTTGAAGGCACAGCTCGTACTTGGTTGAAGAGCCTACCGCCCAATTCTATCAGCTCATGGGCCCAGTTGCGGGCCCGGTTTATCCAGAATTTTAAGGATACATGTAAGCAGCCCAAGTCCATAGTAGACCTGGCGGCTTGTGTCCAAGAGGAAGGGGAATCAACGACCCGTTGGGTGCGCCGCGTTTCGGAAATTTTGCACTCATCTGACAGGATTAATGCTGACTCTGCGATCTTAACTCTGGAAGGCAACTGCCGGTTTGAGCCTTTAAAATTGAAATTGTGATGCATGAAGCGGTTCTGTAATGACATGGGAACCCTCATGGCCGCTTTAGTGAAGTATGCTGATTCGGACAGTACCAAGGATCCCGAGACTGAGGATGATGAAGCAGGGAAGGGAAGGAAGAATAGCAACTCCAAACAGTAGCAGTATAAACCGGCGGGTCATGGAAACGGAGGCAAGCGCAAGGCGGATAGCAACATGGATTTTGTGGCTAACGCTAATGCACACGACAGGGGGCAGCGGTGCAGAGGTAAAGCGGCAAATCATAATGGGGCTCCCAATCCTAACGCAAGCCATTTGAACTATTTGTTGAATCAGCCTTGCCCAAAGCACGGGACGAAGGAATCGCCGGCTAACCACCTTTGGAAGGATTGTTATATTATGCAGGAGTTTAAAAACTCTAATGCCTTCCGGTATGACCACGGGTCAGGTGGCGGTTCAGGATCCGGTTTCCATGGACCGGGTCACGATGGAGCATCCGGTTCAGGTCTCAATCAGGGCGGTCACAACAACCAGAATAATCGAAACAGCCAGCAGCAGCAGAAACAGCAGTCGGGTTATCAGAGCCAGCCAAAGCAGTTGAACAATGGGCAATATCATGTTTCACAACTAGCTTGGATAAGTGCGACCGAAAACTCCACAAGCGAGCGGTGAATTCTGTTGAACCGGCCTTACCACGTTACTTACACTGGTCAGAGCAGCCTATTGTGTGGAGCAGAGAGGATCATCCGCCCCGGGTTGATAATCCGGGCCAGCTAGCATTAGTGGTAGACCCTCGGGTGGGGGGTTATAAGTTCACCAAGGTACTCTTGGATGGAGGAAGCAGTATTAACATACTATACTATGAGACATTCCGGCGCATGGGTCTAACGGACAAGGATCTCAGACCGTCTAATACGGTGTTCCATGGTGTAGTGCCGTGCAAATCTGCATATCCTGTTGGTAAGATAGCCCTAGATGTGGCTTTTGGGGACGAGCACGATTCCCGGTCGGAAAAACTAACCTTTGAGGTGGTGAAGATCCGGAGCCCGTGATCACGCTTTGTTTGGGCGGCGGCTTATGCCAAGTTTATGGCGCTGCCTTGTTATATCTACTTACAGCTCAAGATGCCGGGTTACAAGGGGACGATAACGGTTCATGGAGCCGAGGGTCGCTGGAATGTGAGGAAGGTGATGCGGCTTATGCAGAGTCGGTTTGTGCCACGGAGGAGCTGAAGTACTATAAGGACAATGTTAATCCGCGGATATGACCCTTTGAAGAAGCCAACTACTGAGCTTGATTCAGATCTCAAGTTCAAATCGATACCGAGACCAAGCCTGTTGACTTCGTGCGGCGATTCGCCCAAGAAGTTCACTATCGGTGCCAACTCGATCCCAAATAGGAAAGCACGCCATCGAAGTTCATCTGTGAGAATCGACATCTTTGCATGGAAACCGTCCGACATGCCTGTGTACCGAGGAGCTCGCCGAGCACACTCTTAATGTGGATCCTAAGTATAAACCGTGAAACAATTCCTCCGCCGGTTTAACGAAGAAAGGCGCAAAGCCATTGAGAGGAAGTGGCCAGGCTTTTAGCAGCTGGTTTTATCATTGAGGTGTTCCATCCAGAGTGGCTTGCTAATCCGTGCTGGTTCTTAAGAAAAACGGCACTTGGCGATGTGTGTGGATTACAGATCTTAACAAGGCCTGTCCCAAGGATCCTTTGCCCTCCCCGCATTGACCAGATCATTGATGCAACAGCGGGTTGTGAGCGTTTGAGTTTTTTGGATGCATACTCTGGATATCATCAGATCAAGATGGCGGTTAAGGACCAGGAGAAAACAGCATTTATTACTCCCTTTGGAGCCTTCTGCTATGTATCTATGCCCTTCGGGCTCAAGAGTGCCTAAGCCACCTATCAACGGTGTGTACAGAATTGCCTGCATAAACAGATCGGCCGCAATGTGCACGCCTGTGTGGATGATATTGTAGTGAAGTCAAGGCAAAAGGAGACGCTGGTGGATGATTTGAAGGAGACCTTTGACAACTTGCGAGTTTACAAGATGATGCTTAATCCGGCCAAGTGTGTCTTTGGTGTTCCGGCAGGCAAGTTACTAGGTTTCTTGGTGTCTAACAGAGGAATTGAGGCTAATCTGGAGAAGATTACGGCTATTACCTCCCTGGCTAAACCGAAGTGTATCAATGATGTTCAGCGTTTGGCGGGCCGAATCGCTGCACTGAGCCGGTTTATCAGCCGCCTCGGAGAGAAGGCCATCCCTTTGTACCAAATGCTGAGGAAGACAGACAATTTTGTCTGGAGTCCGGCTGCTGATGAAGCATTTGAGGACTTGAAGCGGTAGTTAGCCAATCCGCCTGTTCTTGCAGCTCCGGTTGACAAGGAGCCACTATTATTATACATAGCAGCCAATGCTCGGGCAGTTAGCGTGGCTATTGTGGTGGAACGCAAGGAGGCAGGCAAGGAATATCCGGTTCAGCGGCCGGTTTATTATATCAGCGAGGTGCTTATTGAATCCAAGCAAAGGTATCCGCATTGGCGTAAGCTGGTATATGGTGTCTTCATGGCCAGCCGAAGTTGAAGCGAGATTTTCAAGGGCACCCCATCACAAATGGTAAGTTCAGCCCCTTGGGTGATATCATACGTAACCGGATGCGATCGCCGGATTGCCAAGTGGGCTATAGAGCTTGGGCCACACAGATCAAGTATGTACCTCGGACGGCGGTGAAGTCTCAAGCACTTGTTGATTTCATCAATGACTGGACGGAGTTACAAGCGCCAGAGGAGAAGCCGGATCACACATATTGGACTATTCATTTTGATGGATCCAGGCAATTGGAAGGCTCGGGGGCTGGAGTCGTATTAACTTCCCCACGAGGTGATAAGTTCTGTTATGTTCTCCGCTTAATGTTCCCCTATACTAATAATGCAGCTGAGTACGAAGCCTTGCTCCATGGTCTCCGGATGGCTAAAGAGATGAACTTAAGCCGGGTTAAGTGTTTCGGTGACTCGGACCTTGTGGCTCAACAGGTGTCTGGCACTTGGGATTCTAAGGACCCGCTCATGGCTGCATATCGTCGGGAAGTGGATAATATTGCGGTTTGCTTCAAGGGTTATCAAGTGGATCATGTGGACCGTCGGAAGAATGAAGCGGCGGACGCTTTAAGCCGGTTGGGTTCTCAGCGCAAACCGGTCCCGCCTAATGTCTTTCTGGACGTGTTGCACAATCCGTCACCCAGCTCCCTGTGAAGCGGATTTGGCTATTCCTGATCCGGAGGCTCAATTGGTGGCAGCATTACATGCTATTCCGGATTGGACGGTTCCTTATCTGGCATACATGAACCGGGGGGAGTTGCCAGAGGATGAAATTCTAGCAAGGCAGATAGTCCGGCGATCCAAGTCTATGACGATTCACAATGGTGAATTGCATCATTGCAGTGTATCAGGGGCGTTTCAACGTTGTGTTTCTCCTGAGGAAGGCTATGAAATCTTAAGAGAAATCCATGAAGGAGATTGTGGACACCACGCCGGTTCAAAGTCTCTGGTGGCAAAGCGTTTGCCACGGGTTTTCTTGGTTGATGCCGCATCTTGATGCGGAGGACTTGGTTAAACGGTGCGATGGATGTCGAAATTTTCAAGGCGTGCGCATGTGCCGCTCAAGAATTGAGGATGATTCCAATAACGTGGCCGCTTGCAACTTGGGGCTGGATATGGTCGGACCTTTTAAAAGATCCAAGGATAAGAAAACCCACCTTTTGGTGGCGGTTGACAAATTTACCAAGTGGGTTGAAGCGGAGCACTGTCGGCAAGTGTGATGCAGCAACAGCGGTGCAGTTCATCAAAAAGGTGATTTTCCGGTTTGGCTTTCCACATAGTATCATTACTGACAATGGTACCAATTTATCCAAGTGTGCTATGAAGGAGTTCTGTGAACGCGAGCACATCCGACTTGACGTGTCGTCAGTGGAACACCCCCAGTCTAATGGACAGGCAGAACGAGCTAATCAAGAGATCTTGCGAGGCATCAAACCCCGGCTTATGGTCCCATTGCAAAGAACACCCGGGTGTTGGGTTGAAGAGCTACCATCTGTGCTATGGAGTATCAATACTACGCCAAACCGGTCCACAAGATACACACCATTTTTCATGGTCTATGGAGCAGAGGCAGTTCTCCCTAGTGATATCCGGCACGATTCGCCTCGTGTGGCAGCTTATGTTGAAGCGGACAACGAGACAAGCACGGCAAGACGCTTTGGACCTATTGGACGAGGAGCGTGATATAGTGGCTGCCCGCTCGCGATTTACCGGCAAGATCTTCGCCGCTATCACGATCGCGGTTAGAACCTCGAACTTTTCAAGAAGGAGATTTGGTGCTTCGACTCATCCAAGACTTGACAGATATGCACAAGTTATCCCCACCTTGGGAAGGACCTTTCGTGGTCAAGAAGAATCGCACAACGGGTCGTATTTATCGATTGATATTCGAGAGCATCAAGACTCACGCACATCAGAGGAGGAGACCAACAGGCCGTGGAACATAGCTCATCTTCGGCCTTACTACACTTGAGCCATTGGCTCTATCTATGTACATATCATGACAATGTATATATTATCTTTGATATAATAAACTGGAGCCTCAGCTAAAGCGGGGTATCTGTCTTTCTTATCATGCGTGGTTACATGGAGTGGCTCTGCTTCTAAAGCGGCCTCCGGTTTACCCCTTGACATTTGCTTTTTATATATCACTGGGGCCTTGGTCGTGTCCGAACCAATGCGACACCTTTTGATAGGCGACAGCCACCAGATCATTTGGGGACATGGTCAAGTCTGAACCAGTCACGCCTCTTGGTCGGCCTCAGGCCACAAAATCACTTGGGGGCTTGGTCGAACCCAACCATTGCCACGCCTCTTGATCCGCATATATGCCACTTAATCATTTGGGGACCTCGCTGACTTGAATCATTGTCACTCCTATTGGGGGATTGGTCCTGTCCGACCATGGTAATACCATCTGATCAGCCCAGTATAGCATATTTTTGCAAACGGTTTTTATCATTACCTTTGCTTCCATGTTATTTTCATGGTTTGTTTGATCTTTGTTTTTGTTGGATTTCTTTTATGTCAACACACACCTTTTTCCGGTTCAGCCGATGGATTTGATTCCCCTTTAATCAGGAGAAGTACGCCTGGTTTACCTTTTCCTGTTAACATCATGGAGTAACAAGGGGGCTCGTATTGATTCAGTACGGTTTATACGGGAGCTGTTTTCTCCCCCCTTATTGACGGTAATGGTTTATAAAACCGCCGCTTCAAGCTTGGCTAAGCCAGCTTCATGCCCAAACATGGAAGGTATTTTTGTATCACCTATTTGTTATATTACTGATACACATATCAAGATCATAAACCGGCTGGCGGTATAACCGCCACCGAAGTTCAAATTTTTCTGATTGCAGGAAATATGAATTGAAGTTTTCAAACAAAAGCTTCAGTACTTATGCATGAAGGCATATTCAAGGCAGAAGTATTAACTATCCTATTACAAGGCAGCACGGTGCCCAAATAAGATCATTGTTCTTTTGGAAAGATGCCAAAGACAGCTATCCAAACCGGCTTCCGGTTCAAGCCTGCTCCTCATCCTCCGCCGCTTCAGCTTCCTCGTCTCTACCCATTGGCTGGAAATCAACAGTGGTCCAGTCGATTCCCATTAAAGCTTGGAAAACAGCCTCTTCATGGATCAGGGAAGACGGTTCAATATCAGGAGCATAAGTGTGCTTACGGATTGGAGGGATCAGATTCTCCGCTTCAACAGTTGGGGTAGGCACTCGCTTGTTCTGATCATTGTATTGTTCTTGATAATGCGACAAATCTGCCTCTTCAGCTAGCTGACAAGCCAGAGGGCGCACTGCACGGTTTATTGCCCTTAAATCCTCTTCGTTGAATTCAGAGCCATCTTCCTTCAGGCTGGGATAGCCTTGAGCTGCTTCCACAGGATCAAAATCTGGCACCCATGCCTATGCCCGGATCAAGGCATTAATAGCTCCGGTTCGAGCAGCGGATTTTTTCAGCTCCTCGAACCGGGCTGGAAGCATTGACAACCTGTTAAGAGTGTCCTGGATTAAAGAGGGTGCCGGGTTGTTATGAGAAGCTGTGGTGATGATCCGCTGGGCTCCGGTATACAATTGTTCCACCAAGGTGTAGGCAGCCTTCAGTTTCTTCCGCACATCATTTCCTAAGTGCCCGATGCGTGTGCCTACAACAAGATAGGAATGATCTCAAACCAGATTTACGCTACAGCAGGTTCAAATTATCACAAAAGTTAAAAGGAGCTTACCAAAGATCGCAGCGGTCATGGAGTGTATTTGCCGCTTTACGGCCGTCAGTTCATCCACCACCGGTTTAAGGGCAGCTTCAGCATTTTCTGCTCTTTTGGTTAAAGCGGCCTTCTCAGTGGCCCAGTCAGCCCGCTCTTTCTTGAAGCCTTCCTTCAGCTGTTCAGCAGTGCTCAAGGCGCTGGTTAATTCTTCCTTTGCCTTATCTGTTTCAGCCTGTTGGGTTTTCAAGGCCTCCTGCAACTCGGCAATCCGGTCCTCCATGATTTTCACCTCAGCCTGCATACAGACCGCGTTTAAGCTTTACACAAGCGGTCCAAGAAATTGAAGTATCAACCACATAACAAAGTTATATGCCTGATACTTGGGGGCTAATGCACCTTCAATTTTTATATATTACTAGATTGTAAAGTCCCAAGCTCAATACAAGTATTCAACTTGGCACTTGGGGGCTAATGGCTATTTGATCAAATTATGTTCCAAGGACAGTTTTCTATTGGAGCCCCGGTTTACTTATGCTAAGTTAAACCGGCCCTTGAGGGCTATACCGATGGATTTTGAAAATGTTCAGGATCATATTCAAGTCCCGATTTGACCAAGGTTACAAACCGGCCCTTGGGGGCTAGAAGGATGGATACAATGGCAGCAAGAAAAGAAGTTACCTCAAATTTATCCCTCATCATCTTGACCAGACCAGCTTCACAGTCAAGGCTAGTGTAAAGCCGGTTTAAATAGCCGGAATGAAGATCTTGGGCACTCAGAGCAGCATATGTTTCCAGTTCAATATCCCATTTCCCTTTGTTCAGAGAGGAAAAATCTTCTTTTATGGTATGCTTGGTTAAGGTGACAGGATTCCCGGGTTCAAAGCGGCCTACACCGGTAATCACAACATCATCATCTTTGGATTCGCCGGTTTGTGTTGGTGCGGTCGGTTTGTCAGCAAGAGTGTGGGATTTCTCAATCCGGATGGAGCTGGCAGGCGGGTCAGCAGAGACTGAAGTGTTAATAGGCCCTTCTTCGGGAATAACATCGCCTTGCAAAGGAGGATCATTGGGAATATCCTCAGGAGCAAACGTTTCAAGATCTGGCGCTTGGTCATGCTCTGGGGCTACATCTTCTTCAGCCGCTTTGTCCAGGCGGGCCTTCTTGCTTGTTTTCGGTTTGGCCCTGAAAGGAAAACAAAGAGTCAAGGAAAAGCATAAGCCATTACAAAGTATACTGGAAGCATATGTTCAGTTTAGCTTACCCAGCAACTATTTTCAATGGTGGTAGCTGAGTGGCTGATGATTCACCACAAGATGAATGAGAAGTGACCTGATAATCGGAGTCGGATGGATTAAGAGGTTGACGGAAGAAACCCGCTTTAGGATTTAAATCAATAAAAAGGTCGGAGACCTCGGAGCGGCGTTTTCGAACCGGGCTGTTCGGTAAACCGCAGAGGTAACTACCGCCTTGTCTTGCCGGGTTGTCAGGCGAGCTTCATGTTCTTTGGTCTTCATAAGAAATTTGGGATCCAAATAAGCAAGAGGATGAGAAAATTTAACTTTCCGGTTTGCTCGCAAAATTTTGGCAAAGGCAAGATTTCTGAATCGGAAGAGAGAATAGTTACCTCAACGAATCCCGCATTGCTGGCTTCAGCGTCGTCCTGACAAGCATCATCATCAATTAGGCGTGTAAAAAGTAAGCCAAGTGAATCAAGTTCTACCTCAAGGTCCGGGTTACCCACATCATCATCAATAGCTGGATCAGATGAGGCGGTGGTTTTTCTCTTATGAGCTGGCTTCTTGATAACCTTCGTTTTGGGCCGGGTTGACTGCCCTGCCTTCTCCGTTTTATCTTGTGGAAGCTTCTTGCTCCAAAACGGATTATCACCCTGGATCAGCAGTAATTGAATGTCAGACAGATAAAGCAGCAACAAATTCAACAATAAGAGCAACTAAAATCTTACCGCTGGCGGTTTGTTCGTGGTGCAGTAAGGAAGCAGACCGGTTTGAGCACAGAGGTGCTCTGGTTCATTCAACATCTTCTTTACGGAATCTGTGACTTCGTCGTCGGAGAGTTGGATTTTAATGTGTCGGAGTGGGTCATCGACGCTACCAGTGTACTTGCACATCAGACCGGGGCGCCGGCTCAGATGTAGTATGCTCCATGATATCCAACAGCGTGCAAGGTCTATTCCTGTTAAACCATTGGCCATAAAGGCCCGGAGCTTGGACAGTTGCGAAGCATATTTAATTCTGTCTTTGGCGCTTAGCCTTTGTGGAAAAGGGTGAGTGTTGCTGAGCCGTTCCGGACGAAAGCCAGGCAAGGGATTTTCATTGTCAGGGGAAGTATCCTTGCAATAAAACCAAGTTGCATTCCACTCCTTGGGGTGAGTATGGAGTTTGACGTGGGTATAGGTGATCTCCTTCCTCTTCTGAATGGCCATACCACCCAGTTCAGTATTGGGACCGTCGGTGAATTCAGTGTGACGGTTCAGATGAAAGAGATCTCTAAACAGCTCGACGGAAGGCTCCTCTTGAAGGTATACCTCAGAAAGTACTTGAAAGTGACATAGATTGGTGACAGAATTGGGGCCAATATCCTGTGGACGGAGCTGAAAGTTGGCTAACACATCCCGGTAAAACTTAGAACCAGGCGGTTTGAAGCCCCGGGCCAAGTGATCTGCGAAGACCACAACCTCTCCTTCCTAGGGTGTGGGAGGACATTCATCTCCAGGAACCCTCCAATGGATCGTATTTTTACTGTCTAAAGCGCCGATCAAGACTAGATCGTCCAGCTGTGATTCTGTGACGCGAGAGGGAACCCAATTGCACTCATATACTTGTTTTGCCATGACGAGATCTACAAGAAATAGGTGATCCGGTTCAAGAACATGCTAGATAAAAGGTGTTGATCTAACTACGATAAACCGGAGGCAGTACCCATAAACCGGTCTTCTACAACGCGGCATCATATGGATTCTGGCGGTTCAACCAGGTGACTAATGATATATATCGGTTTAGCATCTTTTTGTATGGTAAAGTTAAACCGCCTGACCTAAGCATCGGAAGCAATTGAAGCTATGGATAACTAGGTATGCAGAAACAAGTTTCACAAAATCTTGTTACAGCCGCGGATCTATAGCGAGCTCAGAAAAACAGAAAATATTTCGAAGAGCAAGGCAGAAACAGAAGTGAACCATTGAGCGGATATGTGCGGGAGATCTATGGGCTTAGATGAGAAACTACAGGCGGATGCTTAGAGATCACTACTAAACACAGCAGGAGTTCACGGATTCATTCAAGGTCAGAGAACATATATGAGCACGCGATGAACACAGCATGAACATGGAACCCTAAGAACAGATCTAGGTCAAGAAGAGGAGAAAGCTTACCGGGAACGGAGAAGGTGCGGAAAGATGCCGCAATACTCTGGTACGTTCAGGTTGATGCAGCGGCCCAAGACGAGGCAGAGGTCGACGGCGGCGGCGGAGCTCCAAAGCTAGCGACGCGAGGAAGAAGAAGAAGAAGGGACGAAGGGGAAAGGAAAGAAATGACCCTTCGGTCTTATTTATAAGGCAACAGAGCTAGGTCAAGCGCGCGAATCCAGGAGCTATTATTAAAAGAGGGCGTTATAAGTGATAAATTTCATGATGATGTCATGCCGGTTTACAGCAACTAGAAATGATGACGACATGGCGGTTTACCAATTACTCGAAGATGTCCAAGACACAAGATTTGTTGAAGGATTGACATGAACCAGTTCAAATCAATCTGGGGCCTAATGTTAGATATTACCACTAGCGTAAACCGCCTACTTGGGCCGGGTTAACTTCATTAGTGGTATAAGCAGATGAAGGCCCAAGGCCTGTAGTCGGTTTAGAACATGTAGCCGTAAACCGGCCTGATGTATAACTTGTATTGTAAGTTAGGAATAGAGAGACACCGACCGGGATACGAGTATGAACCGGTTGGGACTCTATGGACCGACGGGCGTCACCCGTGTATATAAGGGGAAGACCCGGCGGCGGTTCAAGGACAAACAACCACAACTCGAGCCTAGGCGAAGCTTGTTTGCTCCCTAGCCATCGAGACCACATCAATTCCATCACAACTAGACGTAGGCTTTTACCTTCATCGAAGGGGCCGAACTAGTATAAAACCCTCGTGTCTTTGTGTCCGCTTTAACCCCTTCAAGTAAACTTGTAGCAATGGCTCCACGACTAAGTCCTTTCACTAGGACATCTGCCGTGACAAATCCACGACAGTTCTGATTCCTTTTGCACTGTCTTGCTGTACAACTTGTTTATTTTTCCTAATTTTGGTATAATTGTTGGGGATACCAGAAGTATGGTGAATGTTCAGATTGCTACAGACTGTTCTGTTTTTGACAGATTCTGTTTTTGTTGCATAGTTTGCTTGTTTTGATGAATCCATCAATTTCTATTAGTGGATTAAGCCATGGAAAAGCTATATTACAGTAGACACAATGCAAAAACAAAATATGAATTGGTTTGCTATAGTACTTAGAGTAGTGATTTGCTTTATTATACTAACGGATCTTACCGAGTTTTCTATTGAAGTTTTGTGTGGATGAAGTGTCTAATTGAGGATGTCTCGATATGAGGAAAAGGAAGAGAGGCAAGAGCTCAAGCTTGGGGATGCCCGAGGCACCCCAAGTAAATATTCAAGGAGACTCGAATGTCTAAGCTTGGGGATGCCCCAGAAGGCATCCCCTCTTTCTTCAACAAGTATCGGTATGTTTTCGGATTCGTTTCGTTCATGCGATATGTGCAAGTCTTGGAGCGTCTTTTGCATTTAGTTTTCATTTTTATTTTATGCACCATGCTAGTATGAGATAGTCCTTGGTTGATTTATGGAATGTTCATTGCACTTCACTTAAATCTTTTGAGTATGGCTTTATAGAATGCTTCATGTGCTTCACTTATATCATTTGAAGTTTGGATTGCCTGTTTCACTTCACATAGAAAACCACCATTTGTAGAATGCTCTTTTGCTTCACTTATATTTGTTAGAGCGTGGGAATATCTTTTGTAGAAAGAAATAAACTCTCTTGCTTCATTTATATCTATTTGGAGAGATGACAGGAATTGGTCATTCACATGGTTAGTCATAAAATCCTACACAAACTTGTGGATCACTGAATATGATATGTTTGATTCCTTGCAATAGTTTTGTGATATAGAGGTGATAATATGTGGGAGGTACTAGTAGACGGTTGTGTTTAGTAAGGATGTTGGTGTTAAGGTTTGTGATTCCCGAAGCATGCACGTATGGTCTACTAAGTATGTAACCAAATTGGCGCGCATTGTATTTTGATTGTTTATCTTTGCGTGAAGGTCGGGGGCGTGCGATGGTTAACTCCTACCAACCTCCCCCCTAGGAGCATGCGCGTAGTACTTTGTCTCAAGGGCTAATAAATTTTTACAATAAGTATGTGAGTTCTTTATGACTAATGTTGAGTCCATGGATTATACACACTCTCACCTTTCCATCATTGCTAGCCTCTTCGGTACCGTGCATTGCCCTTTCTCACCTCGAGAGTTGGTGCAAACTTCGTCGGTGCATCCAAACCCCGTGATACGATACGCTCTATCACACATAAGCCTTCTTATATCTTCCTCAAAACAGCCACCATACCTACCTATCATGGAATTTCCATAGCCATTCCGAGATATATTGCCATGCAACTTCCATCATCATCATATACATGACTTGAGCATTTATTGTCATATTGCTTTGCATGATCGTAAGATAGCTAGCATGATGTTTTCATGGCTTGTCCGTTTTTGATGTCATTGCTACGCCAGATCATTGCATATCCCGTTACACTGCCGGAAGCATTCATATAGAGTCATATCTTTGTTCCAGTATCGAGTTGTAATATTGAGTTGTAAGTAAATAAAATTGTGATGATCATCATTATAGAGCATTGTACCATGAAAAAAGAAAAAAGAAAAAAATAAAAAAAGGGAAAGGCCAAAGAAGCCTAAATAAAAAAGGGGGCCAAAGAAGCCCACCCAAAAAAAGAAAAAAAAAGAAAAAGAAAACGGGCAATATTACTATCCTTTTACCACACTTGTGCTTCAGAGTGGCACCATGTTCTTCATATAGAGAGTCTCCTATGTTGTCACTTTCATATAATAGTGGGAATTTTCATTATAGAACTTGGCTTGTATATTCCAATGATGGGCTTCCTCAAATGCCCTAGGTCTTCATGAGCAAGCAAGTTGGATGCACACCCACTTAGTTTCTTTTGTTGAGCTTTCATACACTTATAGCTCTAGTGCATCCTTTGCATGGCAATCCCTACTCCTCGCATTGACATCAATTGATGGGCATCTCCATAGCCCGTTGATTAGCCGCGTCGATGTGAGACTTTCTCCCTTTTTGTCTTCTCCACATAACCTCCACCATCATACTCTATTCCACCCATAGTGCTATATCCATGGCTCACGCTCATGTATTGCGTGAGAGTTGAAAAAGTTTGAGAATACTAAAGTATGAAACAATTGCTTGGCTGACACCGGGATAGGCATGAGGGGTACCTTGTGTTAAGAAAAGGGAACATACAAGACTATATGATTTTGTAGGGATAATTTTCTAAAGCATTGATATTTTGAAAGACATGATTGTTTGTTGGGATGGCCGAAGTATTATTTTTTATGTCAAATGATAGACTATTGCTTTGAATCACTCATGTCTTAATATTCATGCCATGATTAGACATATGGTCAAGATTATGCTAGGTAGCATTCCACATCAAAAATTATCTTTTTTATCATTTACCTACTCGAGGACGAGCAGGAATTAAGCTTGGGGATGCTAATATGTCTCTATCGTATCTATAATTTTTGATTGTTCCATGCCAATATTATTCAGCTTTTATATACTTTTGGCAACTTTTTATACTATTTTTTGGGACTAACATATTGATCCAAAGGCTCAAATGCAGTTCTCATGCATGCTGCATGTTTATGTTTTGCAGAAACCCCATATCAAACGGAGTCCAAACGGGATAAAAATGGACGGAGAATTATTTTCGAATATTTTGTGATATTTGGGAAGTAAAATCAACGCGAGACGGTGCCCGAGGTGGCCACGAGATAGGGGCCCACGCCCACTCTAGGTGGGCGCGCCCCCCACCCTCCTGGTCCACTCGTAAGGAGGTTGATGCTCTACTTTGGCCGCAAGAAAGCTAATTTTTGGAAAAAGATCCGGGCGAAGGTTTCAATCCAATCAGAGTTATGGATCTCCAGATATAAAAGAAACGGTGCCAGGGCAGAATTCAAGAACGCAGAAACAGAGGGAGACAAAGAGATAGATCCAATCTCGGAGGGGCTCTCGCCCCTCCCACGCCATGGGAGCCGAGGACCAGAGGGGAAACCCTTCTCCCATCTAGGGAGAAGGTCAAGGAAGAAGAAGAAGAAGGGAGGCTCTCTCCCCCTTGCTTCCGGTGGTGCCGGAACGCCGCCGAGGGCCATCATCATCACCGCGATCTTTACCAACACCTCCGCCATCTTCACCAACATCTCCATCACCTTCCCCCTCTATCTACAACGGTCCACTCTCCCGCAACCCGCTGTACCCTCTACTTGAAGATGGTGCTTTATGCTTCATATTATTTTCCAATGATGTGTTGCCATCCTATGATGTCTGAGTAGATTTTCATTGTCCTATTGGTGGTTGATGAATTCCTATGATTGATTTAATTTGCTTGTGGTTATGTTGTTGTCCTTTGGTGCCCATCATATGAGCGCGCGCGTGGATCACACCATAGGGTTAGTTGTATGTTGATAGGACTGTGTATTGGAGGGCTAGAGTGACAGAAGCTTCAACCTAGCATAGAAATTGATGCATACGGGATTGAAGGGGGACTAATATATCTTAATACTATGTTTGGGTTTTACCTTAATGAATGTTAGTAGTTGGGGATGCTTGCTAATAGTTCCAATCATAAGTGCATAGAATTCCAAGTCAGGGATGACATGCTAGCAGTGGCCTCTCCCACATAAAACTTGCTATCGGTCTAGTAAAGTAGTCAATTGCTTAGGGAAAATTTCACAACTCCTACCACGACTTTTGCAGACTCGATATATTTACTTTATTGCTTCTTTATCTAAACAGCCCCTACTTTTTATTTACGTGTTCTTTATATTCTTGCAAACCTATCTTATCACACCTACAAAGTACTTCTAGTTTCATACTTGTTCTGGGTAAAGTGAGCGTCAAGCGTGCGTATGTTGTATCAGTGGCCGATAGGACTTGAGAGAGTATCTGTTCTATCTTTAGCTCGTCATTGGGTTCGACACCCTTACTTATCGAAAGAGGCTACAACTATCCCATATACTTGCGTGTTATCAGCCAGCGAGGCATGCGGCGCCGTGTAGGCTGGCATGCTGCTGAGCTGGTGCGGTGGCAGTGTCTTCATGAAGATCTGCATGCCACCACGTAGGTGCTTGCTGAGCTGGTCTGGAGGCCGCACGTCGCCATGCAGGTGCTCGCCTAGCTGGCTGGGCTACCAGCTGCATGGGAACAACGGTGGAGTCTTGGCAGGTGCGGGCCTTGCCACGGCCCCGCTGATGTCCTCACCAAGGGTCTTGCCGGAGCCCCGGCAAGGGTCTTGCCATGGCATCGTGGTCATCCCCGGCAAGGATGTTGCCGGAGGTCTCGTGGGTTTCCTTGGCAAGGATCTTGCCGAGGATCGTCGTCTTCTGGTCCTCATCTGATCTTGCTTGCTTACGATCTTCACGAAGATCTGCATGCCACCATGGAGGTGCCTCCCGAGCCTTGGTTCCAATGTGATTGATGGCGTTGGAACCCTTGGGCTCAAGGGTGGCATGCTTCGCTGGCGACGAACAAGTTGCCCTGGCAAGGTTCTTGCTGGGGCTACGGATGCCGCCCCGGCAAGGGTCTTGCTGGGGGAGTCCACCTTGCCCTCTTGCTCTTTGTGTCTCTGCTCTTGGCGTTGCCTTGATTGTCTTGTGTCTTTCGACTTCCCTCCTCTTCCCTGCTAAGTGTGGCCGTGGGCACGGCTCTGACTGCCCATGCACAAGTAAAGGGCTAGAAAAGAGAGCCCCTACTTTTGTACACCGACAGGGAATGAGAATGATTTCCCAGGTGGCAAGGCCACAGAACCACTCCAAAAAGAAAAACAGAGCAAAAACCAAATAAATCAAAAGAAAAAGAAAAGGGCCCAAAATCCATGCTGTTACAAATCTTACCCCCTTAAAGAAATCGCGTCCTCGAGATTTTGTTGCTTAGGGAACAAGTATGACTTGAGGATACCGTTTCCAACTCGGATATCCTTTTTCCTTTATTTATTGTTCACACAAGAAATTCAGATGATCAACTTACCTTGCTCTAGGGTGGTTTGCTTCACCTTTCTGAAATTCTGACAGGTTTTTGCTCACATACCAAATCCTTTTCACTAACGTAAAGTTTCCCATATCTGCGGTGATATCCACTGGATATGAGCACAAATTTTCTTTTGATCATGAAAACCTTTTTACTTCTGCCATGGGGTTGCTTCAAATAAATGCAGGCCTTCTGGGTTCAATAAATGCTCAGAATCATGGCCATTCTCTTGATGGGATCTGACTGCTCACAGGTGGCACTGATTTATCTTGATTTATTTCCTTGGCTCGAGCATGAGAAAGATTTGACTTCCTTCTATCGGGAGAGATATAACGGAATATGGATTTATAGCTGTGTCATACCTCAAATATTTACATCTTGAGACTGTCCCGACAGGGGGCTGGCGGACAAATGCTTTTCCTGGCAGACTGACCGTGAACTTGATTCCGTCGGTGAGTATACCGGGTCTGAGCTGATTGTTAGGATTTTGATTTTTCTCATGTGGTCGATATACCCAACTGGGGTAATAGGCTATGATATGCTTGAACACTGCCGCTGAGCTCAAACTGCTGAGGTTGCAAAGGAATCTTGGATCTAACAGAATAGACTTGGATATTCCACACTAACCATGTCAAGCGGGTTAGCGACATATGAAAATCCTTGTAAATAGAGTAGGCCGCTGAGAGTATGCCTTTGTGGATCCATATGGAATTATGGCCTCCAACTGATTTGGGTATCCGGACCCTGATGGTCGTGCTAAAATCATCATACCTTTGTTGTCAGTCCCATCCTTTTTATGGTCATGATTTTCTTTGTTAGGATACCTTACTGAAATAACTTGGCCGCACCTGTCCTTGATTCTTCATATGACCAAGGATGTGATTAGTGCAATATTTTTGACATTATTCCATGTCCTTATTTCTGGCCTGAGTCCGCACACATATGACATATACCCGGGGTTTGTAGCTGTACGGAGCTCATTGCTGAGGCCAATCATACAAGAAGGTGACAAGGTTTTATGACATCTCCTTGTCAGTTGGGGGAATAATGACCTTGATGACCATTGTCAAGAATGTTGATTCTGTGATGTCATCTCTAGATCTTATCGATCCTTGCATCACATGAGATTTATCTCTGCTTATTTGCCTTTGCCTGACTCGTGAGGTTGTTGAATCCTTACTTTTCTTTAGGTATGTCTGCTGGATCCTTGCCGCATCTCGTATGAGTGACTGATATGATTGGGGATGCATGCTCACCAATCATATGTAACCAAACACTTGATTCTTGCGGTAGGCATATGTTTTGACTGAATTGTACCTCTAATAAAATTATTGCAAATCTGATCCTTGAACTGCACTGTCATATACTGCCAACTCATTGTGTCATCTCTTATAGCAATACTAAAGATGACATGAGGTGTCGTACTGAAGAAGGCAAGGTGTCGTGGGTTGAAAGCTATCCGAGTAACTTGCATGTCTGAGGATACCTTCTCGCCATATATGTGGAAAGATATGTAACCGAACACTGGATTTCTGAAGAAGACTTATGTCTGGACTGATTTGTGCCTTTGACAAAAATGTTGTGAGTCTGATTCTTGAGCAGTGCTGCCATACATTGGCAACTCATCATATAATCTCTGAGGACGGTGTAATAGTATGATACTGACGCAGACTGAATGGCTTATGAGAGAAGCCATCCGAGTAGCTTGCTGAGGAAGACTTGTTAACTTCTTCTCAAATCTTTTGTCTGGGTATCGTGCAGAAGAAGGCTCTATAGCTTACACACGAAGCTTATCTTGAGTATTGTGCTGGAGAAGCCTGAGTTCCGTACTTGAGAAACTTTTCCTTTGGTTTGCTTGTTGAGAAAAATTCATCTCCGTTTGTTAGAAGCTTTTACCGAGGTATCTTGCTAGGAAAGACCAGGTATCATGGCCCGGAAATTGTTCCCATATCATGCTGAGGAAAATTGAGGAGCCTTGCATCATAAATTTCTTCCGATAGCGTGTGGAATAATACTAAGTTTCTTATATCCAAAACTTCATATGGATATGCAGACTGAAATCCATACACACGCCCATAATATTCTGAGGCTGATTATTTGTATGAGAAAAAAGGTTTGACTGTCTTCCTTGAGCATATCACATTCTGACTTTATTTCGGATGATAACATATTTCAAGCATCATGCATTGCTGAGACGAAACTTTGTATATGATCCATACCTCTGTCTGAAAATATACCGTTGATCTTGTACTTGACTTGTCTTTCTGCTGGCTTGATCATAACTGCTGTGAGGATTTGGTACCGATGGGGACTAGATAGTGATAATCAATCCAATACACCATTGGTATTCTGAGGAGATATTAATGCTATAATGCAGTTGGCTAGGTAGACCAAAATGTTTAGCTGAGCTTCTTCCAAATATTTGAAATCCTTATTACTTCTTCGGGTCTGGGGTTGGTGGATGAGCAACTCTTATAGGGGGAAAATAATGTAACACCGGGGCCCAAAAAGAAAGAAGCAAAAGAAAAATCAACACAACAAAAGCACACAACAACAATCAATTCACACACAATCAATGTCACATATTACTGCTAGTCACACAATATGCATGCCTACTTAAGCACACAAATCTCGCGGGATCTCCGGTTCTACGATCTAGCATGTTGTGACGATGTGCACAAGGACGAATAAATGTGTGCAAGAATTGGTGTATACAGCGCTACACCAAGTGCTAGCTTAGCCAGGTAGCAACCCGGACTAGCTAGGAGGTGAGGACAAACTCAGTAACCATGTAGTGGGACAGGAAGGTCGCAACCACATTATTATCAAGCAGAAGGAAAAAGATCCATACTCGTCCAAGATATAGGATAGCGGGGAAAACTGAGTGTCGGTGTACTAAAGTAGGGGTACCTTAGTACCCCGAACTTGTGCATCGGTAAAGTCATAGCTTCGCTGCAAGGCTTGCCGGGCGCCCACCAAGACCCTTCGTCATTTCCTATTACTGCCATTCAAGGACAAAGTATCAACTGAGAAGACACAGATCCCGGCAAGAGAAACTTGCCAGGGAGGACAAAGGCCCCGGCAAGAGGAGCTTGCCGGGGAGGCCAACCAAGGCGCTTCCAGAAGAGTTGCCGTGACGCCCGCTAGCCCCTAAGAAGGTTCGACGACCGGCAAGCTTGCCGGCGTAACAAGAGAAAGGCCGCGGCAAGGCGCTTGCCGCGGCAAGGCTGCCACCCTGCACTCAGCACATCCAATGACGTGTCACCCAAGGGCTGTCCCAGGAGCACGTGGCGAGGCGCTGCGCAGCCATGCGGTGCGAGGTGGCAAGCGGAGCTGACAAGGAGGCCATCGTGGCAATCGGTGGCGCACTTAAAGGTTGTTTCTTTGCACTGTTGGGGCGACCAGACGGGCATTAAATGCCCTTGTCCCCTGCCGTCAGAGTTAGGTAGGGGACACTGTTGGTCACTGTTGTACCAACCTGCGTTTTTACCTTTCTACCCCCTCTTCCTACGCTGCCACCTGTTGGTGCCCCCTTTAAACTATAAAAGGGAGGCCCATGCACACGTAGAAGGGGTTCGGCGTTCGGAACTTTTCCACGCTGGGGTTCGGTCCATTCGACACATCCAATACCTCCACACGCTCGGACCCTCCAGCAAGAACAAATACAAACACAAAGCAGTAGTAGGGGTTTTATCTCTCCGGAGAGCCCCGAAGCTGGGTAAAATCACCTGCCTCCCCAGGCCGACCTCGATCTGCTCACAAGACGCCCCCGCCTCCCCGCCGGACTAGAAGGGCCCCTGCCCCATAGGTGCTCGTGGGTTACAGAGAGACGCCCGACATCTTTGGCGCGCTGTAGGGGTGCGCCGAGGTCGTGAGCATCTCGATCCGGTCTCCGCGTGCTACATCAACGCCTTTCACCAACATGCCACCAAAGAAGAAGCCTTCGGAGGTGGCCGCCCGTCTACATCAATTCTACCACCACCGCCGAGCAAACGGGCGGTGGAGTGGACGCCGGCGGAGGAGCGGCGCCGACGTGGGACTCACATCGTCACCAGTCCAAAAGCAAGGCCCGCAAGCATCGGGCGCATCGCGGCAGACGCCACACCCTTCCCTGGGAGGTGCAGGTCGACAACGCCCGGTGCTCCTAGCACCGTGCTCGTGATTAGAGCAAGGCCTGCTGGTGGGTCGCGGACGCTCGAGACCAAGACGCGCCAAAGATGTTGGCGTGAGTGAGGTATGGTCGCTGGGACGGGTGTCGCCCTTCCAATCCATTTGGGAGTCCGAGCACATCCGCTCCTCGCGCGCTCGCCGCCACCACCACCTAAGAACGCAGAGGAAGCCGCACGAGCCCACCTGCTTAGATTATCCTCCGCGCACACAAGATTGACGATCGGAGGATGACCATTTATAGCCTCATCGGCTTCGCTTAACGGCGATAAGCCCCGCAACCGAAGCGCCGAAGTTTCGCAGGCGCCCAGCGCAAGCCGATGCCGATAAGACCGCTGGGGTGCCACCTCCGTGCACTCCCAGCCTCAAGGCCGAGGTCGCCGGCTCGTCGGGCCAACTTTGACGCCGACTCCATCAAGGCTATCCGACCCGCGAACTCCGCCGCGATCAACGCCACGTTCTCCAAGAACGACAAAGACGAAGACGCCGCACTCGCGATCGAAGCGCAGAAGGGAAGCGCGACGTCAATCGACCAACGCGCTGGGCCCACTGTCGATATGCATGCGCCGGGCGAACCAGCGATTTGCCAGAGCGGCAGTCGCCTGCTGCTCACCCGTGAGCTGCGGCAAGTCCAGTGGCCCAGTACCAAGAACTCCAGATCCCGACCAGAACGTGCGTAAACGCAGGATGAGGGAGGAGATGGCGATGTGCAAGATTAGAGATGTCGCCGAAGCTTACGCCCGCCGACAAGTGTGCACGGGCCGAGGAGGGGAGGAAGATCCCTGAGAGATTGCGGGAGCGAATGATCGACAAGGAGGATGCCGCCCCGGCAAGGAAGAACCAGAGACGAAACAACAGAAAGAGGAAGGCTAAGGATGTGCTAGCTGTTGAGCATTCCGGCAACGGAGGCGGCTCCGACAAGGCCAAAGCCGATGACTCCGGCGAGGCTGTGGTAGCCGCCGACAAGCAGGATAGCTCCGGCAAGCGGTATTGCAAGATCCACCGCACCAAGCGCCATGACCTCCAAACCTGCAAGAAAGTTGAGCAGATGGCGGAGCTACAGAAGGCTGAGTACGAGCGCCGCGACAAGGAGAGAGCCCAGGGAGGTGGTGGAGGATCCGGCAAGAAGCTTCCTGCCCGGGGAGGGCACCGCGGCAAGGCCAAACCGCGGCAAGGAGACAGGCCTCCCCGTGGCCGCGACAAGGACGAAGATGAAGATGAGGATGATGAGATGGAGGAAGATGAGACTGATGACCAAGAGTTTCAGAAGGCAACGGAGGTGTTGTGCATCGACGGCGGTGCCTTCGCACACCTCGCACCGCCAACTCAAGCAAAGGTGCGAAGTAAACGCAGCAGAGCCGTCCGTCGAGTCGCAAGCAGCCTCTGAAGTGGTCCAAGACGCCCATCATCTTCGGCGTTGAGGATCACCCCGATCGCATCATTGCGGTCGGGTGCTTGCCGATGTTGGTCTCGCTTAACGATCCGCAACCTCAAGGTCACGAAGATGCTGGTTGACGGCGGGCCAGCCTCGAATCGATCTCTTCAAGAAGGCTCAAGAAACTCCAGATCCCCGACAGCAAGCTCGAAGAGACTGGTACCTTCCAAGGAATAAACCCGGGAAGGAGCAAGCCGAAGGGGAAGATCACACTGCCAGTGACATTTGGCAGCGAGCTGAATTTCAGGACAGAGAAAGTCACATTCGATGTTGCTGATATCCCATTGCCCTACAATGGGATACTCGGCCGGCCAGCGCTTGCCAAGTTCATGGCAGCCTCTCACTACGCCTACAATGTGCTCAAGATGCCTGGTCCGATAAGTGTCATTTCTGTCCAAGGTGACAAGAAGGATGCACTTATCTGCACCGACAAGATCTACCAGGAAGCAGCAGCCGCAGTCGAGCGCAAGCCACTTGCCGCTGAAGTTCCCCGGGGGAAGAAGAAGGCCAAGTCCGGCAAGAGTAGCAGCTTTGGTGCCCACTCCGGCAAGCGCACCTCTTCGGAGTGCTGCGCTACCGTCGAGGATGCACCATCGAGCTCCACCAGCAAGTACAAGAAAGCGAAGGCAGTTCTACCAAAGACTGGGCCCGGTAAGAACAGTTCTGGTGCCTACTCCGGCAAGCGCACCTCTCCGGAGTGCTGCGCCGCCGTCGAGGACGCGCCATCGAGCTCCGCCAGCCAGTAGAGCAAAGAGAGCAGTCAGTCTCAAACTTTTGAGTCGCATTCCTTGAAGGACCGTGCCCTGTATGAAAAACCTGTGCGCAAAGGGGTCGAATCGTGGCTAAGTTGCGCCCTTGCTTTGTTTCGAGTCCGCTCGACGATGAAAGCGCGCTGCAACTAGCCCGACAAGGTTTTCTCGCCGAGGCAACACCGCCAACTGGCTGATGTTCCAAGACTCAGCAAGTGTGTTTGCACCGCGGTTCCCGAAAGCGTGAGGGTGAAAACGCATAAGGAGGGAATCAAGGGAGAAGTGCGGCCCTGCCGAAGCGCAGAAGACGGAAAAGCTAAGTTGCCCAAGTTTGAGTACAGAACACTTTCAGTTTTAAATTTCTATGTTACATTCCTTGAACGTTCGTGCCTTGTATGGAAAACCTGTGCGGGGGAGAACCAACTCGTGGTTAAGTTGCGCCCTTGCTTTGTTTCGAGTCCACTCAACAATGAAAGTGCGCTGCAACTGGCCCGACAAGGTTTCTTGTCGGAGACAACACCGCCAGCGGGCTGCTGATGTTCCGCACTCAGCAAGTGTGTTAGCACCGGCAAGTTTTCCTAAAAGCGTAGGGTAAAAACATACAAGGGATGTGATGGGATAGAGGATGTAGCATAGCAAGCCTTGTCGTGGGACGTCCTTTGTATGAGAAACTTGTGCGCGGAGGAGCCGACTCGTGGCTAAGTTGCGCCCTTGATTTGTTTTCGAGTCCGCTCAACGATGAAAGCGCGCTGCAACTAGCCCGACGAGGTTTCTTGCCGGAGGCAACACCGCCAGCGGGCTGCTGACGTTCCGCACTCAGCAAGCGTGTATACGCCGGCAAGTCCCCTAAAAGCGTAGAGTATAAACATACAAAGGGCGAAACATAGCATTGCATTGCCCAACTTGAAGTTACGTTGCAAAAAGTAACTTATTGCGGCGCTATCTAAGTTATTCTCATGACTAAAATGACAGCGACAAGGAAAGAACAGAAGGGCGCACAGGCCCTTGGGCCCCGGCAAACCGGTGTTGCTGGGGGCTGCGAGTACCAAGATTCCTTCGCGGCAAGCCAGGGTCCCCGGGGACTGCGACGTCGGCGACAAGAACAAAGAAAGGCGCACCGGCACCTGGGTCTCGGCGAGCCAGAGTCGCCGGGGGCTGTGAAATCAGATAAGCTTTTCATCCCTCGTCATGCATCCTCTTATGGACTGGGGAATGCGAGGCCGCGTCCTTGAACGAGCGTGCCTTGTATGGAAAAAACTCAGGCGCAGAGGAGCCGAGTCGTAGCTAAGTTAAGCCCTTGATTTGTTTTCGAGTCCGCTCAACAATGCAAGGCGCTGAATCGCCCGACAAGGTTTCTTGCGGAAATAAAGACCGCCACTGGCTGCTGATGTTCCAAGACTCAGCAAGTGTGCTTGTGCCGCAAGTTCCCTCATAGCGAGGGTGGAAACATACAAGGCAATCAATCAAGTAAAGGATATAACCCGCAAGCATTCCCTCTTTTCATTAAAAACATCCCATTCCAAAGATAAGTCCATAGAGGATGAAAAACATGAAAGAGAGGATTACAAGTTTTAAATACAGCTAAGGCCCGAAGGCTTACAAATTGAAAAAAGATAAGATGGACGTAATCCTCTCTCTGCTTTCTCTCTTGAGGTAGGTCAACCCTGCAAGAGAAGTTTGCCGGGAAGGGCAAAAGGGGCGCCTAGGTGAGCTACGGGTGCCAGAAGACACCAAGAGAACATCTCGGGAGCCGGCCAGGAGCTTGGCGGGACGGAGGCGCCGGAAGCAGAGCTCGAAGACGGGGCGGCAGGACCTCAGCATGCTGTCGAGGGCACCACGCCCTCATACTCCGACTTGACGGCCTTGCCGCCACCCCTCTTCCTCTTCTGCAGCGTCCCTACGCCAGCCGCCCAAGGAGACGGCCCCGGGGAGTTCAGAAGGCCGGCAACCCGGATGATCAGTCGCCGGTGGCCGCGAGGCGACGCCGACGCCTAGTCGGACCCGCCGTCCTCGTCGTCGCTGTCGCTCCCTCCTCGTCCTCTCGCCGAGGAGGAGCCTTCATTGTCGGAGGAGCTGTCCACGCAGCATCTCGCCCGGTGCCGGAGTCCTCAAGACCTTGACGGAGAAGGTCGCCTCCATTAACTTAAAATGGAGGGTGAACCCCACCGTCAAGCTGTGGATGCGGGCGAACGTCTTCCACCCTCGATCGAAGTACATCACGCCGGGGGCTGGGGATACGACACTAACTCGCGTGTCGCTGATCCCACAGCCCCTCATGCGCAATTACAACATCTCGGGCGGGTCCGGCTCCATCGCGCTCGCAAACGCAGCCGGAAGACGGAGGCGACGACGAGGTGCCCGCCGCAGCTTGACGAAGAACTCCCAGGGATCATCCCCGGTGTGGACCGCCTCAAGGAGAGGTGCTGCCGGCGAAGGCGGGGGTGGCGCACCGTCCAGGCCACCTCTTCCCCGAGCGCTCCGACCACGCCCTCGACCTCGCCCACGACCTCGCCCCCTCCCTCTCCCCCTCGTGGCAGGCTCCGCGACCACTGGCGCGGGATAGGGAGAGGCGCGCTGCCTGGTGGCGACCCTTGCCGCCACCGATGAAGGACCAGGGTTCCCTTCCTCCATGGCAAGAGAGAGGAAGAGAAGCTAAAGTTGGAAAACGGAGAAGAGGAGGAAGTGCGGGATTTCTGCGCTCCCCTTCCGCCCCCTTTTAAGGAGCGAGGTGGGGGCTCGGCCGCCCCGCTCAGCCAATCGGAGCACGGGGAGAGCAGAGGAATGGGGCCGACCCACCACCTCCGCCCGTGACGGCTCGGTTTTCCACCTTCACCGCCCACGACCCCACGCGCATGGGAGCCGCGTGGCGGGGAGGCGAAGCCGGGGGGACAGATGAAGTGACTTCACCCTGCCGCGTGATCACAGGGGTGGGCGCCTTGAAAATCGCGCACACTACCCACGCCTCCCACGACGCCGCAATCGACGCGTGCCGTTGCGGGAGGACGCGGTGGACACGGAGTCCGATTATGTGTGGACCCAGGCCGCGTGCCGTGCCTTTGCTTTTGGGCTGGCCCAACAACGCTCGGCACCGTGTATGGCCCAGGCCCGGGGGCTCCTGTCGGTGTACTAAAGTAGGGGTACCTTAGTACCCCGAACTTGTGCACGGGAAGTCGCAGCGCCCCGCGGCAAGGCTTGCCGAGCGCCCGCCAAGACCCTCCGTCATTTCCTATTACTGCCATTCAAGGACAAAGTATCAACTGAGAAGACACAGATCCCAGCAAAGAGAAGCTTGCCGGGGAGGACAAAGGCCCCGGCAAGAGGAGCTTGCCGGGGAGGCCAACCAAGGCGCTTCCAGAAGAGTTGCCGTGACGCCCCGCGCGTCCCGGCAAGGCCCGACGACGGGCAAGCTTGCCGGTGCAACAAGAGAAAGGCCGCGGCAAGGCGCTTGCCGCGGCAAGGCTGCCACCCTGCACTCCAGCACATCCAATGACGTGTCACCCCAGGGCCGTCCCAGGAGCACGTGGCGAGGCGCTGCGCAGCCATGCGGTGCGAGGTGGCAAGCGGAGCTGACAAGGAGGCCATCGTGGCAATCGGTGGCACACTTAACGGTCGTTTCTTTGCACTGTTGGGGCGACCGGACGGGCATTAAATGCCCTTGTCCCCTGCCGTCAGAGTTAGGTAGGGACATCTTTGGTCATCCTTGTTGTACCAACCAGCGTTTTACCTTTCTACCCCTCTTCCCACGCTGCCACTGTTGGTGCCCCCTTTAAACTATAAAAGGGAGGCCCACAAGACGAGAAGGGGTTCATTGTTCGGAACTTTTCCACGCTGGGGTTCGGTCCATTCGACACATCCAATACCTCCACACGCTCGGACCCTCGAGCAAGAACAAATACAAACACAAAGCAGCAGTAGGGGTTTTATCTCTCCGGAGAGCCCTGAAGCTGGGTAAAATCGCCTGTCTCCCCAAGGCCGACCTCGATCTGCTCACAAGACGCCCTCCGCTCCCCTGCCGGACTAGAAGGGGCCCCCTGCCCCATAGGTGCTCGTGGCCACAGAGAGAAGCCCCGACACTGAGGCTACTGACATTTCCCTTTCTTCATAGCTAAGATCATTAAGGGTTGCCAACACGACAAAATAAAAGAACAATCCAGGATAGAAGCATGTCTGTCACCAAAACGATCGGCGGGGCTGAAGGAAAGACATCGGCGCGATACCTAAGCACCATTTTGCAAACAGTGTCGAGATCACATGGCACCACTCTGCTGGGACAGAAATGATACCAAACACCAAAGAACGAGCAAGAAAAGAAAACTTGAGAAATGCAGAAGCTGAGTTGTAGTGGATCTGAACTGATGCCAGCTACACTCACCAAATAAACCATTAGCAACAAATAATAAGGCTATATGCATGATATGCAACAAACAAATGCAGCAGCCAAATGCAATAAACAAGCCAGACTCTATGCTACCGATTTCTACCGGTTTCTACCGCTTGCGCTGACTAGGGCGTCCTACAGCTAGACCTGCTCTGATACCAAGCCTGTGGCACCCCGGCTCAGAGAAACCGGAACGCCCCGTATTCGAGCCTAGAGATCGAGATGAAGTCTTCTGGAATACGACACTGCTTGACATAGAACAAATCAGCTTTTATAAAAAAGGATAATTACACTGGTCTGATGTTACAAAGGTTCACATCAGCATGGCGACACTATGCCTGTGATACTACACTTGTTCTATGCTAGCAGCAGAACAACTCGTAGCAGCAGAAATCTTCTAGCAGCGAAACAATGACGAAGGTGGTGAACTCCACTCCACAGGGACTCTGGCTGGGACACGATCTAGCTCGGACGAATGGAAACCACGACAAGCAATCAAGCAATCATGACATCACCTGCAATCTGGCATGACATGCTAGGTCAGTACATTGAATGTACTTGCAAGCTCACAACAACCAAAAACATCAAGGCAAGACAACAACATAGCATTAAGCAGGTTAATTAAATTAACAGCTACCATGATACGACATCAACTACCAAGCATGATATGAAACTACTACAATACTGATAAACCAACATCTCAATCCGAACAACAATCTCATTCTTGGCTAACCAGCCAAGCAATATACCATCTCGACCACCTCGTGGTCCATATGATCACCTCGTGATCAAAACATCCACATGATCACCTTGTGATCAACATATCCACACGGTCACCTCGTGACCACATCAAAAACTGAATGATCATCCTCAAGATCATCTCAACATCATCATGAACATCCTGCCAAACTGTTACTCCTCACATACATCATATACATCAACTATAAGTCATTCCGTCATGTGTGTGTTGATCGAACAGTGTGACCTAGTACGAACTTGTGCCATGGACCGAGGACGCGGCTATCGATAGATTAAACACACACACACTGCAGAGGTAGCACACTGTACCCACACAACAGAACCCATGGCCTCGCTCTCCCATTCGGGTGGACCAACGGTGTTCCTACAAAACCGATCCACTGCCCTGACACTCTCCCAGCTACTCCGACCAACTCCCATTTGGGCTAAGTCATGGGTGGCCCCGTGCCTACCAAAGGCACCAACAGCCACCGTCGTGGCAAAACAAAAACAGTCCCAAACGAGGACATGTGCACATAACCAAACTCAGGCTCACAAGGCTTATGTCCGCCTACCTGATCAGGGTAGCGCGCGCCCATAACCTTCCCTAGTTGGAGGCACCGGCAAGAGGCATGACAATAGAACCAACTAGGGCCTTTCCATACAGGGAAATGTGGTTGCACTTGAAAAAGCCTGGTTCGGTGGCACCTGACCAACTTAATGACGGAATTTATCCCCAAAATATAACATTGATAACTTATACTCTGCTATCATCTACCAACCTGTAATCCAAGTCATAGCAATATCCAACGACTAATCCAAAGCATAAAATTATCATACCAAAATGCTCCGAGATAGCAAAACACTACTATCATGATGAATCCGAAAACAATAATCCTACTACTCCAATAACAAGAACAAAGCTATCCAGCTAAGATCCACATGTAAACATCATCTCCAAAAATAATACTCCAAGCAACAGCAACAGAACATCAACTATCATCATGAAAATAAACATACTAGCCACTAATAATCCAATGGCAACATGACATCCAAAGTAATACTCCGAAATATAGTACCAGATACCATCATGAAAATAATCATAATACCAGCCACTAATACTCCAATGAAAACATGATACTCATCAACTGCAAGCATAACTCCTAGTAATCCAAACAATAGCATGGCAACATCAAGATAAAAATAATACTCCGAGAAAATGCCATGCACAAAGTCGTGTAGCTAAAGCAATATTTTAAACAAGTTCAAATAGATTAAACCATGTCACTATATTACAGTGATGTAAATGGAAGGTGTGGCTTGCCTAGGGTGGAAGAAATCATCGGAGAAAGTGCGAGAAACTCGCGGAAACAATCGCCGGAAATCTTTCTCTCTCGGAGTGGGCTGAATAAGGGCAGGGGCAAAATGGTCATTTTCAGAATGTCAAAACATGGTGAAAATGAATCCATCGGAACGGGCTCGATGAAACAAAGAAGTGGGCTTTGGATTCACCTAATTTAGAGTTATGGATAAAAAGATATGAAGGGTTGAAGACCAGGGACTAATCTCTAAAACATTTATTCACAGACAAGCCCCTGGCGGCTGAACTGAAAGCGCACTTGGCTGGAATAAGTTTTCTGTACGGGAAAGTGCACTTTCAGCTGCAGTTAAACAGAAATACGCTTTCCAACATCGAAAACATACTCTATAAACTCCGCTTCCACTTATCCAGCGTGGCAGTGGTGGCCCATGGCTTAAGTCGCTGATGAGCGGGTCCTGCGGGGTCCAAGGCCAGCTGACAGGGAGCGGCCTCATCTCCTTCCTATCTCCCGACACGTGCCCTTAGAGCAGAGGAGGAAGCAGCGAGGTCGGCACTGGCCCAGCCATCTCCGGCCACCTCCCGCCGGAGTGAGGGCACCGGCGAGTGTGGCGTGACGTTTCGCATCCGTCTGCACCCAGCAGCAGCGCCAGGACGGAGCAGAACGAAGACAGCTTGCAGTGACCGAGAACGAGGGTGGTGGCCGAAACTTGGGCGTGTACAATGGCTCCAGCGAGGAAAAGACGGATGGAAGAGGTTTGCTGGGGTCTGGTTGAGCTACTGGTGGAGGAGGAATGAGGAGAGGGGCTCCGACTTGAGTCAATTGGGGAGCATGGCCGTGGCGGCCATGGCTTCCAACCGGCGATGAGGGGCTCAGAGTCGAACGGATGGGTCGGGGAGGTTGCTGGGAGGGTGAGGAAGAGCTTGGTGAGGTCGAGGGAGTTCGGGGTTGCCTTAAATAGGAAGAGGGGGAGGAGGCCGATCGGGCGTCGCCGTGGACGCGTGTCCAGCGCCGCGGATGTATGCTCGCGTGCATGAGCTCAGGGTTAGGAAACGGAGGATGCACAGGGGAGAGCTCACGGGGAAGGGGAGGCCAAGGGAGCACGGGGACGAAGACGACGGTGATGAACCAAGCCAAAACGCCACTGTACGTCCATGGGCACGTGGCGGTTTACGTCGGTGAGGAAGTTGCCGGAGGGGGAGAGGGGTCCAGGAGAATGGAGATGACAAGATGCAGCCACTGGAAATGCTCACGAGCTCTAAGACGACGAGGGGAAGAGGTGCCAAAGCACAAACAGTGCTCTGGGCACGCCACAGCGCACAAAGCACGTGAAACTGCATGCCATCTGCGCGGTTACCACAGGACAATGCACAGGGAGGTCACGAGGGGCAGGGAAATGGTGTCTACCACTAAGTTCTTCCAAGGTGGATCATTAATGAAGCATTGGCTTGACCTGAGGCACTATGGTTGGGTTGGAATCAAGCTCTGAAGTTTACTGCAGCAAACTTGGTCGTACACTAATGATCAATAGGAACTTGATTGGGGCCAAATAGCTTGTCTGGGGTGTGTATCTATGGAGGGACTACAGTCCTAGAGGTTTAGAGAAGAAATGGACCAAGGATTAACATAGTTGCTTTGCAACTGCATTTCTGGTCCAGAAACTTGATTTGGATGATGCAGTCACATGGAGTGATGGAATGGGATACAACTTGGCAAATCCTCATGACATGGACATATAAAGATGTTGTAAAAATATCATGCCAAATGGACAAGCCAAAACGGCACTTGCTTCACAAACATTATTTCTGTCCAGAAACTTGGAATAATTTTGGTGATCAAATGGCTCAATGAAATGATGCCAAATTGGGTGGAGAGATGTTTTATGGGTATAAGAATGATCTGGTAATTTATCAGAATTTTTGAAGCAATATAAAATACACTTGCTTCACAACCTGAAAATATTGCCAGAATCAAAGATTTGCTCCAGTGCTCACATAGATGATTGGATGGGGCTGAAAATGGGTGGAGGGGATTAACATAAGAACATGAACGAGTGTGCAAAAGTTCAACTCATTTGGATACTCCTAGCTAGTGCTTCCTTCACAAAGCCTTCTGTTTGACAGAAACTTTGAAAAATGACTGAGGAATATTGGCTAGGAAAATAAAGTTGAATTCTTGCATGAGGCAATTATTTGGATATATAAGCATGCCCAAAAAGTTGGGGGCCACTAGGAATATATAAATGACACTTCCTTCACAAAGTGCCATTCAGGACAGAAATGAAGAACAATTATTGGGGAATTATTCTTGGGCTAGGACAGGAAAGTTTGGGCATATTTGATCAAAATATAACCCAAAGAAATTATGAGACTTAATTGGAAATTTTTGGATCGCCAGAAATATAGGTTGCTTCACAACCTACGACAGATAGGGTTATTCCTTTAATAGAAAAAGGAATATTCCCTAGAAAAAGATTTTAGGGTTTGGTCAAGGAGTGAAGTGACATGGTCTTGGGAAGGTTTTGAGAATGATGAGCCACTTGGGAGGGGGAATGAGGATGATTCCCCAGGTGGCAAGGCCACAGAACCACTCCAAAAATAAAAAACAGATCAAAAACCATATAAATCAAAAGAAAAAGAAAAGGGCCCAAAATCTAGGCTGTTACACTCCGTGTGTTCATAGTTGATCTCGGAATCTTGATATTGCGATGTTGAGTGGCTATGCCACCATTTTGCAGGTTGTCTCAAATCTTTTGAGCATTTACAGCCGTTATGTTGTCCGAGTCATCCCGGGTTTCTAAATAATCTGATGCATTTGCAAAATCCTTTCCCTCTATTTTTGATGTCTTTTGTGCCAGATTAACCACACTAATCAGTGAGTTGAGGTACCCTGTTGCCTCGATATATATGTTGGAGCTATTATTATGACCCTAGGTATCTTAGAGTATCATCTAGCGATCTAGCTATGTTTTGTGTTTACAGTGTGATGATACTGGCCATTATTCTTGAAAGCATCACGTGATGACATTTAGTTAGTAGGCATTCTATTCCTGGGCTCTTGAACCCCAGATTCACCCTACCTACTTCATGTTGTTCGTGTTTGCTCGTTCCTTCAGGTTATTAGAAACCTTTGCGATAGTCCTTGAGGTCTGTGGTATTTCCTTCTTCCAAATACCATGGACTGTTTATGGCAGAAGTCCCTCACCGAACCAAAAGATCACAACCAGAGTGCTCTTGACAACTTCTCGATTCTATGTTGTTACCTCGCCAATTCTACCTTTCTGCATGGATTATCTGGAAGAAACCAATCGAACGTGGTTCGACATACTAATCTATGCATCCACAACTCAGAAAGTTATATGTTCCTTGAGTTGTCCCTCCTTAGTTGTATTCCGACCCCCATCTATCAATTGATAGTAAGCAGTAGTTGTGTAATCGCGTTCATCGATGCCTATTACTCTTGTGGTCTGTCAAGCCATTCTATTCCGGAATGTCTAGGAAAAACAAACTCCAGAACCTCATCCATATCCAGGATTGGGTCAAAGCAGCTGTAATCCGCAAATCAAATTGCCAATCCAGCTTTTGATTCAGTTCTACCTTGGAATATTACCATCTTTATATCAAGAATATCATGGGAATTGCACCCCCTCCTATGAACTCTTAATACAGTGATACTTCTCGCCCAAATTATTCATCTCCCGGTTCATGTGTTGTTGCAGCCGGAATGCTGAAGGTGAACTATGATGTGTGAAATCAATACTCCTAGCAACCTTGTTGCTATGTAGGTAAAGGACGATAATTTCATCCTTAGCGTGTTGGTTCTTGAATCATCATTCTAAGATAGATTGTGCTATCTAGTCCTTATTTCCGGTGCACTCTTCGATCAATGAGTTTGGATTGTGTCAATCCCTCGTTTTTTTGATCATATCGTCTTGCCCTGAAAAGCAAGATTGATCTCGAGCTTAGTAAAATATAGGCGGTTCATGATTTTCCGAATATCTTCTTGGGAGTATCACCAGGTTGTCACCTGACCGCTATCTTGAGTTCCTAATCAAGTTGGTTTTCTTGTAACCCACCCTTTCTCCAAGAATCTGTGTCAGATACCCTGAGCTAGTTGGTTAAGCTAAACCACAACTTGGAGAGTTGGAAGATAAAAGCTTACCTGACTTAGTTCATCCCTAAGGGATATCTTTTTTGTGTGTGTGTGTGTGTGTTGAAGAAAGCTGATATCCTCATCAATTGGTCCTCGTGATTGCATCTATTGTCTTGTCCAAACCTTGATTTGAGTGTGGGATATCATCAAATCAAGTCAGAACCAACGATATCCATAATGTTGTCTTACCCATGGTTGATCCCTCGAGCATGCACCGTTACATCTTTTGATCTGACCAATGCTATCACCGTGTTCACATAATTATGGAATTCCATCTGTATGGAAACCTAAATGAATTTTTGTTGAGCCCATCGACAACTTCCCTGTCCTTCCCATGATTTTGCTGGACATTAAGCTAGCGTTGGAAACTTTTATAAACATTATCTTCATGTCCTATTCATGAAGCATATGATAGATGAAAGAAATGACTTCCTCTAATTCACATGCACCTGGTGTAAGTTGCCGCCGTGGATCCGAGAAAGATTGTTTTTCCTTCCTTTGGAGTTGTCCTAAGTCAGTCATGAATGTGCAAAGTATATTTTTGTTTGCTAGATTAATTACCTCCACTCCATATGTATTTTGTAGCACACCAAGCCACTGATTGATTTGTTCAAGGAGAAGAAGTACCTTCTTAAGAGCATGCCTTATGTAAGGACTTCGATATCCTCGATGATGGTTCCCCACCTGAACTCGGTAGTGTTTTATTATAAGACTACTACGTGGCCATGCTTGTCTACGACAGTGTGTCCACATGATAGCAGAACCAGCTCATGCTTTGGAGCTTGCTATCGTAGTTCATTCCCAGAGAATCTCGCAACGCCATCTCGTTGATTTGTGTTCCAAACTTTCATTTTTCTTTCTAGATTCGATGAGTCCAGATTATTCTGACTGTTGGTGTTCTGGGAACGGGGGTCCCCAGACTTGCCTGCCTGTGGCCTGCAGCGTGGCTCAACCAGTGGCCCAGTACGGCCCGTCTTCATCAACCCAAGCTCAAGACCCTCGCGAGGGGCCAAGCCTCGCGGGGCGGACGACACAAGGCCTCCTCAAGGGCGGCCTCAACAGGCAGGCTCGCGAGGAGGCGGAGAGATCAAGGCAAGGGGTACCTCGCGAGGTGTTCATGATGCAAGCCATGACGATCGAGACCACGCGGGCACCAGGCGGGCGCCAGCGTGCGCGGTGTCCTCGTTTCCTCGTTGGTGCAAAGGGGGCAAGTGCAGGCGCGGAGTACCGAGGCATCAGGCAAAGGATTCCATATCGGTGCAATGATACCGAGACCAGCAGGACGGCAGGACGAAGGTTACCGTGGAGCCCAAGACGGCGTCACCACCAGCACCTTTGGCAGTCGAAGACCACCTTTAGTCAGGATAGCTTGTACTAGATGTCCCCTTCAAAATGGCCATTGTTGGCTCCCTTCCCGCTCAATATTTGGGAAGAGGACCAGGGCCTCTATAAATAGAGCTAGCCACCACAGTAGAAGGCAATCTCATCGAGAGCCAAGGGAGACGGATCGATCCCTCCTCAAGCACACCACCACAAGAACACCGCTCCTCGCGAGGTTGTTCTTCCTCTGTACTGTTCATCATCAGCCCAAGAGGCAATCCACCACACCACACACTGGATTAGGGTATTACACCACAACGGTGGCCCGAACCAGTATAAACCTCGTGTCTCTTGTGCTATTCATCGTGCTAGCTAAGAATTGCGGTGAGGCTGTGGGCGTGTTTCGGTAGAGAGAGATCTTCGTGCGCACCCCAGAGTTCAAACCTTAAGGGTTTTGCCGGAACCCGATATCGAACATTTGGCGCGCCAGGTAGGTGTGCGCCAAAATCTTCTTTTCGCTGATCTGCGTCCCATCGCTTCGTCGCATCCATGGCAGACGCTCACCGAGCTGGCGCCGAGCGCCTGGCTACTCTCGCCGCCCGTGTAACCCAGACAGCTCCCGTCGGTGGGCCTTCTCGTCGTTCTCCGTCTCCTGCCGCCAACACCACCACCGGCCTGGCGGGGAACGAGCAGCAAGCATCTTCACTGCACCCCTTGATGCGTCGGGAAGGCCGCACCGCCACTCTGTCACTGACCCTAGCTAGTTCGTCGTCTCACGCTCGTCGCGCCCCCATGGATGCAGAGGCCGCGTTGCTCCTGGCACATGAGCTCCTGCCCTACCGCCCCGTCGACGACCTCTATGAGGAGTGGCTTGCTCGCATCACTGATCTCGTCAGCGCCGCAGGAGGCTCTCCCGTGCCGTATCCCTCGCTGCCTCGCCCTCCGTCATGCATGGGCGACGCAGCTCAGGGAGCGCCTCCGCCACCTCCTCCCCAAGAAGGCGCCCTGGCTCCAAGGTGCACGGCCCCTAGACGTGACCCACCACGTCCGGTGCCCGCGCGGCAAGAAAGTAGCGGCCAAGAAATCCCTCAGCCTCAAGAAGGCGCTCACGTGCTTCCTGAACCAGCACGACAAGACTGCATCCCTCCACCAGCACGCCAAGACCCCGCACTGCCCCTGGCGGTGGTGCGCGGGAACTATCAAGAGCAAGCCCCGCGTCTGCAAAGGGCTCCGGTGGCCACAGCAGGTTGCCGCACCTTCACCACCGAGCTGCCTAGTGTCGCCTGGCCCGGCAAGTTCAAGCCGGACCTGCCTCCTCGCTATGACGGTACTGCCGACCCCGCGGAGTTCCTGCAGCTCTACGAGCTGGGCATCGAGGCGGACAACGGAGACGAAAAGGTCATGGCAAACTGGTTTTCCATGGTGCTCAAGGATGGTGCCCGAACCTGGCTCCTGAACCTGCCTCCCTGTTCGGTCTCCTCTTGGGATGAGATGCATAGCCGCTTCATCGCCAACTTCCAGGGCACTCGTGACCGCCCCCCGGCCACGGGTGACCTGCGCCGCATCAAGCAGCAGCCTGGAGAGACCCTGCAGAAATACATCCAGCGCTTCAACAGCACCCGCCTAAAGGTCCCCAAGGTGACGGACGAGGCCATCATCTTAGCGTTCTCTGATGGTGTCCGCGATGTCAAGATGAAGGAGGAGCTCCCCATCCACGAGGATCTGTGCACATCTCTGGAGCTGTTCAACCTGGCGACCAAGCGCGCAAGAGTTGAGGAAGGACGCCTCTCCCTCCTCGAGCTTCCAGCTGCTGATCCAGAAGAGAAGAGAACCAAGGCCAAGGACGTGAAGCGCAAAGGAGCTGCCGTGCTTGCAGCAGAACCAGACACGAAGCACGGTAGGGACCAGCCAGAGTCGTCCAAGGGCAGCCGATTCTGCGCCTACCACAACTTCCACACCCACAACACCAACGAATGTCAGGAGCTCAGGGCCGTTTGAGAAGGACGCTTCGGTCGACGTCCCGAGCGCAACGACTGGGGCTACGACCGAGGATCAGGCCGAGGCGGAGGACGATGGGACGACCGAGGCCCTCTCCAGGAGTGGCGTGACCGACCTCGTGAGGATCGCTGGCAGGACCAGCCTCGCGAAGGAGCCTGGAGGGATCAACCTCGCGAGGACCGCCCGCAGGGCAATGCAGACCTTCCTCCTCTGCCGCCACCACCAAGAAGGAACGACGACCACCACCAGGACGAGGGGGCTGGGGGCTTCCAGGACCCATGTGCTATCGCTTGCATCTTGGGCGGTGCCCAGGCCCCAGCCTCTCAGCGCATCTTCAAGCAGTTCGCTCGCGAGGTGAATGCAGTCCTCCCCAAGCTCGAGGCCACGCGCCCGCTCAGGTGGTCCAAGTGTGCCCTCACTTTCAGCTCAGCAGGTCAACTCAAGTGTGCGGCTACAGCTGGCGTCCTCCCAATGCTTTGTTCCCCAGTCATCAGCAACGTGCAAGTCACCAGGACCCTCATCGATGGCAGCGCAGGACTAAACGTTGTGTCCGTCGAGATGTTCAACAACCTTCAAGTGCCATATGACCAACTTTAGCTTACCAAGCATTTCTCAGGAGTTACTGACAGCTCCACTACCCCGATAGGGCAGGTCCGCCTCCCTGTCACTTTCGGACAGTGCAATAACTACCACATCGAGCTCATCGACTTTGACGTCGCCCACATCCGCCTGCCATACAATGCCATCCTCGGGTATCCGGCCCTGGCCAAGTTCATGGCGGTGACCCACCATGGCTACAACGTCCTCAAGATGCCAGGAAGCGGCGGAATCATCACAGTCCCCTGCAAAGAGAAGGATGCAGTGTGCTCCCTCCAGTGCCTTCCAAGCTGCATCAATCGAGGACCCGGACAGCAAGGGCGAGAACCCTCCTGAGGCAGTCCCCAAGAAGAAGAAGACATCGCCCAGCTCAAGGCCTCGGGAGGTTGGCATCTCAGGAGGTGTCGCATCAGGATTCGCGCTCGTGCAAGGGGCGCCTCCCTCCCTCGCATAGGAAGGCGCGCCCGGCGCCCTCCTCGGGCAGGGCTCGGGGGCTCTCTTTTGGAGGGCCTCAGGCTTTGCCAAGATCACGAGGGAGGCGCTCGGGCACCACTTGGAGGCGTGCTTTTTAGCATGTTTCCCTCAGGAAGGCATGGGGCAAGGAAAGCCCAACCCTCAGGAGTTCATCACCAAGGCCACTCAGGAGCTTCAGGAAGCAAGAGTCATATGCGGCGATCGCTGTTTGCCTGGCGTAGCTCCCCATCCAGGCGAGGATGGTGGGTTGCGCATCTACATCGATGTCCCAGGACTCAACCAAGCCGCATCTCAGGAGCGCCTCTAGCCTTCACGCATGGGGTGTTGCGAGGGTCCGCTGCACAACTATGTCCGCATGCCTTTCGGCCTGCCGAATGCGGCTGTCACCCACCAGCGCCATCTGCAGAGCATTCTGGCGGCTGATGTCTACTACACAATCTTCTTCTTGTAGACGTTGTTGGGCCTGCAAGTGCACTAGTTTGTAGGACAGTAGCAAATTTCCCTCAAGTGGATGACCTAAGGTTTATCAATCCGTAGGAGGCATAGGATGAAGATGGTCTCTCTCAAGAAACCTTGCAACCAAATAACAAAGAGTCTCTTGTGTCCCCAACACACCCAATACAATGGAAAATTGTATAGGTGCACAAGTTCGGCGAAGAGAGGGTGATACAAGTGCAATATGGATGGTAGATAAAGGTTTTTGTAATCTGAAATAATAAAAACACCAAGGTAACTAAAGATAAAAGTGAGCGTAAACGGTATTCAATGATAGGAAACAAGGCCTAGGGTTCATACTTTCACTAGTGCAAGTTCTTGCAACAATAATAACATAGATAGATCATATAACAGTCCCTCAACATGCAACAAAGATTCACTCCAAAGCCACTAATAGCGGATAACAAACGTAGAGATTATGGTAGGGTATGAAACCACCTCAAAGTTATTCTTTCGGATTGATCTATAAAAGAGTTCGTACTAGAATAACACCTTAAGACACAAATCAACCTAAACCCTAATGTCACCTAGATACTCCATTGTCACTTCAAGTATCCATGGGCATGATTATACGATATGCATCACACAATCTCAGATTCATCCAACCAACAGAGAGTACTTCAAAGAGTGCCCCAAAGTTTCTACCGGAGAGTCAAGAATGTGTGCCAACCTCTATGCATAGGTTCATGGGCGGAACCCGCAAGTTGGTCACCAAAACATACATCAAGTAGCACATGATATCCCATTATTACCACAGATAAACACGGCAAGACATACATCAAGTGTTCTCATAAAAGACTCAATCCGATAAGGTAACTTCAAAGGGGAAACTCAATTCATCATAAGAGAGTAGAGGGGGAGAAACATCATAAGATCCAACTACAATAGCAAAGCTCGGGATACATCAAGATCGTGCCATAGAGGGAACACGAGAGAGAACACGAGAGAGAGAGATCAAACACATAGCTACTGGTACATACCCTCAGCCCCGAGGGTGAACTACTCCCTCCTTGTCATGGAGAGCGCCGGGATGATGAAGATGGCCCCCGGTGATGGATTCCCCCTCCGGCAGGGTGCCGGAACGGGATCCCGAGAGGTTTTTGGTGGCTACAGAGGCTTGCGGCGGCGGAACTCCCGATCTATCTTGATTTTCGATGGTTTTAGGGTACGTAGGCATATATAGGCGAAAGAAGTCGGTCGGGAGGTGCTCGAGGGGCCCACGAGACAAGGGGTCGCGCCCTACAGGGGGGCGCCCTCCTATCTCGTGGCCTCCTCGAGGATCTTCTGACGTGGACTCCAAGTCTCCAGGATCATATTCTTCCAAAAAAATCACGATGCCGAAGGTTTCATTCCGTTTGGACTCTGTTTGATATTCCTTTTCTTCGAAATACTGAAACAGGCAATAAAACAGCAATATGGGCTGGGCCTCCAGTTAGTAGGTTAGTCCCAAAAATGATATAAATATGTAAAATAAAGCTCATAAACATCCAAAAGGGGTAATATAATAGCATGGAACAATCAAAAGTTATAGATACGTTGGAGACGTATCAAGCATCCCCAAGCTTAATTCCTGCTCGTCCTCGAGTAGGTAAATGATAAAAACAAAAATTTTGATGTGGAGTGCTACCTAGCATAATTCTCAATGTAATTTTCTTTATTTTGGCATGAATGTTCAGATCGAAATGATAAAAAATAGAAGTTCATATTGACATGAAAATGGTGATACTTCAAGCATACTAATCAAAGTAATCATGTCTTCTCAAAATAACATGGCCAAAGAAAGTTATCCCTACAAAATCATATAGTCTGGCTGCTGCTCTATCTTCATCACACAAAGTATTTAATCATGCACAACCCCGATGACAAGCCAAGCAATTGTTTCACACTTTAATAGTCTCAAACTTTTTCAACTTTCACGCAATACATGAGCGTGAGCCATAGACATAGCACTATATGTGGAATAGAATGGTGGTTGTGGAGAAGACAAAAAGGAGAAGATAGTCTCACATCAACTAGGCATATCAATGGGATATGGAGATGCCCATTAATAGATATCAATGTGAGTGAGTAGGGATTGCCATGCAACGGATGCACTAGAGATATAAATATATGAAAGCTCAACAAAAGAAACTAAGTGGGTGTGCATCCAACTCGCTTGCTCACGAAGACCTAGGGCACTTTGAGGAAGCCCATCACTGGAATATACAAGCCAGGTTCTATAATGAAAAATTCCCACTATTATATGAAAGTGACAACATATGAGACTCTCTATCATGAAGATCATGGTGCTACTTTGCAGCACAAGTGTGGAAAAGAGATAGTAGCATTGTCCCTTCTCTAATTTTCTCTCTTTTTTTTCTTTTTTTTCTTTCTTTTTCTTTTTTCTTTCTTTTGGCCTTTCTTTTTTTCTTTTTGTAAAGTGAATCATAGTCTCCATCATCCTTTCCTCACCGGGACAATGCTCTAATAATGAAGATCATCACACTTTTATGGATTTACAACTCAAGAATTACAACTCAAAGCTAGAACAAGATATGACTCTATATGAATGCCTCCGGCGATGTACCGGGATATGCAATGAATCAAGAGCGACATGCATGAAAATTATGAAGGTGACCTTGCCACAAATATGATGTCAACTACATGATCATTGCTAGGTCTTGAGCTTGCGTTGGTTTTCCTCGAAGAGGAGAGGGTGATGCAGCAAAGTGTAGCGTAAGTATTTCCCTCAGTTTTGAGAACCAAGGTATCAATCCAGTAGGAGGCTCCTCAAAAGTCCCACGCACCTACACAAACAAACTGAGAACTCGCAACCAATGCAATAAAGGGGTTGTCAATCCTTCACGGCCACTTCAAGTAAAGTGAGATCTAATAAAGATAGTATGATAAGATAAATTTATTTTTGGTATTTTATAATATAGATGAAAAAAGTAAAGATGCAAATAAAGGTAGATTGAAAGCAAATATGATAAGAGATAGACCCGGGGACCATAGGTTTCACTAGAGGCTTCTCTCAAGATAGCATAAGTATTACGGTCGGTGAACCAATTACTGTCGAGCAATTGATAGAAAAGCGCATAGTTATGAGATTATCTAGGCATGATCATGTATATAGGCATCACGTCCATAACAAGTAGACGGACTCCTGCCTGCATCTACTACTATTAATCCACACATCGATCGACTCCTGCCTGCATCTAGAGTATTAAGTTCATAAGAACAGAGTAACGCATTAAGCAAGATGACATGATGTAGAGGGATAAACACATGCAATATGATATAAACCCTATCTTGTTATCCTCGATGGCAACAATACAATACGTGTCTTGCCACCCTTTCTGTCACTGGGTAAGAACACCGCAAGATTGAACCCAAAGCTAAGCACTTCTCCCATGGCAAGAAAGACCAATCTAGTAGGCCAAACCAAACTGATAATTCGAAGAGACTTGAAAAGATAACTCAATCATACATAAAAGAATTCAGAGAAGATTCAAATATTATTCACAGATAAACTTGATCATAAACCCACAATTCATCGGATCTTGACAAACACACCGCAAAAAGAGTTTACATCGAATAGATCTCCACAAGAGAGGGGAGAACATTGTATTGAGATCCAAAAAGAGAGAAGAAGCCATCTAGCTAATAACTATGGACCCGTAGGTCTATGGTAAACTACTCACAACTCATCAGAGGGGCAAGGATGTTGATGTAGAAGCCCTCCGTGGTTGATTCCCCCTCCGGCAGAGTGCCGACGAAGGCTCCAAGATGAGATCTCGCGGATACAGAAGGTTACGGCGGTGGAAATTGTGTTTCATGGTGCTCCTGGATGTTTTCGGGGTACATAGGTATATATAGGAAGAAGAAGTACGTCGGTGGCTGCCCGAGGGGCCCACGAGACAGGGGGCGCACCCTACAGGGGGGGGGCTATCTCGTGGGGCCCTCGGGAGCTTCTTGACTTGCACTCCAAGCTCTATGGATCATATTTGTTCCAAAAATCACGCTCCCGAAGGTTTCATTCCATTTGGACTCCGTTTGATATTCCTTTTCTTCGAAATACTGAAATAGGCAAAATAACAGCAATATGGGTTGGGCCTCCAGTTAGTAGGTTATTCCCAAATATGATATAAATGTGTAAAATAAAGCCCATAAACATCTAAAAGGGGTAATATAATAGCATGGAACAACCAAAAATTATAGATACGTTGGAGACGTATCAATCATGCAAAGAGAATATGACAAAAGTAATGCGTGTCATATGAACGGAACGATGGAAAGTTGCATGGCAATATATCTTGGAATGGCTATGGAAATGCCATAATAGGTAGGTATGGTGGCTGTTTTGAGGAAGGTAATGGTGGGTGTATGGTACCGGTGAAAGTTGCGCGGCACAAGAGAGGCTAGCAATGGTGGAAGGGTGAAAGAGTGCGTATAATCCATGGACTCAACATTAATTAAAAGAACTCATATACTTGTTGCAAAAATTTAGAAGTCATCAAAAACCAAAGCACTACGTGCATGCTCCTAGGGGAATAGATTGGTAGGAAAAGACCATCGCTCGTCCCCGACCGCCACTCATAAGGAAGACAATCAATAAATAAAATTGTGCTCCAAGTTCATCACAAAGCGGTTCACCATACGTGCATGCTACGGGAATCACATGCTTCAACACAAGCATTCTTAATCACCCAACTAGCATGACTTTAATATCACTACCTCCATATCTCAAAACAATTATCAAGCATCAAGTTGATCATAGCATCCAATTCACTTTCTATGATAGTTTTTATTATACCCAACTTGGATGCTCATCATTCTAGGACCAACTTTAAGATCATAGCAAATACCATGCTGTTCTAAAAGACTCTCAAAACATTATTAGTGAAGTATGAGAGGCTAGCAATTTCTACAAAATATAACCACCGCCTTGCTCTAAAAGATATAAGTGATGCACTAGAGCAAATGACAAACTACTCCGAAAGATATAAGTGAAGATCAATGAGTAGCTAAATAATTATGCAGCTATGTGAAGACTCTCTAACATTAAGGAATTTCAGATCTTGGTATTGTATTCAAACATCAAGCAAAACAAAATAAAATGACATTGCAAGGATAGCACAACTCATGTGAAGAAGCAAAAACTTAGGCTCAACCGATACTAACCGATAGTTGTTGAAGAAGAAAGGTGGGATGCCTACCGGGGCATCCTCAAGCTTAGATGTTTGAGAATTCTTGAAATATTATCTTGGGGTGCCTTGGGCATCCCCAAGCTTGAAATTTTGTGTCTCCTTAATTCCTCTCATATCATGATTTCTCTTTTTTTATCAAAAGCTTCATCCACAACAAACTCAACAAGAACTCGTGAGATAGGTTAGTATAAACCAATGCAAAAACTTATCATCTTCTACTGTAACAAATCACTAAAATTATTATTCCACATTGCATACTAAATGCCTCTGCATATTTAATACTCCTATCCTCAAATAGAATCATTAAACAAGCAAACATATGCAAACAATGCAAACATAACAGCAATCTGCCAAAACAGTACAGTCTGTAAAGAATGCAAGAGTATCAATACTTACCTAACTCCAAAAATTATGAAATAAAATTCCCACTGTAGTATATTTATCATAGCTCAATATGCAAAAAGTTTCAACGTTATATCATTCTCTGAATTTTCTAGGGAATTTTTGCAACAGCGGTAAACTTTCTGTTTTCAAACAGCAACATGTATACTAGCAAAATAAGCATGGCAAAGGCTATCCTTGAATTTTTTATTGAAACTAAAGATGCAAAACATTAATCTAAATAACAGAAATCAAATACTAACAAAATAAAATGACTCTCCAAGCAAAACACATATCATGTGGCGAATAAAAATATAGCTCCAAGTAAAGTCACCGATGAACGACGAGGAAAGAGGGGATGCCTTCCGGGGCATCCCCAAGCTTAGGCTCTTGGTTGTCCTTGAATATTGCCTTGGGGTGCCTTGGGCATACCCAAGATTAGGCTCTTGCCACTCCTTATTCCATAGTCCATCGAATCCTTACCCAAAACTTGAAAACCTCACAACACAAAACTCAACAGAAAACTTGTAAGCTCCGTTAGTATAAGAAAATAAAACCACCACTTACGTACTGCAATGAACTCATTCTAAATTCATATTGGTGTAATATCTACTGTACTCAAACTTATCTATGGTTCATACCACTTAATACTAGCCATAGATTCATCAAAATAAGCAAACAACACATAGAAAACAGAATCTGTCAAAAACAGAACAGTCTGTAGTAATCTGTATCAAACGTATACTTCTGGAACTCCAAAACTCCTACCAAATTAGGAAGTCCTAAGCAATTTGTGTAACAATCAAGAGCAAAAATAATCAGATCAGAAGCACGTTTTTGTGAACTAACAAAACTAATTTACTGGGTGTAAAAGTTTCTGATTCTCAGCAGGATCAACACAACTATCACCGTAAGCCATCCTAAAGGTCTTACTTGGCACTTTATTGAAACAAAAGCTATAAAACATGATTACTACGGTAGAATAATCATGTGGACACACAAAAATAGTAATGATAGATATTAGATTGTCTCCCAACAAGCAATTTTCTTTAATGCCCTTCTAGCTAGGCATGATTATGACAATGATGCTCACATAAAAGATAAGAATTGAAACATAAAGGGAGCATCATGAAGCATATGACTAGCACATTTAAGTCTAAATCTTTTCCTATGCATAGGGATTTTGTGAGCAAACAACTTATGGGAACAATAATCAACTAGCATAGGAAGGTAAAACAAGCATAGCTTCAAGATTTTCAACACAGAGAGAGGAAACTTGATATTATTGCAATTCCTACAAGCATATATTCCTCCCTCATAATAATTTTCAATAGCATCATGAATAAATTCAACAATATAACCAGCACCTAAATCATTCTTTTCATGATCTACAAGCATGGAAAATTTACTACTCTCCACATAAGCAAATTTCTTCTCTTGAATAGTAGTGGGAGCAAACTCAACAAAATAATTATCATGTGAGGCATAATCCAATTGAAAACTAAAATCATGATGAAAAGTTTCATGGTTATCATTATTCTTAATAGCATACAAGTCATCACAATAATCATCATAGATAGCAACTTTGTTCTCATCATCAATTCGAACCTCTTCCGAAATAGCGGATCCATCACTAAATAAAGTTGACACTCTTCCAAATCCACTTTCATGTTCATCACAATAAGATTCAACATCCTCCAAAATAGTGGGATCACTACTTCTTAAAGTTGACACTCTTCCAAACCCACTTTCATCAATATAATCATCATAAATAGGAGGCATGCTATCATCGAAATAAATTTTCTCATCAAAGCTTGGGGGACAAAATATATCAAATTCATCAAGCATAGCTTCCCCAAGCTTGTGGCTTTGCATATCATTAGCATCATGGATATTCAAGGAGTTCATACTAACAACATTACAATCATGCCCATCAGACAAAGATTTAGTACCAAGCATTTTAAAGCATTCTTCTTCTAGCACTTGAGCACAATTTTCCTTTCCATCGTACTCACGAAAGATATTAAAAAGACGAAGCGTATGAGACAAACTTAACTCCATTTTTTTGTAGTTTTCTTTTATAAACTAAACTAGTGATAAAACAAGAAACTAAAAGACTCGATTGCAAGATCAAAAGATATACCTTCAAGCACTCACCTCCCCGGCAACGGCGCCAGAAAAGAGCTTAGTTGACGGGGTGTGAGTGAGTGCCCTTTACCTAGCCTCCCCGGCAATGGCGCCGAAAAGAGCTTGATGTCTACTACACAACCTTCTTTTTGTAGACGTTGTTGGGCCTGCAAGTGCACAGGTTTGTAGGACAGTAGCAAATTTCCCTCAAGTGGATGACTATCAATTCGTAGGAGGCGTAGGACGAAGATGGTCTCTCTCAAGCAACCCTGCAACAAAATAACAAAGAGTCTCTTGTGTCCCCAACACACCCAATACAATGGCAAATTGTATAGGTGCACTAGTTCAGCGAAAAGAGGGTGATACAAGTGCAATATGGATGGTAGACAAAGGTTTTTGTAATCTGAAATAATAAAAACAGCAAGGTAACTAATGATAAAAGTGAGCGTAAACGGTATTGCAATGATAGGAAACAAGGCCTAGGGTTCATACTTTCACTAGTGAAAGTTCTCTCAACAATAATAACATCGATAGAACATATAACAATCCCTCAACATGCAACAAAGAGTTACTACAAAGCCACTAATAGCGGAGAACAAACGTAGAGATTATGGTAGGGTACGAAACCACCTCAAAGTTATTCTTTCGGATCGATCTATAAAAGAGTTCGTACTAGAATAACACCTTAAGACACAAATCAACCAAAACCCTAATGTCACCTAGATACTCCATTATCACTTCAAGTATCCATGGGCATGATTATACGATATGCATCACACAATCTCAGATTCATCCAACCAACACAAAGTACTTCAAAGAGTGCTCCAAAGTTTCTACTGGAGAGTCAAGAACGTGTGCCAACCCCTATGCATAGGTTCATGGGCGGAACCCGCAAGTTGGTCACCAAAACATACATCAAGTAGCACATGATATCCCATTGTCACCACAGATAAACACAGCAAGACCTACATCAAGTGTTCTCATAAATGACTCAATCCGATAAGATAACTTCAAAGGGGAAACTCAATTCATCACAAGAGAGTAGAGGGGGAGAAACATCATAAGATCCAACTACAATAGCAAAGCTCGGGATACATCAAGATCGTGCCATAGAGGGAACACAAGATAGAACACGAGAGAGAGAGAGAGAGATAGAGAGAGAGAGAGAGAGATCAAACACATAGCTACTGGTACATACCCTCAGCCCCGAGGGTGAACTACTCCCTCCTCGTCGTGGAGAGCGTCGGGATGATGAAGACGGCCACTGGTGATGGATTCCCCCTCCAGCAGGGTGCCAGAACAGGCTCTCGAGAGGTTTTTGGTGGCTACAGAGGCTTGCGGCGGACTTGATTTTCGATGGTTTTAGGGTACGTAGGCATATATAGGCGAAAGAAGTAGGTTGGGAGGTGCTCGAGGGGCCCACGAGACAGGGGGCGCGCCCTACAGGGGGGCGCGCCCTCCTATCTTGTGGCCTCCTCGAGGATCTTCTAACATGGACTCCAAGTCTCCAGGATCATATTCTTCCAAAAATTCACGATGCCGAAGGTTTCATTCCGTTTGGACTCCGTATGATATTCCTTTTCTTCGAAATACTGAAACATGCAATAAAACAGCAATATGGGCTGGGCCTCCGGTTAGTAGGTTAGTCCCAAAAATGATATAAATATGTAAAATAAAGCCGATAAACATCCAAAAGGGGTAATATAATAGCATGGAACAATCAAAAATTATAGATACGTTGGAGACGTATCAGCGGCTCAGGAGGCCAGGCACCACGCGGTCCTGGCGGAGATGGAGATGGTTCTTTAGGAACCGTGTGGATCCCCAGAGCCTCCCGAGGCTTAGGGCTCCGGTGGCTCATGAGGGTCGGCCTCTCCACTGCGCACCTTCGGCTACTCCAACACCCCCTCTACAACGGTACCAGGTGACATCTTCCGAGTTCATTTCAGCTGGGAGCTCCCTCAAGGCTGCATCATTCCCAGGCCGCATGGGTCCGTCCCTGCGGCATGTATCCCTTTTGCTTATGTCTTTAGTTTACCTTGTTGGGGGCGCCCCTCGGGTTGCATCATCCCCAAGCCGCTCGGGCCTGACCCAGTGGAATGTATCCCTCTTGCATTTATCTAAGCTGATTTTCCTTTCATGCTTAACATGCCCGTGATTATCGCCTGATCGATTGACATCTACCACTGAAGCTGCCCATGCTGGCACGGCGCTTGCGCATGGGTCCGCCCCTGCAACGTCGACAAATCTGAGTGGTCGAGCTCTGGCCCGCGGCAGCCCCGCAAGAGTCACCTCACCAGGCCCTCAGTGCCCTCGCCACTCTCTCGGAGCAACCAATGGTTGGCCGGCAATCATAACGGCAACCCGTGATTTTCCTCGTGTTGGTTTACAGGAACCTCCTGAGGTCTACAGTGGGTGGCACCACGAGCTCTCTCTCTTTCCCACACAATCCGCTTGCACGTTAAAAGGGGGGTCCTGAGCATCGCGACTCAGGAGCTCTTACTGGCTCTCCAGCCCTCGCCCCCTGGCCTTGTCCACGGCATCGCTACCTGGCATACCAGCGGCGGCTGAGCTCGCTCGAGGGCCGAGACCTAAGGACGTAGAGCACAAAGGAGAGTATGAGGAAGAGAGGGTAAGCTCACGAGGGCCTAACCTAGCTACATCTGAGCGGCCAATACACAATTCCGGCGCAACGCAAAGGAGCGACTTCATGTTTTCGAGATAAGTTTCACGCCTGAAACAGCTAATCAATGCAGCACAGAATCTCCACTCAATGCGTCTCTGTGGCGGCAATGTTGCCTTCCTTTCTCACCTTTTGGCGGTTGCTTGCACGCTAAAGGGGACCTCCTGAGCATCGCGCCTCAGGGGCTCTTACTGGACCTCGGGCCGCTCACCTCCTGGCCTTGACCACGGCATCGTGACCTGGCATACCAGCGACGGCTGTAGCTTGCCTGGGGACCGGGACCTGTCAGCGTAGAGCGCTAAAACCTTCGCGAGGTTAGAAAGGGGGAACCAAGCCGAGACAGGACAAGCATTCACACTGCTTCATAATAAGGATAATATCAACAAAATACATCACGGACCCTTTACATGCCCCCACAGGGTGTTTTCTCGATTCCTCGCGGGGAACAAGAGACGAGACTCCTAAGGAGTTCTGACTACCCATGGTCGACGCCATCATCAACAGTGGGCCACGGGAGGCCGACGCCAACCCCATCCAGATCAGCCATGACGACGGCCTGATGCAGCCACCTTACTCCGAGCACGGCACGAGCTCGGGGGGCACGCAGCTGTCGTCGCTCACCGTCTCTTTCCCCAGGGCCCTCGGCCCGGGCATACAAGGGTAGCGAGAACCTAGGAGGTGGCCGCTCGCACCAAGGCGTCGTCATCTCCGGCCTCGCGACCTCGTCGCGGCGGCATGGGACCGGCTGTTTCTTCGGCGGGAGAGGGCAGCCCCTCCCGGGGGGCTTCCCCTTCTCTTCGGCTGAGAACCTGCGGATCGGTGCCATCGGCGTCAAGAATGAAGGTGGAGCAAGGGAGAAGAAGCGGGCGGAGCAAGAAGAGATGGGCAACGGGGGCTCTCGCCCCTCTGTACTTATAACCCAAGGGAGGCCAACCGTCGACCTCCACGATCGCAGGTAGTCATGACTCTTTTTGCATGTAGCAGGGTCTCGTCAAATCGGGTAGTTACTGAGGCAGCGTGGGGAAGCGGAGACGCCCACGTCCAATCAATCGCCACGCGGCGACCAAGGCCGCAGGCTGTTGGGACCCACGGCGCTCCACACTTGCCCTTTGGCTTCGCTGCTAAGCCAAGTCCGAGCACGCCTTAGGCCCAGGGGCTACTGTCGGCGTTCTAGGAACGGGGGTCCCCAGACTTTCCTGCCCACGGCCTGCAGCGTGGCTCAACTAGTGGCCCAGTACGGCCCGTCTTCATCAACCCAAGCTCAAGACCCTCGCGAGGGGCCAAGCCTCGCGGGGCGGACGACACAAGGCCTCCTCAAGGGCGGCCTCACCAGGCAGGCTCGCGAGGAGGCGGAGAGATCAAGGCAAGGGGTACCTCGCGAGGTGCTCATGACGCAAGCCATGACGATCGAGACCAGGCGAGCTCCAGCCTGCCAGTGTCCTCGTTTCCTCTTTGGTGCAAAGGGGCAAGCGCAGGCGCGGAGTACCGAGGCATCAGGATAAGGTTTCCATATCTGTGCAATGAGACCAAGACCAGCAGGACGGCAGGACGGAGGTCACCGTGGAGCCGAAGACTGCGTCACCACCAGCACCTTTGGCAGTCGAAGACCACCTTTAGTCAGGATAGCTTGTACTAGTTGTCCCCTTTCAAAATGGCCGCTGTTGGCTCCCTTCGCGCTCAATATTTGGGAACAGGACCAGGGACTCTATAAATAGAGCTAGCCACCACAGTAGAAGGCAATCTCATCGAGAGCCAAGGGAGACAGATCGATCCCTCCTCAAGCACACCACCACAAGAACACCTCTCCTCGCAAGGCTGTTCTTCCTCTGTACTGTTCATCATCAGCCCAAGAGGCAATCCACCACACCACACACTAGATTAGGGTATTACACCACAACGGTGGCCCGAACCAGTATAAACCTCGTGTCTCTTGTGTTGTTCATTGTGCTAGCTTAGAATTGCGGCGAGGGTGTGGGCGTGTTTCGGTAGGGAGAGATCTTCGTGCGCACCCTAGAGTTAGAACCTTAAGGGTTTTGCTGGAACCCGATATCCGACAGACACGAGATCTGAATATCAGGCAGATATGATGGTTGGAACATTTCCCAATAACTATAGTACTGGTGTTTTTGTAACCCGGTAAAGTGGATGTCGTGGCCAACACACCTAGCCGGAAGACCATTATTGTAGCATCTTGGTTGAGAAAGTTGGCCACCTTGCCATAAGGATTTCGTAAGTTCCACTTCAGTAGTTGTTCCTTATGGATTCTTGTGCTTCCGAAGTACGACCTCTTACTTGATGTTCTGGACACCAAATCATATCTATAAATGGGTTACGCTAGTACATCAAGGAGAACATTAGAAGCAGAGTGCTAAATGTCTCTCGGTCGATCATCTAGATTTTTTATTCCTTGGCCTCGCTAAGGTGAAATCTGAGAAGGTGTTATCTTCCTTTGCATCTGCATCATCCATCACTATCCATCATGGTAGTATGTTGTGTTGCCGGGATCCTTGTCACGGATATTGGTAAAACCTTGATGAATATGGAAATGCCCAAGTTCTTGAGAGCACGCACAAGCACTAGGTGTTATCGACGGCACCAACTGGGATTGCTCTCAGTTTCTTCGTTTGTGCCTAGCCTTTTAGATAGTGGGATCACTATCGACTGTTGAGTTCTCCCCGGTTACTAGAATCATTCTAAGCATTTGCATTTTTGTTCCCAGCTTGCACCACCATTGTGCCATCCTACCTTGGACTACCCTTCTCAGTAATTACTGATAAGGACCATCTTAAAAAGTGGTCCTACCTTGGGTCCCATCCATTTCTGATGATAAGCAAAATCATCCATGGCATTGTCTTCAATAAGGTAATCCACATTATCCATTCTAGTCTGGGTATGCCATTCCTTTGCACTCCGCCAAATGATTGTTGGTCAACTGCCTTAGGCTGGTTGAGAGGATTTCGCTGATCCATGTATCAAAAGTAATTCTTTTTGCCACTTAAGGTATTAATTCTACGAGTCACCCTCCTCCAAGATGTCTCATTATGGTATCATGGCAACTCAACTCCTTGCTGCGTTGGCAACCGCTCACCACCCTCCTAAGTGTGAAATTGTTGTCTACCTAGTGAACCTTCGTCGTCTGTTCCACTCCACCCCTTTGGATGTATGCTTCGTGTCTCAGCTCGAGAGATGTTTCAATGACTCACCCTGTGAGTTGAGCCTGAGTTATTCGATCTTCGAGAAAATCGATCCTTCTAGAGTTTTCCTTTTCCACTCGTTGTCATGTTGGTTTGATTTCTCAGAGCAAGACATCGGGACAAAGATGGTGATCGAATCAACGTTCTTATGAAGTGCAACCTGGATCGTGAAGTTTTTGTTAGTCTGCATTCCCCCTTCATATTACCCTACGCTTGAATCTCAGGATGAGATTCTTGTTTAGTGGGGGTGAGTTGTCACATTCCTAGTTCTGGTCTGACCTAGGCTAGCTTCCATGTGAGCATCATGTTTAAATTCAAATGAAATTTGAATTGAGGAATTTTCAAAGCCTCAGAAAACCTCTAAAAATAATCAACATTTAAATCTCATCAAATGAGTCCAAGAAAATGTTCCTGTTATTCTGTGAAAATATTGGCATGAGGTAAAATTGAAACCAATATTTTTGGAGTCATAGAAATAATTTATTTTGGGCCTTTGATTTAAATCAATAATATATTTGGGTTGGAATTATTTCTACTATATAAGAAATAATGTTCAAATATTGTTGTAAGTTTGCATGTGACCTTGGACTAGCTCTCTGAGCTCACATAAAAATTTACAGAAACTTTTAAAATGGTTTAGTTCTCAAACTAAATCAAAACAAAATAATAGAAATAGAAAAGAAAAATAAGAGAGAGAGAGAGAGAGAGAGAGAGAGAGTCTTACCTGGGACTTACCTGTGCGGCCGAGCACTACAGCTGGTCGGCCCAGCTGGCGGCCCAACCAACTAGCCCAGCCCACCTAGCGCCTCAGTCGTCTTCCTCCCCTCGCCCCAAAGCAGCTGTGTGCCCGCACGCAAGCGACCGCGGCCACGTCTCCCCGCCACCTCTTGCTTGCCCTCCCTCGTCCTGACATGCGCCTGGAGACGGCCAAGCCCCCTGTCCCCTCTCCCTCACTCGCTGCTCCTTCTCCTCCTCTCTAGATCCTCTCTGGGCTCCGTCTGGGCGCAGCCCTCGCCACCGACGAGCACCACCGCGGCCACCGACCACTCCTCGCCCTGCCGATGAGTCTGGAAGCTCCGCCGCGTCGTCCTCGACCTCCTCGCTGAGCTACGCAATGCCGGACGCTCTGAAGCCTCGCCAACGCTGCTGTTTCCGACCTCGGGTGCCGGAGATCCCCGCCATTGTTTTGTCGAACCCCCTGCCTCGCCAGCAACACCAGAAGAACCGCGGTGAGCCGCTCTATCATTTCCCCCATGCCCGAGCGCTCCCCGCCACCGGCCATGTCGCCGTCGCGGTTACAAAACCCGCACGTCGCACCAGCGCACTTAGTCGTGCTCAGCGCTTCCTCGGGAAGCTGTACAACCCACCAGTTTGTCTTGAAACGCGCCGTAGTGCCTAACCCGTCGATGGTCGAACTCCAACGACCGCAAAAGAGCTCGCCGCCGTCAGTTCCGGCCACCCAAGCTGTTGCCGCTTATTGCTTTGGATGCGCCTCACTCCCAGGAACCCGTAGGAGCAAACCGCGCATCGAATGGTGCTCGATAGCGAGCGCACGATGCACCTCCGCCGTCGGCTGTGGTCGTTGCCGGCGAAACTCCGGCGTGCTGACATGGCGACGTCATTAGCCACTAACAGCCCCACTAATTAACCTTAGTGACACTGGCAGCTGGGCCCCACTGTCTAATTAAACATAGTTTACTTCCTGTTTAGGTTTAACTAACCCTAGTGGGCCCACGCGTCAGCTTTGACCAGGCTGACGTGGACATTGACTAGGCCCACATGTCAGCGACACTAACCAGCCCTAGTCACTGACTAGTGGACCCCACTGGTCAGTTTTGACCTGGACCGACCCCGTTGACCATGCTGGTGTCACCCTGGTGCAATGCTGATGTAGTAATTGTATTCTGGATTTAAAATAATCCAGGAAATATCAGAAAATATCCTAAACTTCTAGAATTCATATAAATTCAACCGTAGCTCCAGATGAAATGAATTATATATGAAAAATGATCTGAAAAATCAAATCTATCCAACTATATTCCAACTTCTCCATGGTTCATACCCTCCGGTACTACTCATAGATTCATCAAAATAAGCAAACAACACGCGAAAAATAGAATCTGTCAAAAACAGAACAGTCTGTAGTAATCTGTAACTCTTGAATACTTCTGTAACTCCAAAAATTAAGCACAATTAGAAAAACCTGAGAAATTTGAGTAAAAATCCAGAACAAAAATAATCATATCAAAATCACGTTTCTGTGAATTATCAAAACCAATTTACTGGGTGCAAAAGTTTCTGATTTTCAGCACGATCAACACAACTATCACCGTAAGCTATCCTAAAGGCTTTACTTGGCACTTTATTGAAACAAAGGCTACAAAACATGATTACTACAGTAGCATAATCATGTGAAGACACAAAAACAGTAAGGGTAAATATTGGGTTCTCTCCCAACAAGCGCTTCTCTTTAATGCCTTTTTACCTAAGCGTGATGATTTCAATGATTGAAAGCACAAGTGCTCCCTAGGTGGTTTTGGTAATTAATGTCAACATATCTCTTGTTGGACTAACACTTTTATCTAGTATGTTTCAGATAAGTTCAACAATGGAGTGGCATGGACTAAAGGATGTGGGAACTCCTTTGAGATGCTAAGGACAAAGGATTGGCTCAAGCCTCAAGCTCAAGACTCTTCATTTTATATTTTAGTGATCCAAGATCACATTGAGTCTATAGGAAAAGCCAATACTATCAAGAAGGGATGAGGTGTTGCTTAATGAATTTCTTGCTCCACAGTGCTTAGTGATATGTCCAAAACCCTCAACTACTTTCCCACTTCCACACATATGTTCTATACCTAAAGTCAAACTCGGCCCCACTGATTCTTTCTATCCGGCGCCACCGAGTTTGGATGTCATAGCCACTGCCACAAACCCTAGGCAAATCGGTCTCATCGATAGGGATCTCGGTCTCACTGAGATGGGATTGTAATCTCTCTGTGTATGTCCATTACCAAAATCGGTCTAACCGAGTTTGAGCAATCGGTACTACCGAGATTACAATGCAAACTTCCTTGTTAACTAATTACCAAAATCGGTCCCACCGAGTTTGTGTAATCGGTCCAACCGAGTTTGCCTGACCAACTCTCTGGAAAACTAATTACCAAAATTGGTCCCACCGAGTTTGAGTAATCGGTCTTACCGAGATTACGTTATGCCCTAACCCTAACCGAATCGGTCCTACCGAGTTGCATGTCGGTCCCACCGAAAATCCTAACGGTCACTAGGTTTATCAAATCGGTCTGACCGAGTCTGTTGAATCGGTCCCACCGAGTTTGGTAAATTGTGTGTAACGGTTAGATTTTGTGTGGAGGCTATATATACCCCTCCACCTCCTCTTCATTCGTGGAGAGAGCCATCAGACTGAACCTACACTTCTAGCATACATTTTTTGAGAAAGAACTACCTACTCATGTGTTGAGGCCAAGATATTCCATTCCTACCATATGAATCTTGATCTCTAGCCTTCCCCAAGTTGCTTTCCACTCAAATCTTCTTTCCACAAGATCCAAATCCTATAAGAGAGAGTTGAGTGTTGGGGAGACTATCATTTGAAGCACAAGAGCAAGGAGTTCATCATCAACGCACCATTTGTTACTTCTTGGAGAGTGGTGTCTCCTAGATTGGCTAGGTATCAATTGGGAGCCTCCGACAAGATTGTGGAGTTGAACCAAGGAGTTTGTAAGGGCAAGGAGATCGCTTACTTCGTGAAGATCTACCGCTAGTGAGGCAAGTCCTTCATGGGCGACGGCCATGGTGGGATAGACAAGGTTGCTTCTTCGTGGACCCTTCATGGGTGGAGCCCTCCGTGGACTCACGCAACCATTACCCTTCGTGGGTTGAAGTCTCCATCAACGTGGATGTACGATAGCACCACCTATCGGAACCACGCCAAAAACATCTGTGTCTCCAATTGCGTTTGAATCCTCCAAAACCCTTCCCTTTACATTCTTGCAAGTTGCATGCTTTACTTTTCGTTGCTCATATACTCTTCGCATGCTTGCTTGCTATGTGTTGTGAATGTTAAATTTGTGCCTAAACTCCACTTAAACTTAAAGATCTTAAAAACTACAACTTTGGTACTTAGTGTCTAATCACCCCCCCCCCTCTAGACACCTCTTCTCAAGGTCCTTCAAGTGGTATCAGAGCTTTGGTCTCCATTTCCTTGGTTTAATCACCATTGGAGGAATATGGATGAGCCTATTCTTGATGGAGAGTATTTTCATGAGTGGAAAAATGAGATGCTTGTAATTTTCAATCAGTATCATTTGAACAAGTACATTGCTAGCTCTTGTGCACCTCATGTTGATCCTATGCATCCTACCCTTGATGAGTCAATTGACATGATTAGGAATCTTAGAACTGCCGAACTTATCATTAGAGGATTGCCTAGAAACTTGATTGGATGTTTGCCTACTCTTAAGTGTGCCTACACCATATATAAATTTCTTGAGGAACGCTTTCCAGATTATTCCTTGAAAAATCTTGATGAAATTCTCCATAAGTCCATTGCTTTGAGTAAGATGAATACTAGTGATCCTATGTTTGGTGATCGTCTATTTGAGCTTACAAACCTTATGCGTACCAAAGGAGATGTTGGAATTATTAGTGATATTATTTCCGAAGCTATAAAAATTCATAAGCAAGATCATTGTCAAACTCACTCTAACGAATCACCCTCTCTAGGATTCGATCCACCACATGACGATGTTGAACATGGATACTATGATGAGGATGATGATAGTGACTTCGATCTTGATGATGCAATGAGACACTTTGGTCTTATGGCAAATCTTCGGGGATATATGTCAGGAGGAAAGGAATGGGGTCTTGATAGTGGATGTACCGATCACATGACCGGAGATAAAGACATGTTTCGTGAGCTTGCTGAAAATGATAGTCCTCGAAAGTATGTCACTTTCGGTGACAACTCAAAAGGTAAGGTGGTTAGCCTCGGTAAGGTGGCCATATCACATGATAGCTCCATACAAAATGTCATGCTCGTTGAATCTCTTGGATACAACTTACTTTCAGTATCTAGACTTGCCGATTTCGGTTTCAATGTCCTATTTACTGAAGTAGATTGCCAAGTGTTTCATTGAGACAATCATAAAATGGTCTTTACCGGTGTGCGTAGAGGTGATCTATACATTGTTGATTTCACTAAAAAGGCTAAACCTAAAACTTGCTTCATTGCTAAATCCTCAAAAGGTTTGTTATGGCATAGACGACTAGGTCATGTTGGTATGCGAAACCTTGACAAGCTTATTAAAGGAAATCATATCCTTGGTGTTAACGGTGTCATATTTGATAAGGATAGACTTTGCAGCGCTTGTCACGCAGGTAAACAGGTTGGAGGAAGGCATCCCGTGAAGAACATCATGACCACAAGGAGGCCACTCGAGCTACTTCACATGGATCTCTTTGGTCCCAACTCCTACAAGAGTCTCGGTGGAAATTCTTTTGGTCTTGTTATAGTTGATGATTTTTCAAGATTTACGTGGGTGTTCTTTCTCGATGATAAATCGCAGGTCCAAAAGATCTTCAAAAACTTCGCTAGGAAGGCCCAAAATCAATTTGAAGTGAAGATCAAGAAGGTTTGCAGCGACAATGGAACGGAGTTCAAGAACGCAAATGTGGACACCTTTCTTGACGAAGAAGGGATTTTGCACGAGTTCTCGGCTATGTACACACCTCAACAAAACGGAGTTGTTGAGAGGAAGAACCGGACGTTCATAGAAATGGCGAGAACGATGCTTGATGAGTACAAGACGTCGAAGCACTTTTGGGCAGAAGTGGTTGAGACAGCTTGTCATGCAACAAATCGCTTGTATCTTCACAAGCTACTCGGCAAGACGGCATACGAGCTCCTCACCGGAACAAACCCCAAGTTGGATACTTTCGAGTATTCAGCTCAAAGTGCTACATTCTTGATAAGCATCGTCGTTCTAAATTTGCTCCTAAGTCTCATGAAGGTTTCCTACTACGTTATGGCTCAAACTCTCACACTTACCGTGTCTACAACAATTTCACCCAAAAGCTTGAAGAGAAGGTAGATGTGAAGTTTGATGAATCTAACGGCTCGCAAGTAGAGCAATTGCCAATTGATGTAGGAGACAAAGATCCTTCGGAAGCAATCCATGACTTGTCTATTGGCAAGGTCCGTCCAACGGAGGTGAAGGAGAGTACCTCGTCCGTCCAAGTGGAAGCGTCTACTTCACGACAAGGTGAACCAAGAGTTGATACGGAAGCATCCACAAGTGGGACGCACCAAGATGAAGAAAACGAGGAAGTGCATCAAGATGAACGTCAACAACCTCCTTCTCCACCACGACAAGAGAACGACAACGCCAACAATGAAGAAGGCCAAGAAGAAGAACAAGATGAAGAAGAAGTTCAACCAAGAAACAAGCAAAAGTTGTCACGAGTTTGAGCAAGAATTGCTAAAGACCATCCCGTCAAGCAAATCGACAATGATATTCAAACCGGGAGAATCACTCGCTCTAAAAATCGTTTAGCTAACTTTTGTGAAAACTACTCTTTCATCTCGAGCATTGAACCTATGAAGGTTGAAGAAGCATTGGAAGATCCGGATTGGATAAATGCTATGCATGAAGAGCTACACAACTTTGAGAGGGACCAAGTTTGGACATTTGTTGAAAAGCCCGACAACAACCACAATGTCATCGGTACCAAATGGGTGTTTTTCAACAAGCAAGATGAAGATGGACAAGTTGTTCACAACAAAGCACATCTTGTCGCCCAAGGCTACACACAAGTCAAAGGTATGGACTATGGTGAGACTTACGCTCATGTTGCTAGACTTGAGTCCATTCGCATCTTACTTGCCTATGCTAATCATCATGATATCACCTTGTACCAAATGGACATTAAAAGTGCTTTTCTAAATGGTGAAATAGAGGAGGAAGTTTATGTTAAGAACCTCCCGGCTTTGTCAATCCTAAGAAACCCAATCATGTTTACAAACTTCACAAAGCTCTTTATGGTCTTAAACAAGCTCCTAGAGCGTGGTATAAATGCTTGACCAAGTTCCTTATTAAAAAAGGCTTTGAAATTGGGAATATTGATTCTACTCTTTTTACTAAAAGGGTTAATGGAGAATTATTTGTGTGCCAAATCTATGTTGATGAAATTATATTTGGTTCCACTAACCCTCATTTTAGTGAAAAGTTTGGGAAGCTAATGTCGGAGAAGTTTGACATGTCTATGATGAGTGAACTCAAATTCCTTCTTGGGTTGCAAATCAAGCAAACTAAGGAAGGTACCTTTGCTTCTCAAACAAAGTACACCATGGACTTATTCAAGAAGTTCAATATGCAAGAATGCAAAGGTATGACTACACCCATGCCTACTAGTGGACATCTTGACTTGACCAAAGATAGTGAACTGGTTGATCAAAAGGTTTATCGCTCTATGATAGGTTCATTGTTATATCTATGTGCTTCACATCCCGATATCATGCTAAGTGTGTGCATGAGTGCACGATATCAAGCTGCTCCTAAAGAATGTCATCTTAAGGCCGTGAAAAGGATAGTGAGATACTTAATCCATACACCAAATTTTGGCATTTGGTATCCTAAGAGGGCCTCTTTCGATCTTGTTGGCAATTCTGACTCGGACTATGCCGGAGACAAGGTTGATAGAAAGTCCACTTCGGGTACTTGTCAATTTCTTGGTAGATCTCTTGTGTCTTGGTCCTCCAAGAAACAAAACTCAGTATCCTTATCCACCGCCGAAGCGGAATACATTGCCGCTGGTTCATGTTGTGCTCAGTTACTTTGGATGACCCAAACTCTTAAAGATTATGGGATCTATGTGAAACATGTTCCATTGCTTTGTGACAATGAAAGTGCTATCAAAATTGGTCACAATCCCGTACAACATTCTCGAACTAAGCATATTGAAGTTCGTCATCATTTCATTCGAGATCATGTTGCTAAGGGTGACATTGATCTTAAGCATGTTCGCACCGAAAAGCAATTAGCGGATATATTCACTAAACCTCTTGATGAGAAAGTGTTTTGCAGGTTAAGAGGATTGAACATCATCGATGCTTCAAACTTGGAGTAGAAACTCCATTGGATACATGCAAGACATGAGCTTATGACTAATCCTTGATATTTCTCTTATGATGAAAATCTTATGTCTTGGATATATTTGCATCTTGCATGTTATCTAACCCATGTAGGTACTTGGATGAATCAAATTCCATGAGGTTGTAACCTACTCATATCTTGAGCAATCTCTACATCACCAAGTTTCTACACTATGGTGGTTGAAGACAAGGAAGCACGGAACCACTCAAGCATATCCTTTGACAAATTCTATGTTGAGCTTCATGATTGTCATTTTTGGATACACAAGTGCTCTTCCTTGCAAGAACTAACCCGTGTAGGAAGATGGACTCAAATTCCAAGTAGTGCTCCCAACTCTTGATGAACTACATCAGCCTTGAGCAACCCACACAAGTTCAACTACATGGACAACACCACCAACAAAGGTATGTTATTCCATCTTCGAGAAGCTTTACTCCAAGTTATGAGCTAAAGCAACTCGACAAGATGTGAATACATCAAGATGCTAAACCAAAAATGGCAACCCCATTTTGAGCTTAAATGATGAGTATGACCTATGATCAAGTGATCTCACTTGACTCCTAAGTCAATATACTCTAACATAGGTGACTTTGTCGCCGACCATCTCTAGATGAAGTTCTCTTGTGTTCTTTTCAGTGTTTTTGCATTTGTATCATCCATATTTGTTTCCTCTTTCAAAAAAAACTTCATCTAGATTTCTTTGTGTCTGCTCTGCATTTTTCTGCATCCCATTCATTGCATATCTTTCAGTAAATTCCTTGCACATCTTTGTGAGATCTTACTAGTCTAGTGAGCTAAGGTGACAAGTGTTTTCTCTGCAATGAACTCGGTTTCACCGATTTGTTGTTTTCGGTCCAACCGAATCCTTTCCGTACAACCGAAGCATTCCACTCGGTGCCACCGATTTCACAACAGGAAAAACAGCTTGCCACTTATTCTGTGTTTCTTCTGATCCGGCTCCACTCAATGAATCTTGTCCTCTACAAGCATCACATTTTTATCATTGCTTTGTGCTGTGACTCAAGGACCAAACCCATTCGACAGATTCCAGAAAACCCTTCTTGGAAATTGATGTCAAAGGGGGAGAGAGAGATCACATCAAAGCTTATCATTTAGAGAGAGATCACATCAGAGAAAGAGTACATCACCTCCTTAGGGGGAGAGAGATCTGCAGGGGGAGAAAGAGATCTCCAGGGGGAGAGAATACTTAAGTAGAAAGTACTTCTCAAGGATCCCAGATGCTTGGTGTTCAAGAGGAGAGATGCCACATGTCTTCTTGAGGGGAGAGACATGTTCATATGATCTTTTGTGCTTATTTACATTAGCTTGCATTAACTCTGTTCATCATTTATATCTTTCAGCTCTGATTTTCCATTCCCTATCTTCTCCCAGTATCCCATGCTAGATTTAGGGGGAGCAAGACATCTAAGGAAAAGAAATCATTCAAATTCATTTCATATCTTTATTCTTGGGGACATGTCTAATCCAATGTAGTACTTAGTACTCACTCTCTACATGTCATCCCAGTCTTGGTATTCTTGTGGTTTCTTCTGTTTGCTCTGGCTAGTAGATGTACCTGTGTTATCTAACCTTGTTTACGCAGGTTCATTCCGTCCTAAGCCAACTCAAGACTACAAGGTAAGTATATGCATCACAATCATGTGTATGAGGAATTCTTGCTGATGCACATACTGTTTGCAAGAAGGACTCATGAGATGAAGGTATTTTCTTTAATATTCTTTGCTCTGATGCATACGGCCAAGATATATGTAACACATTGCTTGCTCTATCATGATTATGCTCTCACATGCTTTTATATTCCATATTCACATGATTGCATACATATAGAGGGAGCCTATGCTTGTTACATGTCTTTCCAAAGCTTTACTTGCTAATCTCTATATCTTTATCTAAAGCTTTGATGTATGTTGTCATCAATTACCAAAAAGGGGGAGATTGAAAGCACAAGTGCTCCCTAGGTGGTTTTGGTAATTAATGTCAACATATCTCTTGTTGGACTAACACTTTTATCTAGTATGTTTCAGATAAGTTCAACAATGGAGTGGCATGGACTAAAGGATGTGGGAACTCCTTTGAGATGCTAAGGACAAAGGATTGGCTCAAGCTTCAAGCTCAAGACTCTTCATTTTATATTTTAGTGATCCAAGATCACATTGAGTCTATAGGAAAAGCCAATACTATCAAGAAGGGATGAGGTGTTGCATAATGAGTTTCTTGCTCCACAGTGCTTAGTGATATGCTCCAAAACCCTCAACTACTTTCCCACTTCCACACATAAGTTCTATACCTAAAGTCAAACTCGGCCCCATTGATTCTTTCTATCCGACGCCATCGAGTTTGGATGTCATAGCCACTGCCACAAACCCTAGGCAAATCGGTCTCACCGATAGGGATCTCGGTGTCACCGAGATGGGATTGTAATCTCTCTGTGTATGTCCATTACCAAAATCGGTCTAACCGAGTTTGAGCAATCGGTACTACCGAGATTACAATGCAAACTTCCTGGTTAACTAATTACCAAAATCGGTCCCACCGAGTTTGTGTAATCGGTCCAACCGAGTTTGCCTGACCAACTCTCTGGAAAACTAATTACCAAAATCGGTCCCACCGAGTTTGAGTAATCGGTCTTACCGAGATTACATTATGCCCTAACCCTAACCGAATCGGTCCTACCGAGTTGCATGTCAGTCCCACTGAAAATCCTAACGGTCACTAGGTTTATCAAATCGGTCCGACCGAGTCTGTTGAATCGGTCCCATCGAGTTTGGTAAATTGTGTGTAACGGTTAGATTTTGTGTGGAGGCTATATATACCCCTCCACCTCCTCTTCATTCGTGGAGAGAGCCATCGACCGAACCTACACTTCCAAAGATACATTTTTCGAGAGAGAACTACCTACTCATGTGTTGAGGCCAAGATATTCCATTCCTACCATATGAATCTTGATCTCTAGCATTCCCCAAGTTGCTTTCCACTCAAATCTTCTTTCCACCAGATCCAAATCCTATGAGAGAGAGTTGAGTGTTGGCGAGACTATCATTTGGAGCACAGGAGCAAGGAGTTCATCATCAACGCACCATTTGTTACTTCTTGGAGAGTGATGTCTCCTAGATTGGCTAGGTGTCACTTGGGAGCCTCCGACAAGATTGTGGAGTTGAGCCAAGGAGTTTGTAAGGGCAAGGAGATCGCCTACTTCGTGAAGATCTACCGCTAGTGAGGCAAGTCCTTCGTGGGCGACGGCCATGGTGGGATAGACAAGGTTGCTTCTTCGTGGACCCTTCGTGGGTGGAGCCCTCTATGGACTCGCGCAACCGTTACCCTTTGTGGGTTGAATTATCCATCAACGTGGATGTACGATAGCACCACCTATCGGAACCACGCCAAAAACATCCGTGTCTCCAATTGCGTTTGAATCCTCCAAAACCCTTCCCTTTACATTCTTGCAAGTTGCATGCTTTACTTTCCGCTGCTCATATACTCTTCGCATGCTTGCTTGCTATGTGTTGTGAATGTTAAATTTGTGCCTAAACTCCACTTAAACTTAAAGATCTTAAAAACTACAACTTTGGTATTTAGTGTCTAATCACCCCCCCCTCTGGACACCTCTTCTCAAGGTCCTTCAATGATGCTCACATAAAAGATAAGAACTGAAACACAAAGAGCGCATCATGAAGAATATGACTAGCACATTTAAGTCTAACCCACTTCCTATGCATAGGGGTTTTGTGAGCAAACAACTTATGAGAACAAGAATCTACTAGCATAGGAAGGTAAAACAAGCATAACTCCAAGATTTTCAACACATAGAGAGGAAACTTGATATTATTGCAATTCCTACAAGCACATATTCCTCCTTCATAGTAATTTTTAGTAGTATCATGAATAAATTCAACAATATAACTATCACATAAAGCATTCTTTTCATGATGCATAAGCATACAATTTTTATTAATCTCCACATAAGCAAATTTCTTCTCATGAATAGTAGTGGGAGCAAATTCAACAAAATAACTATCATGTGAGGCATAATCCAATTGAAAACTAAAATCATGATGACAATTTTCATGGTCATCATTATTCTTTATAGCATACATGTCATCACAATAATCATCATAGATAGCAACTTTGTTCTCATTATCAATTGGAACCTCTTCCGAAATAGTGGATTCATCACTAAATAAAGTCATGACCTCTCCAAATCCACTTTATCATAATTATCACAATAAGATTCAACAACCTCCAAAATAGTGGGATCATTACTTCCTAAAGTTGACACTCTTCTAAACCCACTTTCATCAATAAAATCATCATAAATAGGAGGCATGCTTTCATCATAACAAATATTCTCATCAAAACTTAGGGACTAAAAATATCATATTTATCAAACATAGCATCCCCAAGCTTGTGGCTTTGCATATCATTAGCATCAGGAATATTCAAGGAATTCATACTACAACATTGCAATCATTCTCATCATTCAAATATTTAGCGCCAAACAATTTATTGACTTCTTCTTCTAACACTTGAGCACAATTTTCCTTTCCATCATTTCCACGAAAGACATTAAATAGATGAAGCATATGAGGCAACCTCAATTCCATTTTTTTAGTTTTCTTTTATAGACTAAACTGTTGATAAAATAAGAAACTTGAAGATTCGATTGCAAGATCTAAAGATATACCTTCAAGCACTAACCTCCCCGGCACCGGCGCTAGAAAATAGCTTGATGTCTACTATGCAACCTTCTTCTTGTAGACGTTGTTGGGCCTCCAAGTGCAGTGGTGTGTAGGACAGTAGCAAATTTCCCTCAAGTGGATGACCTAAGGTTTATCAATCCGTGGAAGGTGTAGGATGAAGATGGTCTCTCTCAAACAACCCTGCAAACAAATAAGAGTCTCTTGTGTCCCTAACACACCCAATACGATGGTAAATTGTATAGATGCACTAGTTCGGTGAAGAGATGCTGATACAAGTGCAATATGGATGGTAGATATAGGTTTTTGTAATCTAAAATTATAAAAACAGCAAGGTAGCAAGTAACAAAAGTGAGTGAAAATGGTATTGCAATGCTTCGAAACAAGGCCTAGGGTTGATACTTTCACTAGTGCAAGTTCTCTCAACAATGATAACATAATTAGATCATATAACAATCCCCCAACACGCAACAAAGAGTCACTCCAAAGTCACTAATAGCGGAGAACAAACGAAGAGATTATTGTAGGGTATGAAATCACCTCAAAGTTATTCTTTCCGATCAATCCATTGGGCTATTCCTATAAGTATCACAAACAACCCTAGAGTTCATAGTAAAATAACACCTTAAGACACACATCAACCGAAACCCTGATTTCACCTAGATACTACATTGTCACCACAAGTATCCGCGGGTTTGATTATACGATATGCATCATACAATCTCAGATTCATCTATTCAACCAACACAAAGAATTCAAAGAGTGCCCCAAAGTTTCTATCGGAGAGTCAAGACGAAAACGTGTGCCAACCCCTATGCATAAGTTCACAAGGTCACTGAACCTGCAAGTTGATCACCAAAACATACATCAATTAGATCACGTGAATATCCCATTGCCACCACAGATAAGCACATGCAAGACATACATCAAGTGTTCTCAAATCCTTAAAGACTCAATCCGACAAGAAGGTAGAGGGGGAGAAGCATCATAAGATCCAACTATAATAGCAAAGCTCGCGGTACATCATGATCGTGCCAAATCAAGATCACGAGAGAGAGAGGGAGAGAGAGAGAGAGAGATCAAACACATAGCTACTGGTACATACCCTCAGCCATGAGGGTGAGCTACTCCCTCCTCATCATGGAGAGCGCTGGGATGATGAAGATGGCCACCGGTGATGGATCCCCCCTCCGGCAGGGTGCTGGAACAGGGTCCCGAATGGTTTTTTTGCTACAGAGGCTTGCGGCGGTGGAACTCCCAATCTAGGTTTCTTTTCGGGGGTTTCTGTATTTATAGGAATTTTTGGCATCGGTTTCACGTCACGGGGATCTCCGAGTCAGCCACGAGGTAGGGGGCGCGCCCTCCACTCTCGTGGATAACTTGTACGTCCATTTTGCACCATGCTTTTATATCGATATTTATTGCATTATGTGATGTTATTACACGTTATGCCACAATACATATGCCTATTCTCTCTTATTTTACAAGGTTTACATGAAGAGGGAGAATGCCGCTGGCGGTGGGATTCGAAATGGAAAAGGAGCAAATATTAGAGACCTATTCTGCACAACTCCAAAAGTCCTGAAACTCCATGAAAGTCATTTTTGGAATTAATAAAAAATATTGAGTGGAAGAAATACCAGAGGGGGGCCACCAACCGTCCACGAGGGTGGGGGCGCGCCCTACCCCCCTGGGCGCGCGCCCTGCCTCGTGGGCCCCCTGGCAGCCGTCCGGTGACTATCTTCTGCTATATGAAGGCTTTTACCCTGGAAAAAAATCATAAGCAAGCTTACGGGACGAAACACCGCCGCCACGAGGCGGAACCTTGGCGGAACCAATTTAGGGCTCCGGCGGAGCTATTCCGCCAGGGAAACATCCCTCCGGGAGGGGGAAATCATCACCATCGTCATCACCAACGATCCTCTCATCGGAATGGGGTCAATCTACATCAACATCTTCACCAGTACCATCTCCTCTCAAACCCTAGTTCATCTCTTGTATCCAATCTTTCTACCAAAACCTCAGATTGGTACATGTGGGTTGTTAGTAGTGTTGATTACTCCTTATAGTTGATGCTAGTTGGTTTATTCGGTGGAAGATCATATGTTCAGATCCTTAATGCATATTAATACCCCTATGATTATGAACATGAATATGATTTGTGAGTAGTTACGTTTGTTCCTGAGGACATGGGAGAAGTCTTGCTATTAGTAGTCATGTGAATTTGGTATTCGTTCGATATTTTGATGAGATGTATGTTGTCTCTCCTCTAGTGGTGCTATGTGAACGTCGACTACATGACACTTCACCATTATTTGGGCCTATAGGAAGGCATTGGGAAGTGATAAGTAGATGATGGGTTGCTAGAGTGACAGAGCTTAAACCCTATTTTATGCGTTGCTTCGTAAGGGGCTGATTTGGATCCACATGTTTCATGCTATGGTTAGGTTTACCTTAATACTTCTTTTGTAGTTGCAAATGCTTGCAATAGGGTTAATCTTAAGTGGGATGCTTGTCCAAGAAATGGCAGTACCCAAGCACCGGTCCACCCACATATCAAATTATCAAAGTAACGAACGCGAATCATATGAGCGTGTTGAAAACTAGCTTGACGATAATTCCCATGTGTCCTCGGGAGCGCTTTTCTCTATATAAGAACTTGTCCAGGCTTGTCCTTTGCTACAAAAAGGATTGGGCCACCTTGCTGCACCTTATTTACTTTCATTGCTTGTTACCCGTTACAAATTACCTTATCACAAAGCTATCTGTTACTGATAATTTCAGTGCTTGCAGAGAAAAGCTTACTGAAAACCGCTTGTCACTTCCTTCTGCTCCACGTTGGGTTCGACACTCCTACTTATCGAAAGTACTATGATAAATCCCTTACACTTGTGGGTCATCAAGACTCTTTTCTGGCGCCGTTGCCAGGGAGTGAAGCACCTTTGGTAAGTGGAACTTGGTAAGGAAAATTTTATATAGTGTGCTGACATTTACTGTCACTTGTTACTATGGAACATAATCCTTTGAGGGGCTTGTTTGGGGTATCTTCACCCCAACTAATAGAGCAAAGAGTTGCTCCTCAACCTACTGAACCTACTGAAAATGTTTACTTTGAAATTCCTTTGGGTATGATAGAGAAACTGCTAGCTAATCCCTTTACAGGAGATGGAACATTGCATCCCGTTGCACCTAATCTATGTGGATGAAGTTTGTGGATTATTTAAGCTTGCTGGTACGCTCGATGATGTTGTCAAGAAGAAGGTCTTCCCTTTATCTTCGAAGGGATATGCATTGATATGGTTTAGGCTATGTGATGATATGGGATAATGGAACTACAAATGATTGAAATTGGAATTTCATCAGAAGTTTGATCCTATGCATCTTGTTCATCGTGATCGTAATTATATATATATAATTGTTGGCCTCGCAAAGGAGAAAGCATCGCTCAAGCTTTGGGGAGTCTTAAGTCAATGTTATATTCGTGCCCCAATCATGAGCTCTCAAGAGAAATGATTATTCAAAAAAATTATGCTCGGCTTTCTCTCAACAATCGCTCCATGCTCGATACTTCTTGTGCTGGGTCTTTTATGATGAAGACTATTGAATTAAAATAGGATTTATTGGAAAGAATTAAATGCAACTCTGAAGATTGGGATCTCGACGAAGGTAAGGAGTCAGGTATGACACCTAAGTTTGATTGTGTTAAATCTTTTATGGATACCGATGCTTTTCGTGAATTTAGCACTAAATATGGACTTGACTCTGAGATAGTAGCTTCTTTCTATGAATCATTTGATACTCATGTTGACCTCCCTAAGGAGAAGTGGTTTAAATATAATCCTCCCACTGAAGTAAAAGTAGTTGCACCAGTTAAAGTTGAAGAAAAGACTATCACTTATAATGATCCTATTGTTCCTACTACTTATGTTGAGAAGCCACCTTTTCCTGTTAGGATAAAGGATCATGCTAAAGCTTCAACCGTGGTTCGTAAGAGTAATACTAGAACACCTACACCACCTAAGCAAATTAAAGTTGAACCTAGTATTTCTATGGTTAAAGATCTCTTGGCTGATAATATTGATGGGCATGTTATTTACTTCTGTGGTGAAGCTGCTAGAATTGCTAGACCTGATTCTAAAAATAAACATAGACTTGGTGTAGGCATGCCTGTTATTTTTGTTAAAATAGGATATCATTGTTATCATGGCTTATGTGATATGGGTGCTAATGCTAGTGCAATACCTCATTTCTTACACAAAGAAATTATGCATGATATTGCACCTGCTGAGATAGAAGAAATTGATGTTACAATTAAGCTTGCCAATAGAGATACTATTTCACCAGTTGGGATTGTTAGAGATGTTGAAGTCTTGTGTGGGAAAGTTAAATATCCTGTTGATTTTCTTGTTCTTGGTTCCCCACAAGATGACTTTTGTCCCATTATATTTGGTAGACCCTTCTTGAACACTGTTAATGCTAGGATAGATTGCAAAAAGGATGTCATTACTATTGGATTGGGGAATATGTCTCATGAGTTTAATTTTGCTAAGTTTCATAGACAAGCTCATGACAAAGAATTTCCTAGTAAGGATGAAAATATTGGTCTTGCTTCTATTGCCGTACCTCCTGATGATCCTTTAGAACAATATTTGCTAGACCATGAAAATGATATGTTTTTGAATGAAAGAAGGGAGATAGATGAAGTATTCTTTAAACAGGGACCTATTTTGAAACACAACTTGCCTGTTGAAATTCTAGGGGATCCTCCACCATCCAAGGGTGGTCCCGTGTTTGATCTTAAACCATTACCTGATACTCTTAAATATGCTTATCTTGATGAAAAGAAGATATATCCTGTTATTATTAGTGCTAACCTTTCAGAGCAGGAAGAGGAGAGATTATTGAAAACTCTGAAGAAGCACCGTGCTGCTATTGGATATACTCTTTATGATCTTAAGGGCATTAGTCCCACTCTATGACAACACAAAATAAAATTGGCGAAAGACGCTAAACCAATTATTGATACGAACGACGGTTAAATCCTAAGATGAAAGAAGTGGTAAGAAAAGAAATACTAAAGTTCCTGGAGGCTGGTATAATTTATCCCGTTGCTGATAGTCAGTGGGTAAGTCATATCCATTGTGTCCCTAAGAAGGGAGGTATTACTCTCATTCCTAATGATAAAGATGAATTGATCCCGCAAAGAATTGTTACAGGTTATAGAATGGTAATTGATTTCCGCAAATTAAACAAAGCTACTAAAAAATATCATTACCCCTTACCTTTTATTGATCAGATGCTACAAAGATTATCCAAGCATACACATTTTTGCTTTCTAGATGGTTACTCTGGTTTCTCTCAAATACCTGTGTCAGCAGAGGATCAAGAAAATGCCACTTTTACTTGCCCTTTCGGTACTTTTGCTTATAGACGTATGCCTTTTGGTTTATGTAATGCACCTGCTACCTTTCAAAGATGCATGATGGCTATATTCTCTGACTTTTGTGAGAAGATTGTTGAGGTTCTCATGGATGATTTCTCCGTTTATGGATCCTCTTTTGATGATTACTTGAGCAACCTTGAACGAGTTTTGCAGAGATGCGAAGATACTAGTCTTGTCATGAATTGGGAGAAGTGCCACTTTATGGTTAATGAAGGCATTGTCTTGGGGCACAAAATTTCTGAAAGAGGTATTGAAGTTGATAAAGCTAAAGTTGATGCTATTGAAAAGATGCCATGTCCCAAGGACATTAAAGGTATAAGAAGTTTCCTTGGTCATGCCGGATTTTATAGGAGGTTCATTAAGGACATTTCTAAAATTTCTAGGCCTCGACTAATCTCTTACAAAAAGATATTCCTTTTGTCTTCGATGATGATTGTGTAGAAGCATTTGAAATACTTAAGAAAGCTTTGATTTCTGCACCTATTGTTCAGCCACCTGATTGGAATTTACCCTTTGAAATTATGTGTGATGCTAGTGATTATGTTGTAGGTGTTGTTCTAGGACAAAGAGTTGATAAGAAACTAAATGTTATTCAATATGCTAGTAAAACTCTAGATAGTGCCCAGAGAAATTATGCTACTACTGAAAAAGAATTCTTAGCAGTTGTATTTGCTTGTGATTTAGACCTTATATTGTTGATTCTAAAGTAACTGTTCACACTGATCATGCTGCTATTAAATATCTTATGGAAAAGAAAGATGCTAAACCTAGACTTATTAGATGGATTCTCTTGCTACAAGAATTTGATCTGCATATTATTGATAGAAAGGGAGCTGAGAACCCCGTTGCTGACAACTTGTCTAGGTTAGAGAATGTTCTTGATGACCCACTACCTATTGATGATAGCTTTCCTGATGAACAATTAGCTGTTATAAATGCTTCTTGTACTGCTCCATGGTATGCTGATTATGCTAATTACATTGTTGCTAAATTTATACCACCTAGTTTCACATACCAGCAAAAGAAAAAGTTCTTCTATGATTTAAGACATTACTTTTGGGATGACCCACACCTTTATAAAGAAGGAGTAGATGGTGTTATTAGACGTTGTGTACCTGAGCATGAACATGAACAAATCCTATGCAAGTGTCACTCCGAGGCATATGGAGGACACCAGCGCTGGAGATAGAACTGCACATAAGGTATTGCAATCCGGTTTTTATTGGCCTACTCTCTACAAGGATGCATGTAAGTTTGTATTGTCTTGCGATGAATGTCAAAGAATTAGTAATATTAGTAGACGTCAAGAAATGCCTATGAATTATTCTCTTGTTATTGAACCATTTGATGTTTGGGGCTTTGATTATATGGGACCGTTTCCTTCCTCTAATGGGTATACACATATTTTAGTTGCTGTTGATTACGTTGCTAAGTAGGTAGAAGCTATTCCAACTAGTAGTGTTGGCCATAACACCTCTATTAAGATGCTTAAAGAAGTTATTTTTCCAAGGTTTGGAGTCCCTAGATACCTAATGACTGATGGTGGTTCACATTTTATTCATGGTGCTTTTTGTAAAATGCTTGCTAAGTATGATGTTAATCATAGATTTGCATCTCCATATCACCCACAGTCTAGTGGTCAAGTAGAATTGAGTAATAGAGAGCTTAAATTAATTTTTCAAAACACTGTTAATAGATCTAGAAAGAATTGGTCCAAGAAACTTGATGATGCATTATGGGCTTATAGAACTTCATATAAAAATCCTATGGGTATGTCTCCATATAAAATGGTTTATGGAAAAGCATGTCACTTACCTCTCGAACTAGAACATATAAGGCATATTGGGCCATTAAAGACCTCAATTATGATTTCAAACTTGCCGGTGAGAAGAGGTTATTTGACATTAGCTCACTTGATGAATGGAGAACTTAAGCCTATGAGAATGCCAAACTGTTTAAGGAAAAAGTTAAACGATGGCATGACAAAAGGATACAAAAGTGTGAGTTTAATGTAGGTGATTATGTGTTGCTATACAACTCTCCTTTAAGATTTTTTGCAGGAAAACTTCTCTCTAAATGGGAAGGCCCTTACGTTATCGAGGAGGTCTATCGTTCCGGTGCCATAAAAATCAACAACTTCGAAGGCACAAGTTCGAAGGTGGTGAATGATCAAAGAATCAAACATTATATCTTAGGTAATCCAATAAATGTTGAAACAAATGTTGGGGAACGCAGTAATTTCATAAATTTTCCTACGCACACGCAAGATCATGGTGATGTATAGCAACGAGAGGGGAGAGTGTTGTCTACGTACCCTCGTAGACCGAAGCGGAAGCGTTGACGCAACGTAGAGGAAGTAGTCGTACGTCCTCCCGGTCCAACCGATCCAAGCACCGTTACTCCGGCACCTCCGAGTTCTTGACACGCGTACAGCTCGATGACGCACCCTCGATCTCCAATCCAGTAGAGGCTCCGAGGGGAGTTCCGTCAGCACGACGGCGTGGTGACGATCTTGATGTTTTCCTGTCGCAGGGCTTCGCCTAAGCACCGCTACAATATGATCGAGGTGTAATATCGTGGAGAGGGGCACCGCACACGGCTAAGGAACGATCAATGATCAACTTGTGTGTCTATGGGGTGCCCCTACCCCCGTATATAAAGGAGTGGAGGAGGGGGAGGGCCGGCCCTCTCTATGGCGCGCCCTAGGGGAGTCCTACTCCCACCGGGAGTAGGATTCCCCCTTTCCTAGTCCAACTAGGAACCCTTCCATGTAGTAGGAGTAGGAGAGAAGGAAAGGGAAGAGAGAAGGAAAGGGAAGAGAGAAGGAGAAGGAAGGAAGGGGGCGCCCCCCCTCCCTAGTCCAATTCGGACTAGCCAAAGGGGAGGGGTGCGGCCACCCTTTAGGCCCTCTCTCTCTTTTCCCGTATGGCCCAATGAGGCCCAATACGAATTCACGTAACTCTCCGGTACTCCGAAAAATACCCGAATCACTCGGAACCTTTCTGAACTCCGAATATAGTCGTCCAATATATCGATCTTTACGTCTCGACCATTTCGAGACTCCTCGTCATGTCCCCGATCTCATTCGGGACTCCGAACTCCTTCGGTACATCAAAACTCATAAACTCATAATATAAGCATCGCATCGAAACCTTAAGCGTGCGGACCCTACGGTTCGAGAACAATGTAGACATGACCGAGACACGTCTCCGGTCAATAACCAATAGCGGGACCTGGATGCCCATATTGGTTCCTACATATTCTACGAAGATCTTTATCGGTCAAACCGCATAACAACATACGTTGTTCCTTTGTCATCGGTATGTTACTTGCCGAGATTCGATCGTCGGTATCCAATACCTAGTTCAATCTCGTTACGCAAGTCTCTTTACTCGTTCCGTAATACATCATCTCGCAACTAACTCATTAGTTGCAATGCTTGCAAGGCTTAAGTGATGTGCATTACCGAGAGGGCCCAGAGATACCTCTCCGACATTCGGAGTGACAAATCCTAATCTCAAATACGCCAACCCAACAAGTACCTTTGGAGACACCTGAGAGCACCTTTATAATCACCCGCCACGTTGTGACGTTTGGTAGCACACAAAGTGTTCCTCCGGTAAACGGGAGTTGCATAATCTCATAGTCATAGGAACATGTATAAGTCATGAAGGAAGCAATAGCAACATACTAAACGATCGGGTGCTAAGCTAACGGAATGGGTCATGTCAATCACATCATTCAACTAATGATGTGACCTTGTTAATCAAATAACAACTCTTTGTCCATGGTTAGGAAACATAACCATCTTTGATTAACAAGCTAGTCAAGTAGAGGCATACTAGTGACACTGCTTGTCTATATATTCACACATGTATTATGTTTCGGTTAAAACAATTCTAGCATGAATAATAAACATTTATCATGATATAAGGAAATAAATAATAACTTTATTATTGCCTCTAGGGCATATTTCCTTCATCTCCCACTTGCACTAGAGTCAATAATCTAGTTCACATCACCATGTGATTAACACCCATAGTTCACATCACCATGTGATTAACACCCATAGTTCACATCGTCATGTGATCAAAACCCAAAGGGTTTACTAGATTCATAATCTAGTTCACATCGCTATGTGATTAACACCCAAAGAGTACTAAGGTGTGATCATGTTTTGCTTGTGAGAGAATCTTTGTCAACGGGTCTTTCACATTCAGATCCGTTATGTATTTTGCAATTTTTATGTCTACAATGCTCGCACGGAGCTACTCTAGCTAATTGCTCCCACTTTCAATATGTATCTAGATCGAGAATTAGAGTCATCCGGATCGGTGTCAAAACTTGCATCGACGTAACCCTTTACTGATTTAACCTTTTTTCACTTCCATAATCGAGAAACATATCCTTATTCCACTAAGGATAATTTTGACCGCTGTCCAGTGATCTACTCCTAGATCACTATTGTACTCCCTTGCCAAACTCAGTGCAGGGTATACAATAGATCTGGTACACAACATGGCATACTTTATAGAACCTATGGCCAAGGCATAGGGAATGACTTTCATTCTCTTTCTATCTTCTGCCGTGGTCGGGTTTTGAGTCTTACTCAATTTCACACCTTGTAACACAGGCAAGAACTCTTTCTTTGACTGTTCCATTTTAAACTACTTCAAAATCTTGTCAAGGTATGTACTCATTGAAAAAACTTATCAAGCGTCTTGATCTATCTCTATAGATCTTAATGCTCAATATGTAAGCAGCTTCACCGAGGTCTTTCTTTGAAAAACTCCTTTTAAACACTCCTTTATGCTTTGCAGAATAATTCTACATTATTTCCGATCTACAATATGTCATTCACATATACTTATCGAAATGTTGTAGTGCTCCCACTCACTTTCTAGTAAATACACAGCTTCTTTGCAAGTCTCAGTATAAACTATATGCTTTGATCAACTTATCAAAGCGTATATTCCAACTCCGAGATGCTTGCACCAGTCCATAGATGCACATTTTGTTAACACCTTTAGGATCGACAAAACCTCTTGGTTGCATCACATACAACTCTTCTTTAATAACTCCATTAAGGAATGCAGTTTTGTTTATCCATTTGCCGATTTCATAAAATCGGCAATTGCTAACATGATTCGGACAGACTTTTTAAGCATCGATACGAGTGAGAAAATCTCATTGTATTCAACATCTTGAACTTTGTCAAAACCTTTTTCGACAAGTCTAGCTTGTAGATAGTAACACTACTATCGTCCGTCTTCCTCTTGAAGATCCATTTATTTTCTATGGCTTGCCGATCATCGGGCAACTCCACCAAAGTCCACACTTTGTTCTCATACATGGATCTCATCTCAGATTTCATGGCCTCAAGCCATTTCATGAATCTGGGCTCATCATCGCTTCCTCATAGTTCGTAGGTTCATCATGGTCTAGTTACATGACCTCCAGAACAGGATTACCGTACCACTCTGGTGCGGATCTCACTCTAGTTTACCTACGAGATTCAGTAGTAACTTGACATGATCATCATCATTAGCTTCCTCACTAATTGGTGTAGTAGTCACAGGAACATATTTCTGTGATGAACTACTTTCCAATAAGGGAGAAGGTACAATTACCTTATCAAGTTCTACTTTCCTCCCACTCACTTCTTTCGAGAGAAACTCCTTCTCTAGAAAGGATCCATTTATTAGCAACGAATGTTTTGCCTTCGGATCTGTGATAGAAGGTGTACCCAACAATTTCCTTTGGGTATTCTATGAAGACGCACTTCTCCGATTTGGGTTTGAGCTTATCAGGATGAAACTTTTTCACATAAGCATCACAGCCCCAAACTTCATGAAACGACAACTTTTGTTTCTTGCTAAACCACAGTTCATATGGTGTCGTCTCAACGGATTTAGATGGTGCCCTATTTAACGTGAATGCAGTTGTCTCTAATGCATGATCCCAAAACGATATTGGTAAATCGGTAAGAAACATCATAGATTGTACTATATCCAATAAAGTACGGTTATGACATTCGGACACACCATTATGATGTGGTGTTCCAGGTGGCATGAATTTGTGAAACTATTCCACATTGTTTTAATTGAAGACCAAACTCGTAACTCAAATATTTGTCTCCGCGATCAGATCATAGAAACTTTATTTTTCTTGTTACGATGATTCTTCCACTTCACTCTGAAATTCTTTGAACCTTTCAACTATTTCAGACTTATGTTTCATCAAGTAGATATACCCATATCTGCTCAAATCATCTGTGAAGGTCAGAAAATAACGATACCCGCCGCGAGCCTTAACACTCATCGGATCGCATACATCAATATGTATTATTTCCAATAAGTTAGTTGCTCGCTCCACTGTTCCGGAGAACGGAGTCTTAGTCATCTTGCCCATGAGGCATGGTTCGCAAGCATCAAGTGATTCATAATCAAGTGATTCCAAAATCCCATCAGCATGGAGTTTCTTCATGCGCTTTACACCAATATGACCTAAACGGCAGTGCCACAAATAAGTTGCACTATCATTATTAACTTTGCGTCTTTTGGTTTCAACATTATGAATATGTGTATCACTGCGATCGAGATCCAATGAACCATTTTCATTGGGTGTGTAACCATATAAGGTTTTATTCATGTAAACAGAACAACAATTATTCTTTGATTTTAAATGAATAACTGTATTGCAATAAACATGATCAAATCATATTCATGCTCAACGCAAACGCCAAATAACATTTATTTAGGTTTAACACTAATCCCGAAAGTATAGGGAGTGTGTGATGATGATCATATCAATCTTGGAACTACTTCCAACACTCATCGTCACTTCCCCTTCAACTAGTCTTTGTTTATTCTGCAACTCCCGTTTCGAGTTACTACTCTTAGCAACTGAACCAGTACCAAATACTGAGGGGTTGCTATAAACACTAGTAAAGTACACATCAATAACCTGTATATCAAATATACCTTTGTTCACTTTGCCATCCTTCTTATCCGCCAAATACTTGGGGTAGTTCTGCTTCCAGTGACCAGTCCCTTTGCAGTAGAAGCACTTAGTCTCAGGCTTAGGTCCAGACTTGGGCTTCTTCACTTGAGCAGCAACTTGCTTGCCGTTCTTCTTGAAGTTCCCTTCTATCCCTTTGCCCTTTTCTTGAAACTAGTGGTCTTGTTAACCATCAACACTTGATGTTCTTTCTTGATTTCTACCTTCAACGATTTCATCATCATGAAAAACTTGGGAATCATTTTCATCATCCCTTGCATACTATAGTTCATCACGAAGTTCTACTAACTTGGTGATGGTGACTAGAGAATTCTGTCAATCACTATCTTATCTGGAAGAATAACTCCCACATGATTCAAGCGATTGAAGTACCCAGACAATCTGAGCACATGCTCACTAGTTGAGCGATTCTCCTCCATCTTTTAGCTATAGAACTTGTTGAAGACTTCATATCTCTCAACTCGGGTATTTGCTTGAAATATTAACTTCAATTCCTGGAACATCTCATATGGTCCATGATGTTCAAAACATCTTTGAAGTCCCGATTCTAAGCCGTTAAGCATGGTGCACTTAAACTATCAAGTAGTCATCATATTGAGCTAGCCAAACGTTCATAACGTCTGCATCTGCTCCTGCAATAGGTCTGTCACCTAGTGGTGCATCAAGGACATAATTCTTCTGTGCAGCAATGAGGATAAACCCCAGATCACGGATCTAATCCGCATCATTGCTACTAACATCTTTCAACACAATTTTCTCTAGGAACATATCAAAAAACAAACATATGAAAGCAACAACGCGAGCTATTGATCTACAACATAATTTGCAAAATACTACCAGGACTAAGTTCATGATAAATTTAAGTTCAATTAATCATATTACTTAAGAACTCCCACTTAGACAGACATCTCTCTAGTCATCTAAGTGATCACGTGATCCAAATTAACTAAACCATAACCGATCATCACGTGAGATGGAGTAGTTTTCAATGGTGAACATCTTATGTTGATCATATCTACTATATGATTCACGCCGACCTTCGGTCTCCGTGTTCCGAGGCCATATCCGCATATGCTAGGCTCGTCAAGTATAACCTGAGTATTCCGCGTGTGCAAAACTGGCTTGCACCCGTTGTAGATGGACGTAGAGCTTATCACACCCGATCATCACGTGGTGTTTGGGCACGACAAACTTTGGCAACGGTGCATACTCAGGGAGAACACTTCTTGATAATTTAGTGAGAGATCATCTTAAAATGCTACCGTCAATCAAAGAAAGAATAAGATGTATAATAGATAAACATCATATGCAATCAAAATATGTGACATGATATGGCCATGATCATCTTGCGCCTTTGATCTCCATCTCCAAAGTACTGTCATGATCTCTATCGTCACCGGCACGACACCATGATCTTCATCATCTTGATCTATATCAATGTGTCATCACATGGTTGTCTCACCAACTATTGCTCTTACAACTATTGCTATCGTATAGCGATAAAGTAAAGCAATTATTTGGCACTTGCATCTTATGCAACAAAGAGACATCCATAGGGCTTTCGCCATTGCCGATAACTTCAACAAAACATGATCATCTCATACAACAACTTATATCTTATCACGTCTTGACCATATCACATCACAACATGCCCCGCAAAAACAAGTTAGACGTCCTCTACTTTGTTGTTGCAAGTTTTACGTGGCTGCTATGGGCTTAAGCAAGAACCAATCTCACCCACGCATCAAAACCACAACGATAGTTTGTCAAGTTGATGCTGTTTTAACCTTCGCAAGGACCGGGCGTATACACTCGGTTCAACTAAAGTTGGAGAAACCGACACCGCTAGTCACCGTGTGCAAAGCACGGCGGTAAACCAGTCTCGCGTAAGCGTCTGGCGTAATGTCGGTCCGGGCCGCTTCATCCAATAATACCGCCGAACCAAAGTATGACATGCTGGTAAGCAGTATGACTTATATCGCCCACAACTCACTTGTGTTCTACTCGTGCATATAATATCAAACCATAAAACCTAGGCTCGGATGCCACTGTTGGGGAACGCAGTAATTTCATAAATTTTCCTACGCACACGCAAGATCATGGTGATGTATAGCAACGAGAGGGGAGAGTGTTGTCTACGTACCCTCGTAGACCGAAGCGGAAGCGTTGACGCAACATAGAGGAAGTAGTCGTACGTCCTCCTGGTCCAACCGATCCAAGCACCATTACTCCGCACCTCCGAAGTTCTTGACACGCGACAGCTCGATGACGCACCCTCGATCTCCAATCCAAAGAGAGGCTCCGAGGGGAGTTCCACAAGACGATGGCGTGGTGACGATCTTGATGTTTTCCTGTCGCAGGGCTTCGCCTAAGCACCGCTACAATATGATCGAGGTGTAATATCGTGGAGAGGGGCACCGCACACGGCTAAGGAACGATCAATGATCAACTTGTGTGTCTATGGGGTGCCCCTACCCCCGTATATAAAGGAGTGGAGGAGGAGGAGGGCCGGCCATCTCTATGGCGCACCCTAGGGGAGTCCTACTCCCACCGGGAGTAGGATTCCCCCTTTCCTAGTCCAACTAGGAACCCTTCCATGTAGTAGGAGTAGGAGAGAAGGAAAGGGAAGAGAGAAGGAGAAGGAAGGAAGGGGCGCCTCCCTAGTCCAATTCGGACTAGCCAAAGGGAGGTGCGCCACCCTTAGGCCCTCTCTCTCTCTTCCCGTATGGCACAATGAGGCCCAATACGAATTCACGTAACTCTCCGGTACTCCGAAAAATACCCGAATCACTCGGAACCTTTCCGAACTCCGAATATCGTCGTCCAATATATTGATCTTTACGTCTCGACCATTTCGAGACTCCTCGTCATGTCCCCGATCTCATCCGGGACTCGAACTCCTTCGGTACATCAAAACTCATAAACTCATAATATAAGCATCATCGAAACCTTAAGCGTGCGGACCCTACGGTTCGAGAACAATGTAGACATGACCGAGACACGTCTCCGGTCAATAACCAATAGCGGACCTGGATGCCCATATTGGTTCCTACATATTCTACGAAGATCTTTATCGGTCAAACCGCATAACAACATACGTTGTTCCTTTGTCATCGGTATGTTACTTGCCCGAGATTCGATCGTCGGTATCCAATACCTAGTTCAATATCGTTACGGCAAGTCTCTTTACTCGTTCCGTAATACATCATCTCGCAACTAACTCATTAGTTGCAATGCTTGCAAGGCTTAAGTGATGTGCATTACCGAGAGGGCCCAGAGATACCTCTCCGACATTCGGAGTGACAAATCCTAATCTCGAAATACGCCAACCCAACAAGTACCTTTGGAGACACCTGAGAGCACCTTTATAATCACCCGATTACGTTGTGACGTTTGGTAGCACACAAAGTGTTCCTCCCGTAAACGGAGTTGCATAATCTCATAGTCATAGGAACATGTATAAGTCATGAAGGAAGCAATAGCAACATACTAAACGATCGGGTGCTAAGCTAACGGAATGGGTCATGTCAATCAGATCATTCAACTAATGATGTGACCTTGTTAATCAAATAACAACTCTTTGTCCATGGTTAGGAAACATAACCATTTTTGATTAACAAGCTAGTCAAGTAGAGGCATACTAGTGACACTCTGTTTGTCTATATATTCACACATGTATTATGTTTCCGGTTAAAACAATTCTAGCATGAATAATAAACATTTATCATGATATAAGGAAATAAATAATAACTTTATTATTGCCTCTAGGGCATATTTCCTTCAACAAATGTTATTGAAACCGTAACCCCGGAGGAATACATAAGGGACACTTTACAGAACGTTTCAGACTCCAAAAAGGAATAGGTATGTGGTACGGTAAGTAAACAGACTCCAAAACAGTTATAATAGCATTTTTTTCTCTGTTTTCGAATATTTAAGAAAATAGAAAAATAAGTAGTCCGGGAAGGACATGAGGCGTCCACGAGGGTGGAGGGCGCTCCCTACCCCCTGGGCGTGCCCCCTGCCTCGTGGGCACCTCGTGTGCTCTCCAGGCCCTGTTTTCTTGCACGATACTTCTTTTGGTCGGTAAAAATTCATTATATAATCTCCCGAAGGTTTTGACCACCTTATCACGCAAATATCCTCTGTCTTTGTTTCGAGTTGTTTTTCTGACAGATCTAGATCACCATGACGTCTTCAAGCACCCCCAAGGACAAGTTTTTTGAGAAGGTCATCAACCCCTACCTCACGGAGGTGCTGCATCACCCTCAAACCACTGAGATGCATGAGGTTGTGCTACACATCCGTTATGTTAAGGGACCAAGGAGGACCAGAAGCATGGAGACAAGACTCGAAGCAATGGAACAGCAAGTTCAAGTGCCAAGACTCGAAGCAATGGAACACCTCGGAGAGGTGCTGCACATCCGCGATGTTGAGGGAACGCGGACTCAACGCCAATCAGATGATGATCGCGGAGTTCACCAACAACCACGAGTTGGATGCCAAGAACATTGGGGAGATGATGACCCACAAGTATAGGGGATCTATCGTATTCCTTTCGATAAGTAAGAGTGTCGAACCCAACGAGGAGCAAAAGGAAATGACAAGCGGTTTTCGTAAGGTTTTCTCTACAAGCACTGAAATTGTAGGTAACAGATAGTTTTGTGATAAGATATATTGTAACGAGTAACAAGCAATGAAAGTAAATAAAGTGCAGCAAGGTGTCCCAATCCTTTTTGTAGCAAAGGACACGCCTGGACAATTTCTTATAATGAGAAAAGAGCTCCCGAGGACACATGGGAATTATCGTCAAGCTAGTTTTCATCACGCTCATATGATTCGCGTTCGGTACTTTGATAATTTGATATGTGGGTGGACCGGTGCTTGGGTAATGCCCTTACTTGGACAAGCATCCCACTTATGATTAACCCCTATTGCAAGCATACACAACTACAAAAGAAGTATTAAGGTAAACCTAACCACAGCATTAGACATACGGATCCAAATCAGCCCCTTACGAAGCAACACATAAACTAGGGTTTAAGCTTCTGTCACTCTAGCAACCCATCATCTACTTATTACTTCCCAATGCCTTCCTCTAGGCCCAAATAATGGCGAAGTGTCATGTAGTCGACGTTCACATAACACCACTAGAGGAAAGACAACATACATCTCATCAAAATATTGAACAGATACCAAATTCACATGACTACTAATAGCAAGACTTCACCCATGTCCTCAGGAACAAACGTAACTACTCACAAAGCATATTCATGTTCATAATCAGAGGAGTAATAATATGCATTAAGGATCTAAACATATGATCTTCCACCAAGTAAACCAATTAGCATCAACTACAAGGAGTAATCAACACTACTAGCAAACCACAGGTACCAATTTGTGGTTTTGATACAAGATTGGATACAAGAGATGAACTAGGGTTTTGAGAGGAGATGGTGCTAGTGAAGATGTTGATGGAGATTGACCCCCTCCCGATGAGAGGATCGTTGGTGATGACGATGGTGATGATTTCCCCCTCCCGGAGGGAAGTTTCCCCGGCAGAACAGCTCCGCTGGAGCCCTAGATTGGTTTCGCCTCGTGGCGGTGGAGTTTTGTCCCGTAAGCTTGCCTCTGATTTTTTTCCAGGGTAAAAGCCTTCATATAGCAGAAGATGGGCACCGGAGGGCCACCAGGGGACCCAGGAGACAGGGGGCGCGCCTAGTAGGGGTGGGCGTGCCCCCCACCCTCCTGGCCTGGGTGTGGGCCACCTCTGGTAGTTTCTTCACTTAATAACTCTTATTAATTCCAAAAATAACTTCCGTGGAGTTTCAGGATTTTTGGAGTAATGCAGAGTAGGTTTCCAATATTTGCTCCTTTTCCAGCCAGAATTCCAGCTGTCGGCATTCCCCCTCTTCATGGTAAACCTTGTAAAATAAGAGAGAATAGCCATAAGTATTGAGATATAATGTGTAATAATAGCCCATAATGCAATTAAATATTGATATAAAAGCATGATGCCAAATGGACGTATCAACTCCCCCAAGCTTAGACCTCGCTTGTCCTCAAGCGGAAGCCGATATAAAAAAATATGTCCACATGTTTAGAGATAAAGGTGTCGATAAAAAAATACGTACATGAGGGCATCATGATCATTCTTATAACAGCAACATATAAAGATTTTGTCATATGATTTCTTATGCTCAAGTAACAATCAGTTCACAATGTCAAGTATGGTTCAAAAACTCCATTGGGAACTAATAAACTATAATCTCAGTCATTGAAGCAATTGCAATTTATCATAACATCAGAAAGAGTCAAGAATGGAGCCTTTCAGCAAGTCCACATACTCAACTATCATATAGTCTTGTACAATTGATAACACTCACCCAATACTTGTGGTTATGGAGTTTCAATCGGACAATGAGAAAGATAGGGGCTTATTGTGTTGCCTCCCAACGTATTCACCTTTGGATGATGTCAACCATAATAATTCATAATAACTTACATCCAATTGGATATATATATCAAGATCTTTCAAACACGAGGAGCTTGCCAAAGGACAAAATGAAAAAGGGAAAGGTGAAGATCACCTTGACTCAAGCATAAAGTAAAAACATAAAGTAAAAGATAGGCCCTTCGCAGAGGGAAGCAGAGGTTGTCATGTGCTTTTATGGTTGGATGCATAAAATCTTAATGCAAAAGAACGTCACTTTATATTGCCACTTGTATGTGGACCTTTATTATGCAGTCCGTCGCTTTTATTGCTTCCACAACAAGATCGTATAAAGCTTATTTTCTCTGCACTAATAAGTCGTACATATTTAGAGAGCAATTTTATTGCTTGCAACATGACAACTTACTTGAAGGATCTTACTCTATCCATAGGTAGGTATGGTGGACTCTCATGGCAAAACTGGGTTTAAGGATATTTGGAAGCACAAGTAGTATCTCTACTTGGTGCAAGGAGTTTGGCTAGCATGAGGGGGAAAGGCAAGCTCAACATGTTGGAAAATCAATGACAATATACTTTAACTGAGATGTGAGAAAACATAAACCATTACGTTGTCTTCCTTGTCCAACATCAACTCTTTTAGCATGTCATACCTAATGAGTTCTCACAATCATAAAAGATGTCCAAGATAATATATTTGTATGTGAAAACCTCTCTTCCCTTATTACTTCCTATTAATTGCAACGATGACCAAAACTACGTTTGTCATCTCTCAACAACTTTTATGCCTCATACTTTCTATGTGTGAAGTCATTACTACCCATAAGATCAATATGAACTCTTTTATTCTTTCTACTCTTTCTACTTTCTCAAGATCATAGCAAAATAGCAAAGCCCTTGACTCAACACTAATCTTTATTATAGATAGCTCACGGACTCGATTACATAAAGAGATCACAAAGCAAAACTCAAAACTACTAGATACCAAAACTTCAATCTACTAGATCAAGATACTACTAAAAAGATTGAACTAAATAAAACGGTAAAGATAGGAGTGTGATGGTGATACGATACTAGGGCACCTCCCCCAAGCTTGGCAGCTACCAAGGGGAGTGCCCATACCCATGTGATTATGTCCTCGGAGGTGATGGAGGTGGTGATGATGATGGTGGATAATTGCACATCGAGCGTAAAAGCTCCTCCAGCTTGCGGATAATGCCCTTGAGTCCGGCGATATGATCCTTCAACAAAATATTCTCCTGTGTGAGATACTTATTCTCTATGCAAGCTAACTCACTCATCTTGAAAGCTTCAATCTCTATTGGAGTAAAGAGGTTAGGTAAGGGTTGTGGGATGCCTTCTTCTTTCACTGCCAGAGCTTGAACCTCCATGGCCTTCTTGATCCCTTCATCCTTGTTGATCTCTTCCGGTTCTTCTCTTTTTAGCTCTATCTTCAGTAGCCAAGCACCCTTGTCTTCATTGTTGAAGGAGGGCGACATCATGGTGCTCTAGATCTGCAACAGAAACAGCTCGAAACGAAAACAGAGGATATTTGCGTGATATGGCAGTCAAAGCCTTCGGGAGATTATATAATGAATTTTTACCGACCAAAATACGTGACGTGCAAGAAAACGGAGTCTGGGAGGCACACGAGGTGGCCACGAGACAGGGGGCGCGCCCTCCACCCTCGTGGAGGCCTTGTGTCCTTCCCAGACTACTTCTTTCTTTCCAAAATTCTTAAATATTCCAAAACTGATAAAAGTTGCCATTAGAATTGTTTTGGAGTCGGTTTACTTAGCATACCATATACCTATTCCTTTTTGGGGTCTGAAACGTTCTGGAAAGTGTCCCTTATGTATTCCTCCGGGGTTACGGTCTCAATAATATTAGTTTCAACATTGAAAGGATTACCTGAGATATAATGTTTAATTCTTTGACCGTTCACCACCCTTGGACTTGTGCCTTCGAAGTTGTTGATTTTTATGGCACCTGAACGATAGACCTCCTCGACAACATAAGGACCTTCCCATTTAGAGAGAAGTTTCCCTGCAAAAAATCTTAAACGAGAGTTGAATAATAACACATAATCACCTACGTTAAACTCATGCTTTTGTATCCTTTTGTCATGCCAGCGTTTAACTTTTTCTTTGAATAGCTTGGCATTCTCATAGGCTTGGGTTCTCCATTCATCAAGTGAGCTAATATCAAATAACCTCTTCTCACCGGCAAGTTTGAAGTCATAGTTGAGCTCTTTAATAGCCCAATATGCTTTATGTTCAAGTTCAAGAGGTAAGCGACAAGCTTTTCCATAAACCATCTTATACGGAGACATACCCATAGGATTTTTATATGCAGTTCTATAGGCCCACAATGCATCATCAAGTTTCTTGGACCAATTCTTTCTAGATCTATTGACAGTCTTTTGCAAAATTCATTTGAGCTCTCTATTGCTCAACTCTACTTGACCACTAGACTGCGGGTGATAAGGAGATGCGATTCTATGATTAACATCATACTTAGCAAGCATCTTACGGAAAGCACCATGAATAAAATGTGAACCACCATCAGTCATAAGATATCTAGGGACTCCAAACCTCAGAAAAATAACTTCTTTAAGCATATTAATAAAAGTGTTATGATCAGCACTACTAGTTGGAATAGCTTCTACCCACTTAGTAACATAATCGACAACAACTAAAATATGTGTGTAACCATTAGAGGCAGGAAAAGGTCCCATATAATCAAGGCCCCAAACATCAAACGGTTCAATAACAAGAGAATAATTCATAGGAATTTCTTGACGTCTACTAATATTACCAATTCTTTGACATGGATCACAAGATAAGACAAACTTACGAGCATCTTTGAAGAGAGTAGGCCAATAAAAACCAGATTGCAGTACCTTATGTGTAGTTCTATCTCCAGCGTGGTGTCCTCCATATGATTCAGAGTAACACTTGCGTAGGATCTGTTCCTGTTCATGCTCAGGTACACAACGTCTAATAACACCATCTACTCCTTTATAAAGGTGTGGGTCATCCCAGAAGTAATGTCTTAAATCAGAAAAGAACTTTTTCTTTTGCTGGTATGTGAAACTAGGTGGTATAAATTCAGCAAGAATGTAATTAGCATAATCAACATACCAAGGAGCAATACGAGAAGCATTAACGACCGCTAATTGTTCATCAGGAAAGCTATCATCAATAGGCAGTGGGCAATCAAGAACATTCTCTAACCTAGACAAGTTATCTGCAACGGGGTTCTCAGCTCCCTTTCTATCAATAATATGCAAATCAAATTCTTGGAGCAAGAGAACCCATCTAATGATTCTAGGCTTAGCATATTTCTTTTGCATAAGATATTTAATAGCAGCATGATCGGTGTGAATAGTAACTTTGGAATCAACAATATAAGGTCTAAACTTATCACAAGCAAACACAACTGCTAAGAATTCTTTTTCAGTAGTAGCATAATTTCTCTGGGCAGTATCAAGAGTTTTACTAGCATACTGGATAACATTCAATTTCTTATCAACTCTTTGCCCTAGAACAACACCTACAGCATAATCACTAGCATCACACATAATTTCAAAGGATACATACCAATCAGGTGGCTGAACAATAGGTGCAGTGATCAAAGCTTTCTTAAGTATTTCAAATGCTTCTACACAATCATCATCAAAGACAAAAGGAATATCTTTTTGCAATAAATTAGTCAGAGGCCTAGAGATTTTAGAAAAGTCCTTAATGAACCTCCTATAAAACCGGCATGACCAAGGAAACTTCTTATACCTTTTATGTCCTTGGGACATGGCATCTTTTCAATAGCATCAACTTTAGCTTTATCAACTTCAATACCTCTCTCGGAAATCTTATGCCCCAAGACAATGCCTTCATTAACCATAAAGTGGCACTTTTCCCAATTCAACGAGACTAGTGTCTTTGCATCTCTGCAAAACTCGATCAAGGTTGCTCAAGCAATCATCAAAATAGGATCCATAAACAGAGAAATCATCCATGAATACCTCACAAATCTTTTCATAGAAGTCAGAGAATATAGCCATCATGCATCTTTGAAAGGTAGCAGGTGCGTTACATAAACCAAAAGGCATATGTCTATAAGCAAAAGTACCGAAAGGACAAGTAAAAGTAGTTTTTGATTGATCCTTCGCTGACACGGGTATCTAAGAGAAACCAGAATAACCATCTAGAAAGCAGAAATGTGTGTGTTTGGATAGTCTTTCAAGCATTTGATCAATAAAAGGTAAAGGGTAATGATCTTTCTTAGTAGCCTTATTTAATTTATGGAAATCAATTACCATCCTATAACCTGTAATAATTCTTTGCGGGATCAATTCATCTTTATCATTAGGAACGACAGTAATACCTCCCTTTTTAGGAACACAATGGACATGGCTTGCCCAATCACTATCAGCAACGGGATAAATTATACCTGCCTCAAGGAGCTTTAGTATCTCCTTTCTTACCACTTCTTTCATCTTAGGATTCAATCGTCGTTGAGGATATCTAACTGGTTTGGCATCGTCCTCCAAATTAATTTTGTGTTGGCATAACGTGGGACTAATGCCCTTGAGATCATCCAGAGTATATCCAATAGCAGCACGGTGCTTCTTCAGAGTTTCCAATAACCTTTCTTCCTCTTGCTCTGAAAGGTTAGCACTAATAATAACAGGATATATTTTCTTTTCATCAAGATAAACAAACTTAAGATTATCAGGTAATGGTTTGAGTTCAAACACGGGATCACCCTTGGGTGGAGGGGGATCCCCTATAATTTCAACAGGTAGGTTGTGTTTCAGAATAGGTTCCTGTTGAAGTAACACTTCATCTATTTCCCTTCTTTCCTTCATAAACATATCATTTTCATGGTCTAGCAAATATTGTTCTAACAGATTAGTAGGAGGCACGGCAATAGAAGCAAGACCAATAATCTCATCCTTACTAGGTGATTCTCTATCACGAGGTTGTCTATGAAACTTAGCAAAATTAAACTCATGAGACACATCCTCTAAGCCAATTGTAACAGTATCCTTTTCACAATCAATCCTAGCATTAACAGTATTCAAGAAGGGTCTACCAAAAATAATGGGACAAAAGTCATCTTGTGGGGAACCAAGAACAAGAAAATCAGCAGGATATTTAACCTTCCCACACAAGACTTCAACATCTCTAACAATCCCAAATGGCTTAATAGTATCCCTATTGGCAAGCTTAATAGTAACATGTATATCTTCCATTTAAGTGGGTGCAATATCATGCATAATTTCTTTATATAAGTCATAGGGTATTGCACTAGCACTAGCACCCATATCACATAAGCCATGATAGCAATGATCTCCCATTTTAACAGAAATAACAGGCATGCCTACAACAGGTGTATGTATCTTAGCATCTGGTCTAGCAATATTGGCAGTCTCACCACAGAAATAAATAACATTCCCATCTAAATTATCATCCAAGAGATCTTTAACCATAGAAATACTAGGTTCAACTTTGATTTGATCAGGAGGTGTATAAGTCCTAGTATTACTCTTACGAACAACAGTCGAAGTTTTAGCATGATCCTTTATCCTAACAGGAAAAGGAGGTCTCTCAACATAAGTAGTAGGAACAATAGGATCACTATAAGTGACAATCTTTTCTTCGATTGTAATAGGTGCAACTACTTTTACTTCAATGGGAGGATTATATTTAAACCACTTCTACTTAGGGAGATCAACATGAGTAGCAAAAGATTCATAGAAAGAAGCTACTATCTCATAGTCAAGTCCATATTTAGCGATAAATCCACAGAAAGCATCGGTATCCATAAAAGATTTAACACAATCAAACTTAGGTGTCATACCTGACTCCTTACCATCATCGGAACCCCAATCTTCAGAGTTGTGTTTAATTCTTTCCAATAATTCCCATTTGAATTCAATAGTCTTCAACATATAAGGACCAGCACAGGAAGTATCGAGCATGTTGCGATCATTGGGAGAAAGCCGAGCATAAAAGTTTTGAATAATCATTTCTCTTGAGAGATCATGATTGGGGCATGAATGTAACATTGACTTAAGCCTCCCCAAGCTTGAGCGATGCTTTCTCCTTCGCGAGGCCAGAAATTATAAATGTAATTACGATCACGATGAACAAGATGCATAGGATAGAACTTCTGGTGAAATTCCAACTTCAATCGTTTATAATTCCAAGATCCCGTATCATCACATAGACTATACCATGTCAATGCATCTCCCTTCAAAGATAAAGGGAAGACCTTCCTTTTGACAACATCATCGGGCATACCTGCAAGCTTAAATAATCAACAAACTTCATCCACAAAGATAAGGTGTAAATCAGGATGCAATGTTCCGTCTCCTGCAAAGGGATTAGCTAGCAGTTTCTCTATCATACCCGAAGGAATCTCAAAGTAAATATTTTCCATAGGTTCAGTAGGTTGAGGAGCAACTCTTTGCTCTTCTGGTCGGGGTGAAGATACCCCGAACAAGCCCCTCAAAGGATTAGTTTCCATAGTAACAAGTGACAGAAAATTTCAGCACAGTATATAAATGTTTCCTTACCAAGTTCCACTCACCAAAGGCGCTTCACTCCCCGGCAACAGCGCCAGAAAAGAGTCTTGATGACCCACAAGTATAGAGGATCTATCGTAGTCCTTTCGATAAGTAAGAGTGTCGAACCCAACGAGGAGCAGAAGGAAATGACAAGCAGTTTTCAGTAAGGTTTTCTCTGCAAGCACTGAAATTGTAGGTAACAGATAGTTTTGTGATAAGATAAATTGTAACGAGTAACAAGCAATGAAAGTAAATAAAGTTCAGCAAGGTGGCCCAATCCTTTTGTAGCAAAGGACAAGCCTGGACAATTTCTTATAATGAGAAAAGAGCTCCCGAGGACACATGGGAATTATCGTCAAGCTAGTTTTCATCATGTTCATATGATTCACATTTGGTACTTTGATAATTTGATATGTGGGTGGATCGGTGCTTGGGTACTGCCCTTACTTGGACAAGCATCCCACTTATAATTAACCCCTATTGCAAGCATCCACAACTACAAAAGAAGTATTAAGGTAAACCTAACCACAGCATTAGACATATGGATCCAAATCAGCCCCTTATAAAGCAACGCATAAACTAGGGTTTAAGCTTTTGTCACTCTAGCAACCCATCATCTACTTATTACTTCCCAATGCCTTCCTCTAGGCCCAAATAATGGTGAAGTGTCATGTAGTCGACGTTCACATAACACCACTAGAGGAAAGACAACATACATCTCATCAAAATATCGAACGAATATCAAATTCACATGACTACTAATAGCAAGACTTCCCCCATGTCCTCAGGAACAAGCGTAACTACTCACAAAGCATATTCATGTTCATAATCAAAGGAGTAATAATATACATTAAGGATCTAAACATATGATCTTCCACCAAGTAAACCAATTAGCATCAACTACAAGGAGTAATCAACACTACTAGCAACCCACACGTACCAATTTGTGGTTTTGATACAAGATTGGATACAAGAGATGAACTAGGGTTTTGAGAGGAGATGGTGCTGGTGAAGATGTTGATGGAGATTGACCCCCTCCCGATGAGAGGATCATTGGTGATGACGATGGTGACGATTTCCCCCTCCCGGAGGGAAGTTTCCCTGGCAGAACAGCTCCGCTGGAGCCCTAGATTGGTTCTGCCAAGGTTTCGCCTCGTGGCGGCGGAGTTTCGTCCTGTAAGCTTGCCTCTGATTTTTTTTCCACGGTAAAAGCCTTCATATAGCAGAAGATGGGCACCGGAGGGCCACCAGGGGGCCCAGGAGACAGGGGGCGCGCCCAGTAGGGGTGGGCGCGCCCCCCACCCTCCTGGCCTGGGTGTGGGCCCCCTCTAGTAGTTTCTTCGCTCAATAATTCTTATTAATTCCAAAAATAACTTCCGTGGAGTTTCAGGATTTTTGGAGCAGTGCAGAGTAGGTTTCCAATATTTTCTCCTTTTCCAGCCAGATTTCTAGCTGCCGGCATTCCCCCTCTTCATGGTAAACCTTGTAAAATAAGAGAGAATAACCATAAGTATTGAGATATAATGTGTAATAACAGCCCATAATGCAATTAAATATTGATATAAAGCATGATGCAAAATGGACGTATCAGGAGACCATCTTCAAGCTTCATGAGAAAATCGAGCACCTCCAAGCACAGATCTATGACCTACAAAACCAAAACTGTGAGTATGAATATAGATTCAAGAGGATGAGTTTGGCTGCAGATTTGAGGATCCTGGAGACTCGATCATCCTTCTATGATGGTGAGCCTATGCCTTGGAAGACGGACGACAAGCCTACATCATCAACAACTCCATCGTCACCACCTCTGAGGAACTAATCACATGGGTATGGGCGCTCCCCTTGGCAACTGCCAAGCTTGGGGGAGGTGCCCCGATGATGCGGAGCATCCTACGGACATCACCATGTCAAGAGTTCATTTGGCAAGTGACACGTGCAACATCTACTTCTCACACATAAAGGTGAATCTTCTCCTTTACACGTGTTCACTTGACCCCTTCGAGGATGGCATACTAATTGACACTCCACTCATGTGCATGCATAGGTATTTCCGGAGCTTCACGGACGACGAGGACGAGTGCAAGCGCCAAGGAACACCTACACCATCCGCGAAGGAAGCATGGAATAGAAGACGGAAGAAAATAGAGCTGCTACATGCTATAGCCACCGGTACCTGACACAGCCCAGCAGCCAAAAGAACACCAAGCGATGAGTGCTACAGCGGTCGGACAACCGACGAACGCCGGACGTCCGACAAGTCCCAGCGCCCGGACGACCGACGCCCTCCGGACGTCCGGTGCCACCTTTCACAGAACGATATTTACGGAAGTCCGAAGACTTCCGGACCATCCCGAGCCTTCGGACGTCCGACGCCTGTGTGCGCAGCCGCGGGCCTTTGGCCTTGTATCCCTCTCCCACTTACCCCTTCGTGGCTTAGACTATAAATAGACCACCTCCACCTCCTATCTAGGGTTAGCAAATAGGATAGCTCATTCTTAGGTGAGCTTTGCTCCTACCTTCTCATCTTGAGAGAGAGAGAGAGAGAGAGACCACTCCCATGGAGTTCAAGACCTCCATGTGAGAAGATCCTGCGGGATATCATCAAGACCCCCTCGTGGGAAGATCCGTCTAGGATACCATCAAGACCTCCTCTTGGAGATGAACCTTACCTTGTATATTTCCCTTCGTTGTTCATGTACCTTGTGATCTTGTGTGTTCGATTGTCTAGTAGATGTGTGATTGGACTTGTTCTTGAGTGTTTCCCCCCTGTGATTTCTCTCCGTTCTTCCCCATGTTCTTCGTGTTCTTCAAGGGATCCCACTCCAAACATGAAAGATCGGCCTACACCGGGTTAGCCCCGTATCATATGGTATCAGAGCCACGTTGATCACGTATTTGGAGTCCCTCCCACCGTGTTTTCTAGCCAAATTTTGTTGTGTTCTTCCCAAAATCCGAAAATCCCCACCAAAAATAGCCCCAATTTTTTTTTGTGATTTGTTGGTTTCGTGATGTTTTGTTGATTTTGATCCATGGATTTGCTTGGATTCAAGTGGATCTAGCATCTCCCCAAGTTTCCCCATCTTTCGTCCACGAAATCTCATCAATTTTGAGCCCAAAATCTCCATTTTCCGCCCAAAATCGCGCCCCCGAACTCGCAGCTCGCGTTGACCCCGACCACCGGACGACCGGCATTTTACAGACGTCCGGACCCCCCTCAAAGCCCCGGACGTCTGCAACTCTCAGGACGACCAAAACCGCCATTCCAGAACAGTTTTTACAGATTTCTGAGCCTTCTCGGGCGTCCGACGACCGGACATCCGTCCATTTACGGACGTCGGTAACGTGTAGTTTCAGACTTCGGCTGATGTTTGTTTTGTCCATAACTAATTCATTCGAACTCCGATTTTGAGGTTCTTTAGCTCGTTTTGAAGCTCTTGACATCCCCCATCCCACAAAAATACTACCAAAACAATTTGACTCCAAATTTTCCAAAATTTGACAAGTTTGCCTAGGACTTCCACCATATCATTCGCATAGCCACCACCGACTTCCGCAACCTAACCCATTTTGTTCACCATAGCATTAGTGGTTGCTTGAGTAGTGATTCGAGTCTCCTAAGGTGTTTCGGCTACTTAGGGACGGTTGCTTCTTCTTCAACCACCACCACCACTTCCGCATAACCTTTCCCACCATACACTTACCACCACCCCAACTTAACCCAATTGTTGTTTGAGCTTGTGTCTCCTAAGGTGTTTCGGCTACTTCGGGACGGCAACTTCAACTCTGACACGTGTATAGCCCATCATTCCACTTCCGCATTGCCAAGTGCAAACCAACACCGCCTTTTCGCTACCACCATTTGACATTTGCCTTTGGAGATTTTGAGTTTGTGGTTTTTTTCATTTCCTAGGGTGTTTCGGCTAACTAGGAACTGGCTGACATCAGCAACACCGCCTCTCATCATCGCCAAGGACGGTAACCTTGACGACACCGTTGTATATTACCCTTACAATTGCATTGATAACCTCTAGCCCATTTTGCGTCACTTGCCTATCGATACTAGCCATTTGAGTATTGCCGGCAACGTTACTTGTGCACATTAGTGATCATACTTCCCATAGCATACATACCATATCATCGTGGTGCATATATTGGTATCATATCTTGTGTCACAAGTTTGTTCCCGCATATACACAATTGCTATCTTGGTTTGTGCATTGTGCAAAAGTGGCCATACAAAAAAAGAAATAAAGCTTTTAAGCAAAAGAGAAAGAGAGCAAAGAAGCTTGTAAGCAAGTGCCATAGCATCATACCACATTGCACATAAGATTGTCATATCCGATCATCTTGGATCATCTTGAGAGAAACACCGGGAACCATACATACATAGCATACTTGGGATAGGAAGTTGCTATATTTAGCATCTTATAGGTTGTCCACAAGTGTCGTATCCGCCTATTGAGCAATCGTGCTAGCCTCTCTCTTGAGTTGTGCAACACGAGCGTTTTCCGTGGATTCCACATTTTGTGCTCATTCCTTGGTTGCACGACCCATTTATCTATTCGTGTGTGTGTGTTTCCGTGTGCCACATATTGCTATTGGTCTACTTTTTTCGCTTGTGAAATTGTGAATCTCTTTCAACATTATTGACTCTTGCTAACATTTTGCATCAAATTTTTGTGCCACTATCCTCACCGAGCTCTACCGTAAGCTTTACGTGATAGGTGTGAGTGAACAAGTCCGGTACCAATTCCACTATTCTTTCGTTCACATTGAGTGAAACGGGATACATCCTAAACTTTGGGAAAAGGTAACTTGGTATTGTTTATCTCATTTCCTACACACCTCTACTCGAGTCTTCTGATGGATAGGCAAGGCATTTCACCTTCGGTCAACAACAACAACGACGAGTTCGATGCCACGAATAACAACTCCGACGGCAAGATGCAAGCTCAAATGGAGGAGATCAAAGCCCTCATCAAGTCCTACAAGCGATCTTCCTCATCTTCGAGAAGACGCTCAAGAGCACATGCTTCCGAGCTACCATCTCCGGCAAGATCACATCAGCATTGACACCATCACCAACAAGAACGTGAAGGTCAAGAGCTCTACGCCAACAACCGCTCAAAGATTTCACCATCTCCCTTGGCATCTTTGCCAAGCGACTTCCAGGCATCTTCGCCTTCGGACATACGGCATCTTCGCCAACAAGCACCCCAAGACTACGCTCAAGAGAAGCTCCCCAAGCTCAAGTCCGCGACTTCCACGAGCTACTATACGACCTCGACATCGACCATGCGATTCCTTTCTATGGGACTCAAGAACCCGAGGAGTACCTCGAGTGGGAGTGTTTGATGGACGACTACCGCAAGCTACATCAAGTCCCTTCCGAAGATCAAGTGAAGTGCTCCACAAGAAACTTCCATGACTACACCTCGACATGCTGGCTTCACACACCTTCGGAGAGCTACGAGATGAGTTGGCCCAAGACGAAGAGAGCTTTGCGGCGAGAGTTCGTGCCTCCAACCTACACGGAACAACTTCGACGCCAATTGGAGAACACCATCCAAGGATCCAAGTCCATCGACAAGTACTTCAAGGATATGAAGATTGCCTTGTGACGAGCCGGCGTGGACGACCCCATTTAGACGAAGTTCCACTTCATGATGGGATTGAACAACGACATCTCCAAGACTATCTTCCTCGAGAACTACAAGTCCCTCGACGACTACTACATTGGTGCTCTCAAGGTGGAACAAGAACTCATGAAGGCCAAGGCTTCTCCACCCCAAGCACACTTCACGGTGACCAAGCTCTACGACAAGCATGAGGCTAGTACCACCACGATGTCCAAGCCCGATGAGCTCCAAGACGATGCTCCCAAGTTTGACTTCACCGGCATCCCTCTTTGTGGCATTGATGGTGCCGAGTCTACTTTGACTCTTTCTCAAGACGGTGCGGCGACGAGTACGACTACGGAGACCCTCAAGGACCAAGCTTTGGAGTTGAGTGACAAGGTGGCGAGCAAGGATGATGCTTCCATCTTTGGAGGCGAGAGTGATGATGCGCCATCTTCGGCCTTCATCCACGGCGACGGTGACGAGATGATCGAGCATGGGTTTTCCCTTCGGTCATGGAGGATAGTGTTGATGTGCCATCTTCGGCCTTCATCCACGGCGACGACGATGAGATGGTTGAGCATGGGATTTTCCCTTCGACCATGGTGACGTATGATGACTTGAGTGACTTGTACCACTGTATGGAGAGTGAGATTGACTTCACCACTAGCCCCATATATGTTGTGTTGCCACAAATTCCATGTGAGGAGAGCCACAACCCCCACCACTTGAGTGAGATGAGTGACTCCACCACATGTGACTTTGAGTGCACCTATTTTGACGGAGTGAGTGAACCACCACATAGAGAGAGTGTGCTAGTTGATAGGTCTCGTGAGGCCATTTGCAATTCTAAAAACTCGACCTCTACCTCTATTGTGTCTTCTCATTTGGTGCTAGGTCCCATTTATGATGATGCGTCGATCCTCGACGACTTCGTCTTCCCTTTGGACAAGACGATTGCCATGGTGGAATATGATGCACCCCTCACATGGCTCCATCAAGATGATGATGACCACCATTTGGTCTTTGCCACCTCACCTACACCACTTGAGTGGAATGAAAAAGGTAACATAGGTGAAGGCGATGCTCTAGTCCCACTAGTGGACATTCTTGACATTGATTGCTTGCATGATGTTGATCCACCTAGTACCATGCTTCATGCTAGTATGATTTCCCCATGCGATGATTTGCCCATTTATGATGAATATAATGATTCTCATGTGGAGTCTATTAGTAGTGATGCCATGTTACATATGATTTCTTGTGACAATTCTTTAGGTCACATCATGTTTGATAATCCGCATGACTTGTCATATGCTATGCATGAGATCAACCATATGTCTTATTTGCAATCTCTTCATAGTGACTATGCATATGCCATTAAAATGAACCCAATTTGCACATATGGCATAGATGACAAGCCCATGGTTATTGGCATTTGTTTTTCTTGTGATGATATTGATATGCTCCCTTTGCATCATTTATCCCATATGCCATGCCATGCCAACCTAGCTTCGGATATGCATTGTTTTGGATGTTGTCCATTTTCTCCATATGATGTTTCCGATATTGCTCATGAGGAGACCCCCATAGTTTCCTCATACATGTTAGGAGAATTTGATCCATCCCATTCATTGCATGATCCCAATACCTGTGCACACCATATGCTCCCCATGAATAAACATGCTATTGATGTGCCATATACTTGCATTCTCAATTTGTGTCCCCATTATGTCATACACAATAACTATTCTTTCATGATGGATGACATGTTCTTATACCATGCATCAAATTTCTTTGAGCGATGCTTATCTTGTGCTAACTCACACGTGCACATACACATCATGATGGATGATGTGTACATTTACCACACGCACAATTTCTTTGGTTTGTGTCTCTTTTGTTTAGGTACCCATGAATACTTGTCAACCTCGCAATCCCACGAGTTGACAAAACGAGCTCTAGAGAGCAACGATGACTTGGGATCACATGGATTGTCATTCCCACCGCTCTCTTCGTGCAAAAACTTCGCGCATTTCTTCTACATGGCCCTAACTTTGCTATGGGTTGTTGTCCATTATATATCCTTTACCCATCTTGTCATGTTCAGTTTGCATGATATGCTTATTCCTATGCCTTTGCCATGCATTTGTGACCCATGCTTTGCTTTACACATGATGATTGATTCTCATAATTTTATGTGTATTTGCAAGCTTGGTGGAGATATTGCTTGTTGTTGCCATGTTCCATTTGTGACCCACCCCTATGATGATACTATGATCTTGCTTTGTGTTCATGCTTGTGATATGTCATGTGCATTGTCTATGCCTATTATTTGATCACATGACATGATTGCCATGATTTACTCTAGTGTGTTGCATCTTCGCTCCACTAGTTTGCACGACGTGATTGAGATGCTTGCTTATGTTGCATCACCAATGACTCATACTTTCTCATTTCTTGCGGTTGATGACAACCATCTATATGCTTTGCACATGATTCATATTGCTTCTTGTCATATATCTCCATGTGTTGCCTCTCTCATGCTAAATGACTTGCCATGTATTGAGTGCAACAATGCTTATAGTCTTGCTCATGAGATTGCCCCCATGGCATTCTCACATATGTTTGGAGATTTTGACATATTCCTTGTGAAGCATGCTTTTCTTAGTTCTTTGCACCATATACCTAGTGCCATGAATATCGCCATTGTTGCATCATATTATTCATGCACTTTTGCTTCTAATGGTTATGTGCAAAAGATGAGAACCATCATGATGGATGATGTGTTTATCTACCATGCGCATACATTCTTTGTTTCGTTGTGTGCATGTGTAGGATACTTGGACTTTGTGTCGACTTCCACTTCACGTGAGTTGACCATTCGAGCTCTTGAGAGCGAGCCTCATATATTCTACCACGACTCGCTTCTACACCACATTTCCTACCACTTCGACATTGTGAAGAATGCACAAGGACACGCTTTCAAGGTGACATATTTCTTGAGAATGGATATTGAGGATCATACTACTTGTGTTGCTTGCACCATGAAGCTTATTGGTCATCTTGGACCACTTGATTGTGCACATGTTAGAGATCTTGCCTCGACTTGCCATTTTCGCATTTCCATGCCTCATGACATATATACCTTGTGTGTTGCATCCAATTCTTGGACTACTTGCTATGCACCAATATCATTTCTTCACATATGCCATTTCCCTTTACTTGTCACATGATTCACTTGATTGCCTCACACATGATCAAAAATTGCTCTTTCTGTTGTGTTGGGTGCCACACTATATTCACTACATCATATGCACATTATGCTTGGATTGTCTTGCTCTTGACCCATGTGTTTATACACTTCATTTTATTTAGTGTTGTGAATGATTCTTATGCCTACCATAGACCTTTCATTGAGCAATTTGTGAATGCTTGCTATGACCTCGAGGTAGATGCTTGTTCTCTTGTCACACATATTTGCATCACTACCTCACAATTGCATGCTTGTCCCCATGATATCTTTGCTTGTGCTCAATTATGTGCTTACATGCCATGTCACAATCCTTTGTCAAACCATATGATATGCTTGATGATGACACTTGTTGGGTGAATCACCTCTTGAATGCTTGGTTTTGCACTAATGCTAACCACATTTGTTTTTCCAAGTGTTTGTTGTACTTGCTCCTCTTGAAGGAATCACTAGACGGTGCGACATTGGAGAGTGCCCATTTCGAGCTTCCAGATGATGAGTGCTTGGTGGTCGACCACTTCGACACGGCGACACCATCTCTTTCCCATGGTGATTTGGCTTTTGATCTGAGGTCGGATCTTTTCCAAGGGGGAGGGGATGATGTGGAGCATCCTACGGACATCACCATGTCAAGAGTTCATTTGGCAAGTGACACATGCGACATCTACTTCTCATACATATAGGTGAATATTATCCTTTACACGTGTTCACTTGACCCCTTCGAGGATGGCATGCTACTTGACACTCCACTCGTGTGCATGCATAGGTATTGCCGGAGCTTCACGGATGACGAGGAGGAGTGCAAGCGCCAAGGAACACCTACACCATCCGCGAGGGAAGCATGGAAGAGAAGACGGAAGAAAATGGAGCTGCTACATGCTACAGCCATCGGTACCTGACACAGCCCAGACGGCCAGAAGAACTCCAAGCGACGAGTGCTACAGCGGCCGGATGACCGACGAACACCGGACGTCCGACAAGTCCCAGCGCCCGGACGACCGACGCCCTCCGGACGTCCGGTGCCACCTTCACAGAATGATATTCACGGAAGTCCGAAGACTTCTGGACATCCAGACCGTCCCGAGCCTCCGGACGTCCGACACCGACCGGACGTCCGATGCCTGTGTGCGCAGCCGCGGGCCTTTGGCCTTTTATCCCTCTCCCACTTACCCCTTCGTGGCTTAGACTATAAATAGACCACCTCCACCTCCTATCTAGGGTTAGCAAATAGGATAGCTCATTCTTAGGTGAGCTTTGCTCCTACCTCCTCCTCTTGAGAGAGAGAGAGAGAGACCACTCCCATGGAGTTCAAGACCTCCATGTGAGAAGATCCTGCGGGATATCATCAAGACCCCCTCGTGGGAAGATCCGTCTAGGATACCATCAAGACCTCCTCTTGGAGATGAACCTTACCTTGTATCTTTCCCTTTGTTGTTCATGTACCTTGTGATCTTGTGTGTTTGATTGTCTAGTGGATGTGTGATTGGACTTGTTCTTGAGTGTTTCCCCCTGTGATTTCTCTCCGTTCTTCCCCGTGTTCTCCGTGTTCTTCGAGGGATCCCACTCCAAACGTGAAAGATCGGCCTACACCGGGTTAGCCCCGTATCACCTGGTATCGTACCACCATCACTCATATCTTTACCGTTTTTCTTAGTTCGTTCCTTTTAGTAATATCTTGATCTAGTAGAATAAAGTTTTGGTATGATTTAGTTTTGAATTTTGCCTTATGATCCCTCTATGTAATCGAGTCCGTGAGCTATATATAATAAAGATTAGTGTTGAGTCAAGGGATTTGCTATCTTACTATGATCTTGAGGGAATAAAAGAAAGAATAGAAAGAAATAAAAGAGATCATATTGATCTTATGGAGAGTAATGACTTCACATATAAAGAGTATGATGAATAAAAGTTGATGAGAGTTGACAAACATAGTTTTGGTCATCGTTGCAATTAATAGGAAGTAATAGAAAGAGAGGTTTTCACATATAAATATACTATCTTGGACATCTTTTATGATTGTGAGCACTCATTAAAATATGACATGCTAAAGAGTTGATGTTGGACAAGGAAGACAACATAATGGTTTATGTTTTCTTATATCTGAAATAAAGTATATTGTCATGGATCATCCAACATGTTGAGCTTGCCTTTCCCCCTCATGCTAGCCAAATTCCTTGCACCAAGTAGAGATACTACTTGTGCTTCCAAATATCCTTAAACCCAGTTTTGCCATGAGAGTCCACCATATCTACCTATGGATTGAGTAAGATCCTTCAAGTAAGTTGTCATGTTGCATGCAATAAAATTGCTACCTAAATATTTATGACTTATTAGCGTGGAAAAAATAAGCTTTATACGATCTTGTGATATGGAAGTAATAAAAGCGACGGACTGCATAATAAAGGTTCATATCACAAGTGGCAATATAAAGTGACGTTCTTTTGCATTAAGATTTCATGAATCCAACCATAAAAGGACATGGCAACCTCTGCTTCCCTCTGCGAAGGGCCTATCTTTCATTCTTGTCTTATACTTTATGCAAGAGTCATGGTGATCTTCACCTTTCTTTTTTACATTTTATCCTTTGGCAAGCGCCTCGTGTTGGAAAGCTCCTGATACATATATCCAATTGGATGTAAGTTAGCATGAACTATTATTGTTGACATTACCCTTGAGGTAAACGGTTGGGAGGCAACACCATAAGCCCCTATCTTTCTCTGTGTTTGATTAAAACTTCATACCCATAAGTATTGCGTGAGTGTTAGCAATTGTGAAAGATTAAATGATAGTTGAGTATGTGGACTTGCTGAAAAGCTCTTATATTGACTCTTTCCGATGTTATGATAAATTGCAATTGCTTCAATGACCAAGATCATAGTTTGTTAGTTTTCAATGAAGTTTCTGGTTCATACTTGACATTGTGAATAGATTGTTACTTTATCATAAGAAATCATATGACAATATCTATAAATGTTGCTGTTATAAGAATGATCATGATGCCCTCATATCCGTATTTTATTATATCGACACCTCTATCTCTAAACATGTGGACATATTTTTCAATATCGGCTTCCGCTTGAGGACAAGCGAGGTCTAAGTTTGGGGGAGTTGATACGTCCATTTTGCATCATGCTTTTATATCGATATTTATTGCATTATGGGATGTTATTACATGTTATGTCACAATACTTATGCCTATTCTCTCTTATTTTACAAGGTTTACATGAAGAGGGAGAATGCCCGCAGCTGGGATTCTGAGCTGGAAAAGGATGAAATATTAGAGACCTATTCTGCACAACTCCAAAAGTCCTGAAACTCCACGAAAGTCATTTTTGGAATTAATAAAAAATATTGAGCGGAAGAAATACCTGAGGGGGGCCACCCACCGTCCACGAGGGTGGGGGGTGCGCCCTACCCCCCTGGGCGCGCCCCCCTGCATCGTGGGCCCCCTGGCAGCCCTCCGGTGACTATCTTCTGCTATATGAAGGCTTTTACCCTGAAAAAAATCATAAGCAAGCTTATGGGACGAAACACTGCCGCCACAAGGCGGAACCTTGCTGGAACCAATCTAGGGCTCCGGCGAAGCTGTTCTGCCGGGGAAACATCCCTCCGGGAGGGGGAAATCATCACCAATGATCCTCTCGTTGGGAGGGGGTCAATCTCCATCAACATTTTCACCAGCACCATCTCCTCTCAAACCCTAGTTCATCTCTTGTATCCAATCTTTGTACCAAAACCTCAGATTGGTACCTGTGGGTTGCTAGTAGTGTTGATTACTTCTTGTAGTTGATGCTAGTTGGTTTATTCGATGGAAAATCATATGTTCAGATCCTTAATGCATATTAATACCCCTCTGATTATGAACATGAATATGATTTGTGAGTAGTTACGTTTGTTCCTGATGACATGGGAGAAGTCTTGCTATTGGTAGTCATGTGAATTTGGTATTCGTTCGATATTTTGATGAGATGTATGTTGTCTCTCCTCTAGTGGTGTTATGTGAACGTCGACTACATGACACTTCACCATTATTTGGGCCTAGAGGAAGGCATTGGGAAGTAATAAGTAGATAATGGGTTGCTAGAGTGACAGAAGCTTAAACCCTAGTTTAGGCGTTGCTTCGTAAGGGGTTGATTTGGATCCACATGTTGCATGCTATGGTTAGCTTTACCTTAATACTTCTTTTGTAGTTGCGGATGCTTGTAATAGGGGTTAATCATAAGTGGGATGCCTGTCCAAGAAAGGGCAGTACCCAAGCACCGGTCCACCCACATATCAAATTATCAAAGTAACGAACGCGAATCATGAGTGTGATGAAAACTAGCTTGACGATAATTCCCATGTGTCCTCGGGAGTGCTTTTCTCTATATAGGAACTTGTCCAGGCTTGTCCTTTACTACAAAAAGGATTGTGCCACCTTGATGCACCTTATTTACTTTCATTGCTTATTACCCGTTACAAATTACCTTATCACAAAACTATCTGTTACCGATAATTTCAGTGCTTGCAGAGAAAACCTTACTGAAAACCGCTTGTCATTTCCTTCTGCTCCTCGTTGGGTTCGACACTCCTACTTATCGAAAGGACTACGATAGATCCCTTACACTTGTGGTCCATCAATGACTCGAGACTCTTCTGGCCCAACTCTTTTGCTTCGGGGGCTTGTTCTGGTCCATAAAAAATCTCCGTAAATTGGCAGGTCAATTGGACTCCATTTGGTATTCCTTTTCTGTAAAACTCGAAAACAAGGAAAAAACAGAAACTGGCACTAGGCTCTAGGTTAATAGGTTAGTCCCAAGAATCATATAAAATAGCATATAAATGCATATAAAACATCCAAGATGGATAATATAATAGCATGGAACAATCAAAAATTATAGATACGTTGCAGACGTATCACACTCTGGTGCGGATCGTGCTCTTGTTGACCTACGAGGTTTTGTAGTAACTTAATCTGAAGTTTCATGATCATTATCATTAGTTTCCTATCCAGTTGGTGTAGACGTCACGGGAACGGATTTCTCGGATGAGCTACTTTCCAAATTGAGAGAAGGTACAATTACCTCATCAAGTTCTACTTTCCTCCCACTCACTTCTTTCGAGAGAAACTCCTTCTCTAGAAAGGTTCCATTCTTGGCAAGAAAGATCTTGCCTTTGGATCCGTGGTAGAAGGTCTACCCAATTGTTTCCTTAGGGTATCCTATGAAGACGCACTTCTCCGATTTGTGTTCGAGCTTATTAGGCTGAAGCCTTTTGACATAAGCATCGCATCCCCAAACTTTAAGAAATGACAACTTAGGTTTACTACTAAACCACAGTTCATACGGTGTCATCTCAACGGATTTTGATGGTGCCCTGTTTAACATGAATGCAGCTGTATCTAATGCATAACCCCAAAACGATAGTGGTAAATCGGTAAGAGACATCATAGATCGCACCATAAAGAGCGGTTACAATGTTCGGACACACCATTACGCTGTGGTGTTCCATGTGGCGTGAGTCGTAAGACTATTCCACATTGTTTTAAATGAAGGCCAAACTCGTAACTCAAATATTCACCTCCATGATTAGATCGTAGAAACTTTATTTTCTTGTTACGATGATTCTCCACTTCACTCTGAAATTCTTTGAACTTTTCAAGTGTTTCAGACTTGTGTTTCATTAAGTAGATATACCCATATCTGCTCAGATCATCTGTGAAGGTTAGAAAATAATGATACCCGCCACGAGCCTCAACATTCATCGGACCTTATACATCGGTATGTATTATTTCCAATAAGTCATTAGCTCGTTACATTGTTCCGGAGAACAGAGTTTTAGTCATCTTGCCCATAAGGCACGGTCCGCAAGTATCAAATGATTCATAATCAAGTGGTTTCAAAAGTCCATATGCATGGAGTTTCTTCATGCGCTTTACACCAATATGACCTAAACGGCAGTGCCACAAGTATGTTGCACTATCATTATCAACTTTGCATCTTTTGGCAACAATATTATGAATATGTGTATCACTACGATCGAGATTCAATAAACCGTTAACATTGTGTGTGTATGACCATAGAAAGTTTTATTCATGTAAACAGAATAACAATTATTATCTATCTTAAATGAATAATCATATTGCAATAAACACGATCCTATCTTGTTCATGCTCAACGCAAACACCAAATAACATTTATTAGGTTCAACACTAATCCCGAAAGTATAGGGAGTGTGCGATGATGATCATATCAATCTTGGAACCACTTCCAACACACATCATCACTTCATCCTCAACTAGTCTCTATTTATTCTGCAACTCATGTTTCGAGTTACTAATAGCAACCTAATAGGTATGAAATAGCCAGGGGCTACTACGAGCACTAGTAAGGTACACATCAATAACATGTATATCAAATATACCTTTGTTCACTTTGCCATCCTTCTTATCCGCCAAATATTTGGGGTAGTTCCGCTTCTAGTGACCATTTCCTTTGCAGTAGAAGAACTCAGTTTCAGGCTTAGGTCCTGCTTTGGGCTTCTTTACGGGAGTGACAACTTGCTTGCCATTCTTCTTGAAGTTGCCTTTCTTTCCCTTTGCCCTCTTCTTGAAACTAGTGGTCTTGTTTAATCATCAACATTTGATGCTTTTTCTTGATTTCTACCTTTGTTGATTTCTGCATCATGAAGAGCTCGGGGATCGCTTTTGTCATCCTTGTATATTATAGTTCATCACGAAGTTCTAGTAACTTGGTGATGGTGACTAGAGAACTCTGTCAATCACCATCTTATCTGGAAGATTGCCTCCCACTTGATTCAAGCGATTGTAGTACCCAGACATTCTAAGCACATGCTCACTAGCTGAGGTATTCTCCTGCATCTTTTAGGCGAAGTACTTGTCAGAGGTCTCATACCTCTCGACACGGGCATGAGTCTGAAATACCAATTTCAACTCTTGGAAAATCTCATATGCTCCGGCGTTCAAAACGTTTTTGAAGTCCTGGTTCTAAGCCGTAAAGCATGGTGCACTAAACTATCAAGTAGTCATCATATTGAGCTAGCCAAACATTCATAACGTCTGCATCTGCTCCTGCAATAGGTCTGTCACCTAGCGGTGCATCAAGGACATAGTTCTTCTGTGCAGCAATGAGGATAAACTTCATATCACGGACCTAGTCCGCATCATTGCTACTATCATCTTTCAACTTTGTTTTCTCTAGGAACATATCAAAAAACATAGGGGAGCTACAACACGAGCTATTGATCTCCAACATAATTTGCAAATACTATCACGACTAAGTTCATGATAAATTAAAGTTTAATTAATCATATTACTTAAGAACTCCCACTTCAATTAACATCCATCAAGTTATCTAAATGATACATGATCCAAATCAACTAAACCATGTCCGATCATCACGTGAGATGGAGTAGTCATCAATGGTGAACATCTCTATGTTGATCATATCTACTATATGATTCATGTTTGACCTTTCGGTCTCCAGTGTTCCGAGGCCATGTTTGTGCATGCTAGGCTTGTCAAGTTTAACCCGAGCATTCTGCATGTGCAAAACTGGCTTGCACCCATTGTATTTGAACGTAGAGCCTATCACACCCGATCATCATGTGGTTTCTCAGCACGAAGAACTTTCGCAACGGTGCATACTCGGGGAGAACACTTATACCTTGAAATTTAGTTAAGAGATCATCTTATAATGCTACCTCCGTACTAAGCAAAATAAGATGCAAAAAGATAAACATCACATGCAATCAAAATATGTGACATGATATGGCCATCATCATCTTGTGCTTTTGATCTCCATCACCAAAGCAACATCATGATCTCCATCATCACCGGCTTGACACCTTGATCTCCATCGTAGCGTCGTGGTCGTTTCACCAACTATTGCCTCTACGACTATCGCTACCGCTTAGTGATAAAGTAAAGCCTTACATGGCATTTTTATTTCATACAATAAAGCGACAACCATAAGACTCCTGCCAGTTGCCGATAACTTTTACAAAACATGATCATCTCATACAACAATGTATATCGCATCATGTCTTGACCATATCACATCACAACATGCCATGCAAAAACAAGTTAGACGTCCTCTACTTTGTTGTTTGCAAGTTTTACGTGGCTGCTACGGGCTTCTAGCAAGAACCGTTCTTACCTACGGCACAAAACCGCAATGATGATTTATCAAGTTTGATGTTTTAACCTTCACAAGGACCGGGCGCAGTCAAATTCGATTCAACTAAAGTAGGAGAAACAGACACCTGCCAACCACCTTTATGCAAAACTAGCTGCATGTCAGTCGGTGGAACCGGTCTCATGAACATGGTCATGTAAGGTTGGTCTGGGCCGCTACATCCAACAACACCACAGAATCAAAATAAGACATTGGTGGTAAGCAGTATGACGATCACCGCCCACAACTCTTTGTGTTCTACTTGTGCATATCATCTATGCATAGACCTGGCTTGGAAGCCATTATTGGGAAATGTAGCATGCAATTTCAAAAAATTCATACGCTCACACAAGATCTATCCAGGAGAAGCATAGCAATGAGAGGGGAGAGTGTGTCCACGTACCCTCGTAGACCAAAAATGGAAGCGTTTGCTTAACGTAGTTGATGTAGTTGAACGTCTTCTCGTTCCGACCGATCGAGTATTGGACGTACGGCACCTCCGAGTTCTGCACACGTTCAGCGCGATGACGTCGAAGGAGTAGATGAGTTATGTCAACACGACAGCGTGGTGACGGTGATGATGATGTGATCCGCACAGGGCTTCGCCTAAGCACCGCAGGAATATGACCGGAGGCGTAAACTGTGGAGAGGGGCACCGCACATGGCTTGGAACAATTGGTGTGTCCTCTAGGGGTGCCCCTATATAAAGTAGGGAGGGAGAGGAGGCCGGCTATAAGGGCATATTTATCCCTTAGTAGTTTTGGTGATTGATGACAATGCTTTTGCGGACTAATCGTGTGCATTGAGCATTTCAGATATATCATGTCTAAACACAAGACGATTTGGTGCTCCTCGAAGACTACTGAAGACGGCGTTTCTCTATGCTTCTTTTCGGTGGATTTGAGTCGTAGGAAAGCCTTACTATTAAGAGGGGGTCCACGTTGGAAAGGTTTGGGTGGAATCTCACATACACATATGTTCCTTTTGCACCACCTTTCCTTTGGCTCTTTGGAGCATCCTCCGTCTTTCCATGTCTAGGCAAAATGAAGGACTCCTAATGTTGCTGTACTGAGGCAGACGTTAGTACTGCTCCCCAGAGCGGTACTACTGCATGCCCTTGCGGTAGTACTGGCATCAAGCACGGTAGTACCATGAGTGCTCACGGTAGTACCGCTCTGTGGGAGCGGTAGTACCGTAGGCTTCAGGACAGGCGTTGCTGCCCGAGCGGTAGTAGGGGCAGATGTATTTTTTTACATCCGCGCCCAACGCGGTAGTACCGCGCCCTCGGCGCGATAGTACCGTGAGCTCTGTCTTGGTACACTAGCATGAACGGAAGTAGGGCCGGATGTAATTTTTTACATCCGCGCCCTACACGGTAGTACCGCACCGGGCTTGTGGTAGTACCATGTCGGATTTTTGCATAGACCTAAACTCAGCGGAAGTAGTCACGGATGTAATTTTTTATGTCCGTGCCTTCTCTGGCTTGACTATCCCTGCCTTGCGGTAGTACCGCAAGGTGGCGCGGTAGTACCGCGCCAGCGGTTCTAACGCTCCCTGTCTTAGCACAGCAGGTCTAGTCCTGGCCCCTGCCGTGCCAGCGGTAGTACCATGGTCCCCCGCGGTAATACCGCAAGCTCGTGCGGTAGTACCGCTTGTTTGGTGCGGTAGTACCGTGTGTCGCAGGCTGAGTTGGTGGATAACGGTTGGATTTGTTCTTCCACTATAAAAGGGGTATCTTCTTCTCCGAGTTGACTATCTCTTCCATCCCCAAGCTCCGTTGATGCTCTAAGCTCCATTCTCGCCCGATCTCTCGCCCTAGCCAATCAAACTTGTTGATTCTCTAGGGATTGGTTGAGAAGGCCTCGATCTACGCTTCCACCAAGAGAAATTTGATTCCCCCCACTAATCCCTTGCGTATCTTGTTACTCTTGGGTGTTTGAGCACCCTAGACGGTTGAGGTCACCAGGAGCCATAGTCCATTGTGGTGAAGCTTCGTGGTGTCGTTGGGAGCCTCCAATTAAGTTGTGGAGATTGCCCCAACCTTGTTTGTAAAGGTTCGGTCGCCGCCTTCAAGGGCACCAATAGTGGAATCACGGTATCTCGCATTGTGTGAGGGCGTGAGGAGAATACGGTGGCCCTAGTGGATTCTTGGGGAGCATTGTGCCTCCACACCGCTCCAATGGAGACATACTTCCCCTCAAAGGGAAGGAACTTTGGTAACACATCCTCGTCTCCAACGGTTACACTCTTGGTTATCTCTTACCTTTACTTGTGCAAGTTATATTGTGTTCTATCCTTCGCTTGCTTGTGTGCTTATTGTTGTTGCATCATATAGGTTGCTCACCTAGTTGCATATCTAGACAACCTACTTTGATGCCAAGTTTAATTTGGTAAAGAAAAACTAAAAATTGTTAGTTGCCTATTCACCCCCCTCCCTCTACTCAACTATATCGATACTTTCACCGGCCTAGGCGCGCCCCAAGTGGGAAGGAGTCCCACTTGGACTCCTAGTTGGATTCGGCCCCGCTTTCCTTTTACTGGAGGGGAAAGGGGGAAGGAGAGGGAGTAGGACAAGGAAAGGGGCGTGGCGCCCCCTTCCCTAGTCCAATTCGGCATCCTCCCTTGTGGGGGGTGTGCCAGCCCCTTGTGGGCTGGTTAGCCTCCCTCTTATGGCCAATATGGCCCATATCTTTCCCCGAGGGGTTCTGGTAACCCCTCCGGTTCTTTGGTATGTACCCGATACACTCCCGGAACCCTTCCGGTGTCTGAATACTACCTTCCAATATATTGATCTTTACCTCTCGACCATTTCGAGACTCCTCGTCATGTCCATGATCTCATCCGAGACTACGAACAACCTTTGGTCATCAAAACACATAACTCATATAATACATATCGTGATCGAACGTTAAGCATGCGGACCCTATGGGTTCGAGAACTAAGTAGACATGACCGAGACACCTCTCCGGTCAATAACCAGTACCGGACCTGGATGCTCATATTGGTTCCCACATATTCTACGAATATCTTTATCGGTCGAACCGCAATGTCAACATATGTTATTCCCTTTGTCATCGGTATGTTACTTGCCCGAGATTCGACCGTAGGTATCTTCATACCTAGTTCAATCTCGTTACCGGCAAGTCTCTTTACTCGTTCGTAGTGCGTCATCCCGCAGCTAACTCATTAGTACCATTGCTTGCAAGGCTTCTTATGATGTGCATTACCGAGAGGGCCCAGAGATACCTCTCCCATACTCGGAGTGACAAATCCTAATCTCGATCTATGCCAATGTCACGCCCTCGATGCGGCTATACCTCCCACGTGTCGAAGCACGAGTTAGAGGCATAACCGCATTGAAAGCAATGTCTCAAGTGAGGTAATCTTCGCACAACCCATGTAATACATAAGGGAAAAGAGATGCATAGTTGGCTTACAGTCGCCACTTCACACAATACATAAATAAACATCCATCATTCAGTTTACTCTCAAGGTCCGACTACGGAACCAAAATAAAAGAAGACTACCCCAAATGCAACACAGATCCCCGATCGCTAGCGGGCTCCACTCATCGATCGTCTGAAATGAAACATAGTAACGACCAAGGGCCTCATCAAATTCCCACTTCAGCTCAGTTGCGCCATCTGCGCTGGCGTCATCGGTACCTGCATCTGTTTTGGTAGAATCTGTGAGCCACGGGGACTCAGCAATCTCACACCCGCGAGATCAAGACTATTTAAGCTTAAGGGAAGGGTAGTGTAATGAGGTGGAGCTGCAGCAAGCGACTAGCATATATGGTGGCTACGATCGCAAAAGAGAGCGAGAAGAGAAGCAAGGCACGGTCGTGAAGCTAGTAGCGATCAAGAAGTGATCCTGAAACTACTTACGTCAAACATAACTCCAACACCGTGTTCACTTCCCGGACTCCGCCGAGAAGGGACCATCACGGTTACACACGCGGTTGATGTATTTTAATTAAGGTCAACTTCGGGTTTTCTACAACCGGACATTAACAAATTCCCATCTGCCTCATAACCGCGGGCACGGCTTTCGAAAGATAATACCCTGCAGGAGTGTCCCAACTTAGCCCATCACAAGCTCTCACGGTCAACGAAGGAATAAACCTTCTCCCGGGAAGACCCGATCAGTCTCGGAATCCCGGTTCGCACGACATTTCGACAATGGTAAAACTAGACCAGCAAGACCACCCGACTGTGCCGACAAATCCCGATAGGAGCTGCACATATCTCGTTCTCAGGGCACACCGGATGAGACAGGCTACGAGTAAAACCAGACTTCGAGTTTCCCCGACGTGGCCCCGCAGGCGGCTCGGTTCGGACCAACGCTCGAAGGAGCACTGGCCCGGGGGGGCTAAAATAAAGATGACCCTCGGGCTCGCGAAAACCCAAGGGAAAAAGGGGTGTAGGTGGCAAATGGTAAAACCAAGGTTGGGCCTTGCTGGAGGAGTTTTATTCAAAGCGAACTGTCACGGGGGTCCTGAAGGAAATATGCCCTAGAGGCAATAATAAAGTTATTATTTATTTCCTTATTTCATGACAAATGTTTATTATTCATGCTAGAATTGTATTAACCGGAAACATAATACATGTGTGAATACATAGACAAACAGAGTGTCACTAGTATGCCTCTACTAGACTAGCTTGTTAATCAAAGATGGTTAAGATTCCTAACCATAGACAAAGGGGTTGTCATTTGATTAACAAGGTCACATCATTAGTTGAATGATCTGATTGACATGACCCATTCCGTTAGCTTAGCACACGATCGTTTAGTATGTTGCTATTGCTTCCTTCATGACTTATACATGTTCCTATAACTATGAGATTATGCAACTCCCGTTTACCGGAGGAACACTTTGGGTACTACCAAACGTCACAATGTAACTGGGTGATTATAAAGGAGTACTACAGGTGTCTCCAAAGGCAGATGTTGGGTTGGTGTATTTCGAGATTAGGATTTGTCACTCCGATTGTCGGAGAGGTATCTCTGGGCCCTCTCGGTAATGCACATCACTTAAGCCTTGCAAGCATTACAACTAATGAGTTAGTTGCAAGATGATGTATTACGGAACGAGTAAAGAGACTTGCCGGTAACGAGATTGAACTAGGTATTGGATACCGACGATCGAATCTCGGGCAAGTAACATACCGATGACAAAGGGAACAACGTATGTTGTTATGCGGTCTGACCGATAAAGATCTTCGTAGAATATGTAGGAACCAATATGGGCATCAGGTCCGCTATTGGTTATTGACCGAGACGTGTCTCGGTCATGTCTACATTGTTCTCAAACCGTAGGGTCCGCACGCTTAAGGTTTCGATGATGCTTATATTATGAGTTTATGAGTTTTGATGTACGAAGGAGTTGAGTCTCGGATGAGATCGGGGACATGACGAGGGTCTCGAAATGGTCGAGGCGTAAAGATCGATATATTGGATGACTATATTCGGAGTTCGGAAAGGTTCGAGTGATTCGGGTATTTTTGAGTCTGGGAGAGTTACGGAATTCGTATTGGGCCTCATTGGGCCATACGGGAAAGGAGAGAAAGGGCTCAAAAGGTGGCGCGCCTCCCTTGCTCTAGTCCGATTGGACTAGGGAAGGGGGCCCTTCCTTCCTTCTCCTTCTCTCTTCCCTTTCCTTCTCTACTACTCCCCTACATGGAAGGATTCCTAGTTGGACTAGGAAAGGGAATCCTACTCCGGTGGGAGTAGGACTCCCCTGGCGCCAAACCTAGGGCCGGCCTCCTCCTCCCTTGCTCCTTTATATCTGAGGCAGGGGCACCCCATGAACACACAAGTTGATCCTTGAGATCGTTCCTTAGCCGTGTCGGTGCCCCCTCCACCATAATCCACCTCGGTCATATCGTAGCGGTGCTTAGGCGAAGCCCTGCGTCGGTAGAACATCAAGATCGTCACCACGCCGTCGTGCTGACGGAACTCTCCCTCCCCGAAGCTCTACTGGATTGGAGCCCGAGGAGCGTCACCGAGCTGTACGTGTGTTAAGAACTCGGAGGCGCCGGAGTAAGGGCGCTAGGATCGGTTGGATCGCGAGGAGAACGTACGACTACTTCCTCTACGTTGTGATCGCTTCCGCTTCGGTCTACGAGGGTACGTAGACAACACTCTCCCCTCTCGTTGCTATGCATCACCATGATCTTGCGTGTGCGTAGGAATTTTTTTGAAATTACTACGTTCCCCAACAGTGGCATCCGAGCCTAGGTTTTATGCGTTGATGTTATATGCACGAGTAGAACACAAGTGAGTTGTGGACGATACAAGTCATACTGCCTACCAGCATGTCATACTTTGGTTCAGCGGTATTGTGAGAAGAAGCGGCCGGACCGACATTACGCAGACGCTTCGCGAGACTGGTTTCACCGTTACGAGCACTTTCGTGCTTAAAGGTGTTGGCGGGGTCTGTCTCTCTCACTTTAGTTGAACCGAGTATGGCTACGCCCGGTCCTTGAGAAGGTTAAACGGAGTCTATTTGTGAAGTATCGTTGTGGTTTTGATGCGAGGTGAGATTGGTTCTTGCTTAAGCCCGTAGCAGCCACGTAAAACTTGCAACAACAAAGTAGAGGACGTCTAACTTGTTTTTGCAGGGCATGATGTGATGTGATATGGTCAAGGCGTGATGCTATATTTTATTGTATGAGATGATCATGTTTTGTAACCGGTTATCGGCAATCGGCTGGAGCCATATGGTTGTCGCTTTATTGTATGAAATGCAACGCCCTATAATTGCTTTACTTTATCACTAAGCGGTAGCGATAGTCGAGAAGCAATAGATGGCGTAAGCGACAACGATGCTACGATGGAGATCAAGGTGTCGCGCCGGTGGCGATGGTGATCACGACGGTGCCGGAGATGGAGATCACAAGCACAAGATGATGATGGCCATATCATATCACTTATATTGATTGCATGTGATGTTTATCCTTTATGCATCTTATCTTGCTTTGATTGACGGTAGCATTTTAAGATGATCTCTCACTAAAAATTATCAAGTAGTCTTCTCCCTGAGTATGCACCGTTGCCAAAGTTCGTCGTGCCCAGACACCACGTGATGATCGGGTGTGATAAGCTCTACGTCCATCTACAACGGGTGCAAGCCAGTTTTGCACACGCAGAATACTCAGGTTATGCTTGACGAGCCTAGCATATGCAGATATGGCCTCGGAACTGTTGGAAATATGCCCTAGAGGCAGTAATAAAAGTATTATTATATTTCAATGTTCATGATAATTGTCTTTTGTTCATGCTATAACTGTATTATCCGGAAATCGCAATACACGTGTGAACACTTAGACCACAAATGTCCCTAGTGAGCCTCTAGTAGACTAGCTCGTTGTGATCAATAGATAGTCATGGTTTCCCGACTATGGACATTGGATGTCGTTGATAACGGGATCACATCATTAGGAGAATGATGTGATGGACAAGACAATCATAAGCATAGCATAAAAGATCGTATAGTTCGTTTGCTAGAAGCTTTGCCAATGTCAAGTATCTCTTCCTTCGACCATGAGATCGTGTAACTCCGGTTACCGTAGGAGTGCCTTGGGTGTATCAAATGTCACAGCGTAATCGGGTGACTATAAAGGTGCATTACAGGTATCTCGAAAGTATCATTGGGTTGACACGGATCGAGGCGGATTTGTCACTCCGTCTGACGGAGAGGTATCTCTGGGCCCACTCGGTAATGCATCATCATAATGAGCTCAAGTTGACCAAGGTGTTGGCCACGGGATCATGCATTACGGATGCGAGTAAAGTGACTTGCGATGTAACTAGACCGAGCGAGGTATTGGGATACCGACGATCGAGTCTCGGGCAAATAACGTACCGATTGACAAAGGGAATTGCATACTGGGTTTGATCGAATCCTCGACATCGTGGTTCAACCGATGAAATCATCGAGGAGCATGTAGGAGCCAACATGGGTATCAGACCCGCTGTTGGTTATTGCCCGAGAGTCGTCTCGGTCATGTCTGCGTGTCTCCGAACCCGTAGGGTCTACACACTTAAGGTTCGGTGGCGCTTAGGGTTAGTAGGAAGTCAAGTATGTGACCACGAATGTTGTTCGAGTCCGGATGAGATCCCGGACGTCACGAGGAGTTCGGAAGGGTCCGGAGGTAAAGAATAATATATAGGAAGTGGTGTTTGACCATCGAGAAAGTTTGGGGTTTCGGAAAACTGGGACCACGGAAGGGTCGAGGTCCACGGGTGGGGCCACCTATCCGGAGGGCCCCATGGGCTGAAAGGGGAAGGGAACCAGCCCACAAGGGGCTGGTGCGCCCCCCTAGGGCCCACCCCCTGCGCCTAGGGTTGAAACCATAGGGGTGGGGGGCGCCCCACCTGGCTTGGGGGGCACTCCACCCCCTGGCCGCCGCCCCCCCTGGAGATTGGATCTCGGGGCAGCCCCCCAGTGCCTATATAAAGGGGGAGGAGGGGGCTGCTGTACCAACTCCCAAGGCGCAGCCCTCCCTCCCAACACATCTCCTCCTCCGTAAGAGCTCGTGAAGCCACAGCCGAATCTTGCTTCTCCACCATCACCACGCCGTCGTCGTCTTTGCCGGTGGAGCTGTCTTCCTCAACCTCTCCTTCCCCTTGCTGGATCAAGAAGGAGGAGACGTCGCTCGTTCCGTACGTGTGTTGAACACGGAGGTGCTGTCCGTTCAGCACTTGGGCATCGGCGATCTGAATCACGTTCGAGTACGACTCCATCATCACCTTGCAAGCTTCCGCACGCGATCTACAAGTGGTATGTAGATGCAAACTCTCTCCTGTTACTCGTTGCTTAGATGAACTCATAGATGGATCTTGGTGAAGCCGTAGGAAAAATTTTAATTTTCTGCAACGTTCCCCAACAGGAACACGGAGACCGAAAGGTCGAGCGTGAATCATATAGTAGATATGATCAACATAAGATGTTCACCATTGAAAACTACTCCATCTCACGTGATGATCGGTTATGGTTTAGTTGATTTGGATCACGTGATCACTTAGATGACTAGAGAGATGTCTGTCTAAGTGGGAGTTCTTAAGTAATATGATTAATTGAACTTAAATTTATCATGAACTTAGTACCTGGTAGTATTTTACAAATTATGTTGTAGATCAATAGCTCGCGTTGTTGCTTTCATATGTTTATTTTGATATGTTCCTAGAAAACTGTGTTGAAAGATGTTAGTAGCAATGATGCGGATTGGATCCGTGATCTGAGATTTATCCTCATTCTTTGCCGGAAGAATTATGTCCTTAATGCACGCTAGGTGATGACCTATTGCAGGAGCGGATGCGACATTATGAGCGTTTGGCTAGCTCAATATGATGACTACTTGATAGTTTTGTGCACCATGCTTTATGGCTTAGAATCGGGACTTCAAAGATGTTTTGAACATAATGGACCATATGAGATGTTCCAGGAGTTGAAGTTAATATTTCAAGAAAATACCGAGTTGAGAGATATGAAGTCTCCAACAAGTTCTATAGCTAAAAGATGGAGGAGAATCGCTCAACTAGTGAGCAAGTGCTCGATTATGCAGGTACTACAATCGCTTGAATCAAGTGGGAGTTAATCTTCCGGATAAGATAGTGATTGGCGAGTTCTCTAGTCACCATCACCAAGTTAGTAGAACTTCGTGATGAACTATAGTATGCAAGGGATGATGAAAATGATTCTGAGTTTTCATAATGATGAAATCGATGAAGGTAGAAATCAAGAAAGAACATCAAGTGTTGATGGTTAACAAGACCACTAGTTTCAACAAAAGGGCAAAGGGATAGAAGGAACTTCAAGAAGAGCGGCAAGCAAGTTGTTGCTCAAGTGAAGAAGCCCAAGTCTGGACCTAAGCACGAGACTAAGTGCTTCTCTTGCAAAGGGACTGGTCATTTGGAAGCGAACTACCCCAAGTATTTGGCGGATAAGAAGGATGGCAAAGTGAACAAAGGTATATTTGATATACATGTTATTGATGTGTACTTTACTAGTGTTTATAGCAACCCCTCGGTATTTGGTACTGGTTCGGTTGCTAAGAGTAGTAACTCAAAGCGGAGTTGCAAAATAAGCGAAACTAGTTAAGGGTGAAGTGACGATGTGTGTTGAAAGTAGTTTCAAGATTGATATGATCATCATCGCACACTCCCTATACTTTCGGGATTAGTGTTGAACCTAAATAAATGTTATTTGGTGTTTGCATAGAGCATGAATATGATTTGATCGTGTTTATTGCAATACGGTTATTCATTTAAGTAAGAGAATAAACTGTTGTTCTGTTTACATGAATAAAACCTTATATGGTGACACACCCAATGAAAATGGTTCATTAGATCTCGATCGTAGTGATACACATATTCATAATATTGAAACCAAAAGATGCAAAGTTAATAATGATAATGCAACTTATTTGTGGCACTGCCGTTTAGGTCATATTGGTGTAAAGCGCATGAAGAAACTCCATGCTGATGGGATTTTGGAATCACTTGATTATGAATCACTTGATGCTTGCGAACCATGCCTCATGGGCAAGATGACTAAGACTCCGTTCTCGGAACGATGGAGCGAGCAACCGACTTATTGGAAATAATACATACCGATGTATGCGATCCAATGAGTGTTAAGGCTCACGGCGGTATCGTTATTTTTCGACCTTCACAGATGATTTAAGCAGATATGGGTATATCTACTTGATGAAACATAAGTCTGAAATAGTTGAAAGGTTCAAAGAATTTCAGAGTGAAGTGGAAAAATCATCGTGACAAGAAAATAAGGTTTCTACGATCGATCGCGGAGACAAATATTTGAGTTCTGAGTTTGGTCTTCAATTAAAACAATGTGGAATAGTTTCACAAATTCATGCCACCGAACACCACATCATAATGGTGTGTCCGAGCGTCATAACCGTACTTTATTGGATGTAGTACAATCTATGATGTTTCTTACCGATTTACCAATATCGTTTTGGGATCATGCATTAGAGACAGCTGCATTCACGTTAAATAGGGCACCATCTAAATCCGTTGAGACGACACTATATGAACTGTGGTTTAGCAAGAAACCAAAGTTGTCGTTTCTTAAAGTTTGGGGCTGCGATGCTTATGTGAAAAAATTTCATCCTGATAAGCTCGAACCCAAATCGGAGAAGTGCGTCTTCATAGAATACCCAAAGGAAATTGTTGGGTACACCTTCTATCACAGATCCGAAGGCAAGATATTCGTTGCTAAAATAGATCCTTTCTAGAGAAGGAGTTTCTCTCGAAAGAAGTGAGTGGGAGGAAAGTAGAACTTGATGAGGTAACTGTACCTGTTCCCTTATTGGAAAGTAGTTCATCACAGAAATCTGTTCTTGTGATTACTATACCAATTAGTGAGGAAGCTAATGATGATGATCACGTAACTTCAGATCAAGTAACTACCGAACCTCGTAGGTAAAACAGAGTGAGATCCGCACCAGAGTGGTACGGTAATCCTGTTCTGGAGGTCGTGTTACTTGACCATGACAAACCTACGAACTATGAGGAAGCGATGATGAGCCCAGATTCCGCAAAATGGTTTGAGGCCATGAAATCTGAGATATGATCCATGTATGAGAACAAAGTATGGACTTTGGTGGAGTTGCCCGATGATCGGCAAGCCATATTGTATAAATGGATCTTCAAGAGGAAGACGGACGCTGATAGTAGTGTTACTATCTACAAAGCTAGACTTGTCGAAAAAGGGTTTTGACAAAGTACAAGATGTTGAATACAATGAGATTTTCTCACTCGTATCGATGCTTAAAAGTCTGTCCAAATCATGTTAGCAATTGCTGCATTTTATGAAATCTGGCAAATGGATAAACAAAACTGCATTCCTTAATGGAGTTATTAAAGAAGAGTTGTATGTGATGCAACCAAGAGGTTTTGTCGATCCTAAAGGTGTTAACAAAATGTGCATCTATGGACTGGTGCAAGCATCTCGGAGTTGGAATATACGCTTTGATAAGTTGATCAAAGCATATAGTTTATACAGACTTGCGATGAAGCCTGTATTTAAAAGAAAGTAAGTGGGAGCACTACAACATTTCTGATAAGTATATATATGACATATTGTGGATCAGAAATAATGTAGAATTATTCTGTAAAGCACAAAGGAGTGTTTGAAAGGAGTTTTCAAAGGAAGACCTCGGTGAAGCTGCTTACATATTGAGCATCAATATCTATAGAGATAGATCAAGACGCTTGATAAGTTTTTCAATGAGAACATACCTTGACAAGATTTTGAAGTAGTTCAAAATGGAGCAGTCAAAGAAAGAGTTCTTGCACGTGTTACAAGGTGTGAATTTGAGTAAAGACTCAAAACCCGACCACGGCAGAAGATAGAAAGAGAATGAAAGTCATTCCCTATGCCTTGGCCATAGGTTCTATAAAGTATGCTATCTTGTGTACCAGATCTATTGTATACCCTACCTTGAGTTAAGCAAGGAGTACAATGGTGATCTAGGAGTAGATCACAGGACAGCGGTCAAAAATTATCCTTAGTGGAATAAGGATATGTTTCTCGATTATGGAAGTGAAAAAGGTTAAATACGTAAAGGGTTACGTCGATGCAAGTTTTGACACCGATCTAGATGACTCTAAGTCTCGATCTAGATACATATTGAAAGTGGGAGCAATTAGCTAAAGTAGCTCCGTGCGAGCATTGTAGACATAGAAAATTGCAAAATACATAACGGATCTAAATGTGAAAGACCCGTTGACTAAGATTCTCTCACAAGCAAAACATGATCACACCTTAGTACTCTTTGGGTGTTAATCACATAGCGATGTGAACTAGATTACTGAATCTAGGAAACCCTTTGGGTGTTGGTCACATGGCGATGTGAACTATGGGTGTTAATCACATGATGATGTGAACTATCGATGTTAATCACATGGTGATGTGATCTAGATTATTGACTCTAGTGCAAGTGGGAGACTGAAGGAAATATGCCCTAGAGGCAATAATAAAGTTATTATTTATTTCCTTATTTCATGATAAATGTTTATTATTCATGCTAGAATTGTATTAACCGGAAACATAATACATGTGTGAATACATAGACAAACAGAGTGTCACTAGTATGCCTCTACTAGACTAGCTTGTTAATCAAAGATGGTTAAGATTCCTAACCATAGACAAAGGGGTTGTGATTTGATTAACAAGGTCACATCATTAGTTGAATGATCTGATTGACATGACCCATTCCGTTAGCTTAGCACACGATCGTTTAGTATGTTGCTATTGCTTCCTTCATGACTTATACATGTTCCTATAACTATGAGATTATGCAACTCCCGTTTACCGGAGGAACACTTTGGGTACTACCAAACGTCACAACGAATCGGGTGATTATAAAGGAGTACTACAGTGTCTCCAAAGGCGATGTTGGGTTGGCGATTTCGAGATTAGGATTTGTCACTCCGATTGTCGGAGAGGTATCTCTGGGCCCTCTCGGTAATGCACATCACTTAAGCCTTGCAAGCATTACAACTAATGAGTTAGTTGCAAGATGATGTATTACGGAACGAGTAAAGAGACTTGCCGTAACGAGATTGAACTAGGTATTGGATACCGACGATCGAATCTCGGGCAAGTAACATACCGATGACAAAGGAACAACGTATGTTGTTATGCGGTCGACCGATAAAGATCTTCGTAGAATATGTAGGAACCAATATGGGCATCCAGGTCCCGCTATTGGTTATTGACCGGAGACGTGTCTCGGTCATGTCTACATTGTTCTCGAACCGTAGGGTCCGCACGCTTAAGGTTTCGATGACAGTTATATTATGAGTTTATGAGTTATGATGTACCGAAGTAGTTCGGAGTCCCGGATGAGATCGGGGACATGACGAGGAGTCTCGAAATGGTCGAGACGTAAAGATCGATATATTGGACGACTATATTCGGAGTTCGGAAAGGTTCTGAGTGATTCGGGTATTTTTCGGAGTACCGGAGAGTTACGGGAATTCGTATTGGGCCTCATTGGGCCATACGGGAAAGGAGAGAAAGGGCTCAAAAGGTGGCCGCGCCCCTCCCCTTGCTCTAGTCCGAATTGGACTAGGGAAGGGGGCGCCCCCTTCCTTCCTTCTCCTTCTCTCTTCCCTTTCCTTCTCTACTACTCCCCCTACATGTGGAAGGATTCCTAGTTGGACTAGGAAAAGGGGAATCCTACTCCCGGTGGGAGTAGGACTCCCCTTGGCGCACCAAACCTAGGGCCGGCCTCCTCCCTCCCTTGCTCCTTTATATACGGGGGCAGGGGCACCCCATGAACACACAAGTTGATCCTTGAGATCGTTCCTTAGCCGTGTGCGGTGCCCCCCTCCACCATAATCCACCTCGGTCATATCGTAGCGGTGCTTAGGCGAAGCCCTGCGTCGGTAGAACATCAAGATCGTCACCACGCCGTCGTCTTGTGGAACTCTCCTCCCAAGCTCTCTGGATTGGAGCCGAGGAGCGTCACCGAGCTGTACGTGTGTTAAGAACTCGGAGGCGCCGAGTAATGGCGCTAGGATCGGTTGGATCGCGAGGAGAACGTCGACTACTTCCTCTACGTTGTGATCGCTTCGCTTGGTCTCACGAGGGTGCGTAGACAACACTCTCCCCTCTCGTTGCTATGCGTCACCATGATCTTGCGTGTGCGTAGGAAAATTTTTGAAATTACTACGTTCCCCAACAGGTCCCATAAATCACCCAACCGCGTAAGGAACGCAAAATCAAGGAACATAACACCGGTATGACGGAAACTAGGGTGGCGAGAGTGGAACAAAACACCAGGCATAAGGCCGAGTCTTCCACCCTTTACCAAGTATATAGATGCATTAATTAAAACAATAGATATTGTGATATCCCAAAATATCCATGTTCCGACCAGGAACAAACTTCATCTTCACCTGCAACTAGCAACACTATAAGAGGGGCTGAGCAAAAGCGGTAACATAGCCAATCAACGGTTTGCTAGGACATGGATGGTTAGAGGTTCGACATGGCAATATGGGTGGCATGATATAGCAAGTGGTAGGTATCGCAGCATAGGCATAGCAAAAGAGCGAGCATCTAGCAAGCAAAGATAGAAGTGATATCGAAGCTATGGTCATCTTGCCTGCAAGGTTCTCAGAGTTGTCGAAGGCTTGATCCTCGTAGGCGTTCTCGACAGGTTCCTCGTATACGTACTCGTCTCCCGGCTCTACCCAAAGCAAGAACACAAGCAATGGAACAACAATCAAACAAGGAGCAATGCACAAGCAATATGATGCAATACATGACATGCTATGCGAGATGTGATATGCAATGCATATGTGTGCTCCGGAAGGAAAATGATGAACCGGGCATCAACTTGGCAAACCAAGTATGCCGCTGGAAAGATGGGATGATTTCGGTTGAAACCGATATAAAGATCACCGGAATAGGATGCACGGTTTGTAAATGACAAGCAAAACAAGAATGACGCAAATCTGCGTTTAACAGCACAATGCCACTTATCAAGCAACAAGAAACTATGCTACAGCACCCCATCATAAAAACAAAGCATATGGCAGTGATCTACAGGAGATGCTTAACTAAAGAGGAACACTGAGCTACGGCTAAATCACATCATAACATGTTCAAACAAGCATGGTGAAAGTGCAAAAAATATCGAGTTCACAGACTTAGTGAAAATACTAGCATGCGAAATTAACATCAGGAAGGCATGTTTAGAGCAAGCAAACGACAAGCTACAGGAACTTATAATAGCAAAACAAGGCATGACATGAATCTACTCAAAGCATAGATCAATAGTCCCTTAATGACCATAAGCCAAAAAGGACCATAAGAAATGATGGCACCCATGTAAACATAGCAAGTTTCATTACAGATCTCAGACTTAGCAGAAAACTGGGCATGGCAAAAACAGATATCAAGTAGGCATTTCGTGAGCTCGATGCACTCGCTACAGAGCATCCCATGATAAACTAAGCATACACCCATCAAGAAGACATGGCATAGAAGCTATACATGGCAAGAACAACATCATAGCATACATGGATCAACTACAACAACCTCGTGAAAATTGAATCTCATGTAAACAATCTGCCAGGAAACATTTTGAAGCAAAAGTAGAGCACGAAAATGACATGCTAGGCTACTCCATAAATGCCAACAAAGGCATTGATGGATAGAGCGCATCCATATGTTCAAAACACCCTTACTGATCATGCTCAAAAAGGGCATAGATCTCTCTGTAACAACATGAACATATGACATAAAAATAACAGCAGGACAAGACTTGGTGAAAACACTAAGTTCCTGAAATCAGCAACATTATCATCCCTAGTTTGCATGCTTGTTCTAGTCACCACATAGATCACAAAAATACATGGCATACACCCCTGGAAAGATGGCATGGCATAGATCAACACATATGTAGGGCTCAAGTTCATAAGGTGCACACATTAATCATGGCAAAAATGATAAAAGTGCAAGTTCTGTTAAGAAACAGAAACTAACATCACATAGCCCTCTTCCAACAGCATTTCGGGCATCAAGATGAGCTCAAATAAAAATGATGCAATAAGATGAAATGATCTACTCTTCGAGACGAACAATTTGACATACTACACGCCCAAAACGGAGCCACGGTTGCAGAGATGTGATGCGATGAAGATGCAACGATTTATCACAAAATAAAATGACAGTGAAAAAAACTAGGGGGGAGAGAGGTCAACCCTAGCAGATCGGATCTGGGGCGCGTCGTTCGAGGCGGCGACGGCCGCGAGCTCGCCGGAGTTGAGGTCGCCGGAGGAGAGGCAGGCGGCGGATCCGTGATGGCGACGGTCGGCGAGGTCGGCGCGTGCTCGGCGGGCGAGGTCCGTCGGCTGGGGCGGGCGGTGCAGACGGTAGAGGCGGCCGAGGCGGGCTGGCGCGGCGGGCGGCTAGCTCTGGTCGAGGAGGCGGGAGGCCGAGCGCGAGGAGGCGGTGGCGGGCGGGCAGGGGCTGCCCGGTCGCGGGGGAGGGCTTGGCCGGGCCTGGGCCGGGCGGCGGGGGGCGGGTGGCGCCACGTGGCGGCGCCGATTAGCTCTTGGTGTGGCGGACGTGTCCGCCCGATCCGGACGTGTCCGTGGCGCGAGAGGATTTTTAGGGTTTGCCGTGAATTCGGGAGGATCTATATATAGAGGTAGAGGAGCTAGGAGGCTCCAAATGGAGTGCGGTTTTCGCCCACGATCGTGATCGAGCGACCGAGAACATGGAAGGGAGTTAGATGGGTTATTGGGCTGTTTTGGAGGGATGTTGGGCTGCAACTTAAAAGGGGCCTTTGCGAGAGTGCGGTTAACCGTTGGGGTACCAAACGAACTCCAAATGACCGAAACTTGACAGTGGTCTACCGGTGCTATACCAGGCCACTTGGCAAGGCTCGGTCCATTCGAGAATGTTCAACACCCGACACGGAAAAATGTAAAAGGGACGCCGGGGAACATAGGAGTCTTGGGATTGCAAAACGGACAACGGGGAAAATGCTCGGAATCATGAGACGAACACGTATGCAAATGAGATGCACATGATGACATGATATGAGATGCATGACATGAACAAAAGCAAAACAAAAACAAAACCCAACCACGGAGGGGATATCATAGCACATGGCCGAAAATGGCAAGAGTTGGAGTTACAAATATGGCAAGTTACATCCGGGGTGTTACAGCCAACCCAACAAACACCTTTGGAGATACCTGTAGAGCATCTTTATAATCACCTAGTTACGTTGTGACGTTTGATAGCACACAAGGCATTCCTCCGGTATATGGGAGTTGCATAATCTCATAGTCGGAGGAATATGTATTTGACATAAAGAAATCAGTAGCAATAAAACTGAACGATCATTATGCTAAGCTAACGGATGGGTCTTGTCCATCACATCATTCTCCTAATGATGTGATCCCGTTCATCAAATGACAACACATGTCTATGGCTAGGAAACTTAACGATCTTTGATTAACGAGCTAGTCAAGTAGAGGCATACTAGGGACACGGTGTTTTGTCTATGTATCCACACATGTATCAAGTTTTCGATTAATAAAATTCTAGCATGAATAATAAACATTTATCATGATATAAGTAAATATAAAATAACAACTTTATTATTGCCTCTAGGGCATATTTCCTTCACGTGACACGTGTCACTTTTTCACAGGCCCATGTCGTCCATCGGATGAATGACATCTGTCCCGACGTCGAGCTAACACGTGATACCTCTGGCCAATGACAATTTTACACGTGGGAAATCCCCATTGGTCTGGGCTATTAACGGGTTATCGGATCCAAACTGGAAGCCGATAACTTAACGACGACCCGTTATGGTGGATGCCACATGTCGGTTACCCTTAATGAAATCAATTCCATGACACATCATTTATCTTCATGGAAGTGGACACTTCCTTGATGATAATTTGAGTATTGCCATGGAACACTTCTACGACAACACAAGTATGACTATCTTGATTCTGTCATAAAATCTTCATGGATGTATAGGCATGATAAAATCATGACCTACTATGACAAACACGTATCATCACAGAAGTGTTTTTCTAGTGTATAAGCAAACATATGACACCCTCGACTAGAAGAAGAAAAAGATTAAAATGTTCAACGGCGTTCCATACGGGTGCTGCCAGTCGTTTCAGGGATTGCATGAGGTAGGCACAGACGCAGGTAAGCTATCCGGGTGAACGACGACCTTTCATACAGGCGCTCCCGCTCGCATGGCTGGTCATATGGAACCCTGGAGGCCACAAAGAGCCCGAGGAATGAGGTATTTCGCCCCCCCCCCCCATCTCTCTCTTTTCTTCTTCTTCTTCTTCCTCAAAATCTCTTCAAACCCTAGCAAACATTTGCCGAATCTCCCTACTCGCTCGATTTCAGCTCGAATCATACGTGTGACCGATCTACTGATGCGTTTCTCCTCGATCCCCAACTTATTTTTCACAAATCCATGTTCTACATGCCTAGCATTGTAAATGGTTGGTCGCCTCCTCCATTGGGGCGTCCGCAGTAACACTAGCCTCCATCTGCTTGTCGGCTGCAATGGCGACGATCTCTTTCTGCTCGGATGAGAGGCTGTCCCAAATGGCTTTGGAGCTCGAGAAGGCCATGGTAGGCGTAGTGTCGAGAGGAGAAAGGGAGCGGATGAGGTTGGATGCGGCTATGGCCAGGACTAGAGTTTAAATAGCGGACTGATGGCACGACAACCGATGACATGGTTACTAATGGGCAGCAGACGAATAAACGGGTGGCACTGAAGCAGGTTCCTCGGCATCCGCATAAGTTTAATGTAGGTAGGCGGATGAACGAGTTACCATTTGAACATGGAGCAATTGCATGCACCGGGAAGCGGCAGTCTCAACCGGCGAGCCGCTTCAATGTCGAAGCGACGTGAGAGGTCGCGTCCGCCCTGGGCGACACTGACCGCTTCGGGGCGAAAAAAGGCGTGGGCGAGGGAGAGGGGTTTAGGTGGGCGAGTTTGTTGGACGCTTGCGTGGCAGCGGTTTGAACACCCCGCAAGCCCCCCCCCCCTCCTATTGGGTGCGCACCCACTCCCCTCCCGCGCGCCCCTCATGGGCCGACCCATAAACGGGGTTGGGCGCCCTAGTTTTTATTCTGTATTTTTTTTCTATTTATTCTTCTTTAAAACAATTAGGAATATAAAGAATGTTCAAAATTTAAAGAAAACAATGAATTTTGGGAAAATGTTCTAGAAATCATCACATGTTCGTGGTTAAAAAATGCTCATGATTTCAAAAAAAAAGTCCACGTATTGAAAAAATATTCATAATTTCAAAAAAATGTTCGCTAATTCAAATTCGGATGAATATTTTTTGAACTTGATGAATTTTTTTATTCAAGAGCATTGTCTTTTGAAAAATGGATGATTTTTTTTTTGCATTGAATGAGCATTTTTTGCAAAAGCAGTGAACCAATTTTGAATTTGATGTACACTTTTTGATAAAAAAAAGTTGAACATTTTTTGAATTTGATGAATCATTTTTAAATTTGATGAACAAAATTTGAATTTGATGAACATTTTTTTTACATTTTTTGAATATGATGAACAAAAATATATTCATGAATTTAAAAAATGTTAATGATTTCTTAAAATATCCATGATTTAATAAACATGAAGTTGGGCATCTCTCCGGCAAAGAACTATGTCGTGTCATTTCACCATGGCCATCGAACCATAGTTTAAAAAACTGAATAGGCAACCAAACCGGTGAGGCTACCTGTTAAGGTTCTCACCGATTAGCCTGTCGGTTCATCTGTTCATTCGTGTCAAAAATGGAAATATTGAAGTTATTAAAAAATATCATAGATCAAATGAGTACGCATAATATTCGATGTGATCCATTTAAAAACCAGAAAGTGTTGGTGGCCTAGATGGTTGTTGGTCGTTTGGCGTTCATCGGCTCAAGGTTAACTGACGGATCCCGAGTTGACGCACTATTTTACGAATATTTTTCAGGTCATAAAAAATGGGCAAGGTGTAGGTTTCAGTTTTTCCGTTTGCACCTATTTGTCGGGGTCCAATTCAGGGTTTGGATGTGTTCTGTGTAAATAATAAATCATTACAAATTAGAGGTCCAACTAAAGAAACATTACCAGGAGATTAAAATAATGATGCATGAATAGTGATGCATGAAACAATCTTTTAGGGAGAAACATACAATGTAATTCATTTAAAGGATTTTCAAAAGATTTGAATTCAATAATTTTGATTATGTAGGTTTTTTTGTTTTTATTGACGATTGTTTGATTTTGTAAGATTATATTTCATCCAGTAAATTTTTTCACTATCTGGCTTGACCCAAACGCAAGAGAAAAATGATGCTATCTCTGATAGGTCTCTCCCATACTCCCGTTCTAGCACAGATAGATGCATTCCCTTGTCTCAAGCATTCCCTAAAAAAGCACATATAGTTCTTTTTAGGGTACTCTAACTTTATTACTTGAACAACGTTGGGAATGGCATTCGCTACAAAATGTAAAATGCAGTCCGGTGGCACATCAGGCCAAACCATCTCTAAATCATTGCTAACCTCCACTTTAGCTAAAACAAGAGCAGCTAGATTAGTCTGCACGCCGAGCCAGTGACCTTGTACTCTTGTGTAGATCGTAGCATCTCTTTGATTTCTTCTATAAAAGGTCCCAGTGCTGAGACTGCATGTCGTCTTTTGTTTAGGAAAGGATTAGAAAATCCAGCCGGCTGATAAAAATCGAGCGGACACGTAACCATCACGTGTACGCCTCTAGAGAGGCCCCTTATCCATCCGTCTCCACCTCCACCGCTCTGTTTCTTTCTCGTTCTCTGTCGATCATCCATCTCTCTCTCTCTCTCTCATTCCTATCCACGCGAGAGCTTCCCCATCTCCATCTCCAGCCCCTCCCCGCCAACGGTGGCCCCTCGTGGCGATCGATCCGGCATTGCTCCCCGCCGCGCCTTCCCTTCCCGTGACTCCGGCGTGATGTCCCCCCCTCTGATGATCTCCACGGGGACCTGCGCCGTCCAAATTCACCTCACATGCATGTTGTTCCGGTGTGCTGGCGGTAATCCACGATCCAGCGCTGTTGGGCTACTTTTCCTCTCCGCCCACATCCGCGGTGCCGCCAAGCCGGCCCTGTTATGTCTCCTCCTCATCAGGTCGGATCCAATATCTCTTTCTAATATGAAGTCGAATCCTCTCTGGTTCGCAGGTGGAGAGTTTGATCCCGAGCAGTGAGGATTTTATTTTTGCCTCCTCTGCTAGGAGGTAGAGGAACGGAGAGTGGCGGCAAGGGCAGCCGCCGGCGCGATGACGCGAACCCACCTGCAGCACGGTCGTCCACGAGCCCACCCGGAGCTGTCGTCCCCGTGAAGGGCGCCGCCCCGCTGCACTCGAAAGGAAGTTGTCTGGTTGAAGAAAGGATCGCAGGCTGAATTCTTACGAACGTAGGGACTTTTCTGTAAAAATGCCGACGACGTACGACCAGAAGCCGTCGCTGGTTTATTATTAGGGGAGATTATTACCAGACTAACCCTCGTACTATGCCGTATCAGTGTAAGACACTAGCATCTGACAGGACAAAGGACGTGGAAAATTAAATCCGAGTCGCACGTGGCCCCCCGAATCCGATCTGAATTGGAATTGGACGCCGCCTAGCGATGGAATCCATCAACATAAATAGGAACGACGTGCCATACAAAAAAAAATCGCACAAACAAGACTCACGACTTGTCGACTGGAGGAGACGCATCGATGACAGATCAAGCGATCACAGCGATGTCCGGTGAGGCGAAGCGAGCGGAATTTGAGTCTGGAACGGCGGCCGACCCCGGGAACGGCGAGCTGTGGCGCCGCTTCGTCAGGTTTGAGCTGGAGGAGGGCGGCGGAATCGAGGCCGCCCGCGCCGTCTACGAGCGACTTCTCGCCGCACTTCCCGATGGAGAGACATACATGTGGGACTGGTTCTGGAGGGAGCGCGAGTTCGGTGACGTCGACAGCCAGCGGCGCGCGCTCCAACGGTGGGCGCGGTGGGCGCAGGCCCAGGGAGGCGGCTTCCTCAGGTCCAAGTCAGGCTGGAGTACTTACCTGGGGTTCGAGGTCAACAACGGCGGGGGGGTCGAGCGCGTCCGGGCCGTCGGGGAGGCGCTCCTCGCGACCTTTCCCATGGATCCGCATGCGTACGCGATCTACATCAGGGCTCTGGCCGCTCTGTCCCGGCATGTTGAAGCCAACGCCCTGGCACGCCGTGGCATCAAGGAGCTGTCCGCCTTCTGTCGCGGGCATGATGAGTTCATTTGGAGGTTTATGGCTGTGTATCTGAAGAGGCTCAGGGAGGGGCGGAGCACCGCGTGGGACGAGGATATGTTCAGCGATTAGCTTCTTTTTTTTTTTTGTTGAGATATGTTGAATGATTATTTTTTTATGTTGAATGATGGTTAGTCTTTTTTCGAGGGTGAACTATTAACTGTTACGAGTATATATGCACAAGTGAGATCTAAACGCTCTTATATTTCTTTACGGAGGGAGTAATAGATTACCGCCGTGTGTACTGTTTGTCGCTTTTTTTCTCCTTCACGGTCTCAGTGTATCATCTCTATTGACAGACTGAAGCTAACGGAGTCTAAGAAACATTTTCTTCCTTAACCTTTCACACAATGAAACATAACTTGATTTGATGTCATGTGTTTAGTTGCCCATGTTTTGATCAATATTGGCAAGCAAACTTTACTGTAAAAACGCTGTATAAAGAGCATAGGCATGGCCAACCCAAGCAAGACTTAATGTTTGGGTCATGATAACAAAAACAATAGCATTCGTTTTGGTCATCAACCGAACATACGCTTTGACATCACTTGTTCACCTCTTCACCCCCACCATAATAAGAAAAATGAAGTAGTGCTTGTTTCCAGCAGAAGTTTTGGCAGCAATTTGCCTAAATTTACGACATAAATTTTAACAACGATTAAATGGCATACAAAGCAGAATTATCACAACATCATAACGGCATAAGACTGACATAATTGGTTTCCAACAAGGATCAGACCAACATAATTGGCTCAAACAACAAATGGATCGTGGATCCGTGTCCAGAGTTGACTAGCACAATGTGCTGAGAACAAATGGAAGTGTTTTTTGGGAATATTAGAGAACTGAGTGGCATTTTGGAAAGTGGTCATAGTCTAGTGATATTTTTAGAGAATAGCCAAAATACAGGAAAGAGGTCACAATGCAATTTCCTGTATTTTTTCACCCCACATATATATAAGGAAGGAAAACAGTAATAGTGCATATGTGCAGCTGATGTACACAACAAGAGTTATTTATACAGTATATCGCAACGCGGCCAGCAACTCTCCTGCGACATGTCATATGATATCTGTTACTACAATTTACAGCTATGACTTCTCGTAGATGATATCATAATGCCCTGGTCTATACAGTAGTGTCACAGTAGGAACCAAGGAATCTGGTGACTCGTAGATGATGTGGATGTTAGGCTCCTCAATCGGTGCAACGTCAACGTTAACAACTCGGAGTGGCACCTGTAGGACATGGGTGAGCGCAATGAGATTCACTTGTTCTGCATCTCTGTACACTGGGAGAACCTTCCGCCGGCAGTACTGCAATTCAAAAACACATAAGGCGTCTGACAGTGAGGATTGCACATCATTTCCTTTACATAAAATTCCAGTTGCTGGTACAAGTATTATGATGAAATTTAGCTCCTACTATGCAGTTCCATCACACAGACAAATCATAACTAGCAGACAAGAAAGGCAATACCATTTGCTTCTAATGCACATATGACACTCAATTATGCATAGAAGATTACTGCATCATCTAAAGGAAATACTCACCCCTATTGCATCGGCCATTCCTTGACCAAGTTCTCTTATGTATGGCTTAAAAGTTTCAACCTCAGTGCATATCTCAATAGCTGTCACAAGTCGAAGATACAAAAGTGCTAAACACAAAATAAAAATAGTTGGAGTCAGAAAATTAGAGTAAGTTGGCAAGATAACTAAGAAAATTGTTGTATATTCTCACTGTTCGCAAACTTCTGCTCATTTTGACTCTCCTGGAAAAGCCACTCTTGATAGCCACTGCAACAAAATTTATAACATAAGTACGCAACACAGTTTATTGTTGCGAAAATGTTAATGCAAACCCACCTTACTGACAGTTTTTGTTTTTGTTCCATACATTCCAGTATGAAGCCCGCAAAAGCCTGGACGAATTACAATATTATTAATACAGAACCTAAGTGCACTTGGCGGTTCAAAACAAAAAAATTGGTGGATGAAACAATGCAGGAAGCCTTACATCATGAAGATCTGAATATGAACCAGGCAAATGAAGCCTTTGGAATTTCTCCCACATAGGTTCAAGTGCACCAAGTAAACGTAGCTCCTCCTCGTGAGATACTTTCACAAGCTGCTCCTATAGACCCAAAGGACAAAATGTAAGCATCACCAAGCACCAAGAACTTTAAGGTGCAGAACTGGAAGAAATTTAGCAACAAGATACTAGTGTACCAGGTATGAGTATATGAACGATCTGTAAAAGCAACTCCCGTCTCCAGGTACTTTCCGATATTCAGAGTAATTAGCCAAAAGCTTCTGCAGCACACAATAGATGAGAATATATAACAAACAAGTGAGGACACAAATCAAGTAGAAATATAACAGCTCACAAGTCATATTACTTTTGCCTTATCTTTCATAATTTCATTTTCAAACTCATGCGGTAGAGATGACAAAGGTTCCTGCACCGAAACAAGATTTCAATTAGTAAAACCAATGTTATTTCCCAAATTGAAATCTCTAGCCTCAGTGATAAAATCAGAGAATATCCTATTAAAGTTAACCTTCTGAAGAATTTTTTTGCAGCCATTTTGTGATGTCTGCAAAACCATAGAAAACTGAAGGTGCAGAGAGGTTAAGAAAGGAATGTTGAAGCATAGTTGATTAAACTAAGCATTTGAAAAGCAACCCTTACATCATCACAAGCCTCGTACTCGTCTCTCCAAGAAGCCCTCACAGCATCAGATGCCTCGTGACTCCAGAAAGGAGCTTCCAGAATCTGAAAACAAAACAAACGTAAACTTTTGTTTTATTTACAGAAGAATTGTGAACAGTTTGCAGGATGCCTAGTTTCAATCTGAGTTGGATTGTAGTCGCTGTTTACATTTGCGGCCTTGGCTGTAGGAAACCCAACACTTTTATAAGAAAAGCGGAAACTTGAGAAAGCGAAGAACTGTAAATATTGGTGTGCTGCAAACTTATGTTTGAGCAAAGCGAAACTATTCATTAATAACACACAACTCGACGATAGAAGTACACACATTTCAATATGGAATATACAGGGGTGCAGAAGCAAGACAATTTTTTTTAATTTTTTCCACCTTATGCCTGAAAGAGGCGATCATGTGGCACTTTAACAGCCCTAAGATTTTACAAGCCTTGAAGTTGAAGAAAACAAGACTGGTCATGTAAATGAAGAAGCACCATCGACATCCCCAATGGATTAAGCAAGAAATTACAGAAACCACCAAGCGTAGCTGAACTTATAATATCTGGTGTGGACTCGCATTTTGTTTTTATACAGCCAACAAAAAAATTCACCTTATACCTAAAAGAGCCAAGCATATGGGACTTCAAGAGCACTAAGTATTTCAAGCATAGAAGAGGGTTCACAAAGAAAGTAAGCAAACCATTGTAGAGTAGCTTATCTGATAACAGTATCTGTTATTGATACCTAAGAGTCGATTGTAAACATCGGCATTGTAAAAATGCAACCAAAAAAAAGTAGCCATTGCATAACTGGGCAACAAATGTAATATTTAACAAAGAAATTGGTGGTACGATTCATATTAAGTTTATATGGAATTCTAAAAAGTTTGGATAATAAATATCTGACATCTAAATTAGCAAGATTTGTGACAAACAAAATTCTCAGCTAGACCTTCACAGGTACAGACATTTTCATAGGGCCGGGGAATTGCCCCCTTTTTGAAAAGAAAAGGGTGCAGACTATTCACGTTTCTGTTACTGCCTATCTATGCCAATATTCTATTTTTCTACACTTGGCTAAATTATAATGCTAAAATTCATATAAAGCCAAAAGATAACATGGACTGCTAAATGTGAAATCCATAAGAAGTGACTATGAACTAATGCCATTTAGCATTAGTACAATTGCTACACTTTAAAGACGACCCGCGCTATGTACACTTCGAAGAACAAGGATGCAGAGATAGAAGTCATGGGTTTGCTCGAGCAAAGCCAAAACTTTTCATCGATAACACAACTTCACACACAGAAGCACGCAAATTTCAATATGGATTTTTTTGGTGGGAAATTTCAATATGGAATATAAAGAGGCGCAGAAGCAAGATATACTCCCTCCGCCCCACAATATAAGATTGTTTTCCAAGCTAGGGAGTAAATTTTAATTTATTTTCCAGCTTATTTTCTGAAAGAGGCAATCATATAGGACTTTAACAGTGCTATGATTTTACAAGCCTTGCAGAAGACCGACCATGTAAATCATTGGCATCCCCAACAGAGTTAGCAAGAAAGTAGGGAAAGCATAATATTTGCTATCAACTCTCACATTTCTTTTTGTTATCTAAGAGACAGTAGGTTGTATATCTGCAGGGTATTAGACAAGTATACGACGATGCAGAAAATCAAAATTGACGAATCTTTCTAAGCATGGACACCTACAAGAACCTAAATCCGTGAATCTTTCCAAGCCTGTGCACTGTTAAAATTGCAACCATAATTAAACAAAGATTCAAACACACAAGTCCAAGATCAATCTTTCTTGGTCAAAGCATCCACAGAGATGATTCCCAAATCGAGAACGTACTAGGTTTCTTGCAAATTCCCAAATCAAGAATGCATTGGATTTCTTGCAATACCTGATTATACATCCACTCAGAGGGTGGATCCCTGTAGAGGTCCCTGTAGTTGGAGGCGTCCAGAGAGCTGGAGGTCGAGGCGCCGCCGCACGTACGGTCGCTGCCGATCCAGCTGTCCGAGGAGGAGGAGGAGGAGGAGGACGCTCCCATGGTGCTGCTCGACGGTCCCAAGAGGAAGGAAGCGGCGGCGGGATCCTTGTACCTGTCTGTGGGCTCGTCGTCGTCATCAGATCCCCAGGTCGAGGACGAGGCGGAGCCCTCGTCGGCGACGACCGAAGTCCCCGGGGGCTGACAGGACGGGCGAGTGCTGAGAGGGGAGCCGGGCGCGGAGTAGCGGTCGTCGGATTCTTGAGGAGTCCTGGAGGGCTCAGCCCCAGCTCCGCCGCAATTGGGATCGTCGGCGTCGGGAGAGCCGCCGGAGCCGGCCATTCTATGCGGTTGGGGGAGGCGGGAAACGGAAAGGGCAAGGGGACGGGAAGGTAGGTGAACGGGAAGACAGCGCGAGATTTTGTGAGGTAGATGAACGGGAGGCCCTATATGACGCTCTCAGCGTCCCAACACAGAGCCCCAACGCACCAACGGCTGGGCTGGCCCATTTGCAAAGCAACGATTCACTGTAGCGTTTTGCGCTTGCTGTACCAGCCTACACTAAAAAAAAGAGCTTGCTGTACCAGCGGCTTTCCAAAAAAAAATCGTTCCTCTTCTTAAAGTAACATCGAAATTTTTTATTCGATTTTTTATGAAAAAATAAAATCAGCTTTAGAAAAAATGACAACATTTTCAAAACGTCAATTTTTTTAAGAAACAGGGAGAATTTTTCAAAACACAAACATTTTTTGAAATTCTTGAACGTGTTTTCAAAAAATGAGATTATTTTTTATTTGTGAACAAAATTTGGTAATGAAACCAAATTTTGAAATTCCAAACAATGTTTTAAAGACACGAACATTTTTTTAAAATTCCCAAACATTTTTCGGAAACATGAACATATTTTTAACTTGTGAAAAAAATGAAAACAGAACATTTTTTGACATCTGAATCACTTCATCAAGCTAATGTCAACCACGTTACATCATCACCTCGTTTGGCCGGCTTGGAATTCGACATCACCATGCCAACATCATTGCCTCATGGATTTCGACCTGTGCCTGCGTCGTCGCTATCACTTGTTTGGACCACTATCGACCGGACCACATCATCACCTTGTCAGGTTGACCTCCTTGCCCGCCACCTGACTTGCTTTGTCACGTTGGCTGCCCTAGAGGCTCCGACATTATCGCCTCGCGGATTCTGGCCAGGAATCACTGCGCCATCACCTCATCGGGCCAACCTAGCTCTGCCACGCCAGCGTGCTCCGCCACGTCGGCTGGATCTGGGGCTCCGGCATCATCACATCGACCTTCTCCGAAAGTTCCACCTCACCGCGTCGACTTGCTTCACATATTCCGACCTGCGCCGACATCAGCACGTCGTCGCTTTATCGAGCCGGCATCGCCATACGGAACCGACTTGGAGCTGGGACCTTGTCCCTCCACGGTCCCAGACTAGGCACTAACGCACGGATCATAAAACCAGCAAAGTTGCTTTCATTCTTACATTTTTTTTCAGTTTTGATTTTTTGTTTGGTTCGATCTAACATTATATGTGCGTTGAATAAAGATGTTTTGCCTTCGTTCCCTTTTGATCGTTCTATGCCAAGTCCAGTTTCACGCCTAGCAGTTTGATTTTGGTCCCCAGGCCAGACTTGGGGGCTGTAAAAGCCTCTACTTTAACATGTGCCGCTAGCGGACCTATGTGTTCTTTCTTAGTCGTTTTCCTATATTTTTCTTTGCTTTGGTCTTCGGTTTGTGTCTTTGGTCGATATCTGGGTTGTCTAGATTCTTTGTTTGTCTCTTAGTTTCGGGTAGTTTGGCTAAGATTAGCCTTTGAATCACTCCTCATTTGCCTTATGGCCAAGGAGGTTGAAGCCGAAAGCTGGTTAAGGCATGTGTTTGAAATTGGATGCAGGCAAATTTAATTGAAGCATAATATTTGTTACTTAAGCTTTTCGGTATTTCCGAGCTCATGATACTTCTAACCTGCTTTATGACTCGATCTAGGATGCAGGACTGCTTCACCAAGTAGGATGGCTCGAGGGATCAATCTCATGTCTCCAGCCTGGTGCTCCATTTTGCCATGTCAGACGACTTGAGGGCTCAACCTCGCTATGTCTGGCTTGGGGGCTATTATATCCGCGTCACTGATCAGCTAAATTATTTTCGAGATCGACCTCTGGCAGTTTGATCGACGGACCCCATGGAACCGGCATGGGAGCTATTTCCCGTGCCACTGGTCACTAAATTATTTTCCAGGATCGATGGATCCCAGAGAACCGACCTGGGGGCTACTACACCCGTGTCGTTCGTCGACTAAATTATTTCTAGGTTGTCGTCTTGCAGATTGATTGATGGATCACACAGAACCGGCCTGGGGGCTATTGCGCCCATGCCATTAACCGACTAAATTATTTTCCAGGTTGGTGTCTCGCAAGTTGATCAACGGATCCCGTAGAACCGGCCTAGGGGCTATTGTGCTAGCGCCGTTGGTCGACTAAGTTATTTTCTAGGCTGGCATCTCGTAGGTTGATCGATGGATCCCGTAGATTCGGACAGGGAGCTTGATGTGCCCAAATGCAGCTACTCGATTGAGCGAGTGCCCGACAAGTTCCGATCCTCAGGTCGGTCATTTCTATCCGACCTGATTCTCTGGGGCTACTGCATACCAGTTTTAATTTATTCAAGTCCCGCAAGGAAGATTTCGATCTTCAGGCCAGTCGTGATGCCCAGCCTAAGTCTTGAAGGCTACTGCATTGATGTTTCTCATGAAGGGTTTTAAGTGCAATATGGGTTTTGAGGAGGATTTCGATGTTGGGGAACGTAGTAATTTCAAAAAAATTCCTACGCACACGCAAGATCATGGTGATGTATAGCAACGAGAGGGGAGAGTGTTGTCTACGTACCCTCGTAGACCGAAGCGGAAGCGATCACAACGTAGAGGAAGTAGTCGATGTTCTCCTCGCGATCCGATCGATCCGGCGCCGTTACTCGGCGCCCGAGTTCTTGACACACGTACAGCTCGATGACGTCCCTCGAACTCCGATCCAGCCGAGTGTCGAGGGAGAGTTTCACAAGACGACGGCGTGGTGACGATCTTGATGTTCTATCGGCGCAGAGCTTCGCTAAGCAGCGACGATATGACCGAGGTGGAATATGGTGGAAGGGGCACCGACACGGCTAAGGAACGATCCGTAGATCAAACTTGTGTGTCCTAGGGTGCCCCCTGCCTCAGATATAAAGGAGCAAGGGGTGCGGCCGGCCTAGGAGGAGGCGGCCGGAGGAGTCCTACTCCCACCGAGTAGGACTCCCCTTCCTAGTTGGAGTAGGATTGGGGAGGGAAGAGGAAGAGGCGCCCCTCTCCTTGTCCTATTCGGACTAGGGGGAGGCGCGGCCTGCCCTGGCCGGCCCTTCCTCTTCTCCCTCGTGGCCCACTAAGGCCCAATAGCCCCGGAGGGTTCCAGTAACCCCGGTGTTCCGTAAAATCCGATTTCACGGAACCATTCCAACTCCAAATATAGGCTTCCAATATATCAATCTTTATGTCTCGACCATTCCGAGACTCCTCGTCATGTCCGTGATCACATCCGGGACTCCGAACTTCTTCGGTACATCAAAATACATAAACTCATAATATAACCATCATCGAAACCTTAAGCGTGCGGACCCTACGGTTCGAGAACAATGTAGACATGACCGAGACACGTCTCGGTCAATAACCAATAGCGGGACCTGGATGCCCATATTGGTTCCTACATATTCTACGAAGATCTTTATCGGTCGACCGCATAACAACATCGTTGTTCCTTTGTCATCGGTATGTTACTTGCCGAGATTCGATCGTCGGTATCCAATACCTAGTTCAATCTCGTTATCGCAAGTCTCTTTACTCGCTCGTAATACATCATCTCACAGCTAACTCATTAGTTGTAATGCTTGCAAGGCTTGATGATGTGTATTACCGAGAGGGCCCAGAGATACCTCTCCGACAATCGGAGTGACAAAACCTAATCTCAAATACGCCAACCCAACATACGCCTTTGGAGACACTGTAGTACTCCTTTATAATCACCCGATTCGTTGTGACGTTTGGTAGCACCAAAGTGTTCCTCCGCAAACGGAGTTGCATAATCTCATAGTTACAGGAACATGTATAAGTCATGGATAAAAGCGGTAGCAACGTACTAAACGATCGTGTGCTAAGCTAATGGAATGGGTCATGTCAATCGATCATTCTACTAATGATGTGACCTTGTTAATCAAATAACAACTCTTTGTTCATGGTTAGGAAACATAACCATCTTTGATTAACAAGCTAGTCTAGTAGAGGCATACTAGTGACATATTGTTTGTCTATGCATTCACACATGTATCATGTTTCCGGTTAATACAATTCTAGCATGAATGATAAACATTTATCATGAAATAAGGAAATAAATAATAACTTTATTATTGCCTCTAGGGCATATTTCCTTGATCTCCCACTTGCACTAGAGTCAATAATCTAGATTACATAGTAATGATTCTAACACCCATGGAGTCTTGGTGTTGATCATGTTTTGCTCGTGGAAGAGGCTTAGTCAGCAGTTCGCTACATTCAGATCCGTATGTATCTTGCAAATCTCTATGTCTCCCACCGGACTAGATCCGGATGGAATTGAAGCGTCTTTTGATGTGCTTGGTCCTCTTGTGAAATCTGGATTCCTTCGCTAAGGCAATTGCTCCAAGATTGTCACGAGAAGATTTTCATTGGACCCGATGCACTAGGTATGACACCTAGATCGGATATGAACTCCTTCATCCGCACTCCTTCATTAGCTGCTTCCGAAGCTGCTATGTACTCCGCTTCACATGTAGATCCCGCCACGACGCTTTGTTTAGAATCGCACCAACCGACAGCTCCTCTGTTTTAGTGTAAATACGATCCGTCTGCGATTTAGAATCGTCCGGATCGGTGTCAAAGCTTGCATCAACGTAACGTTCACGATGAGCTCTTTGTCACCTCCATATCGAGAAACATATCCTTAGTCCTTTTCGGTATTTGGGATGTTCTTGACCGCTGTCCGATGATCCACTCTGGATTACTTTGGTACCTCCTGCTAAACTTATAGCAAGGCACACATCGGTCTGGTACACAAGATTGCATACATGATAGAGCCTATGGGTGAAGCATAGGAACATCTTTCATTTCTCTCTATCTTCTGCGGTGGTCGGGCATTGAGTCTTACTCAACTTCACACCTTGTAAAACAGGCAAGAACCCTTTCTTTGCTTGATCCATTTTGAACTTCTTCAAAATTTTGTCAAGGTATGTGCTTTGTGAAAGTCCAATTAAGCGTCTTGATCTATCTCTATAGATTTTGATGCCCAATATGTAAGCAGCTTCACCGAGGTCTTTCATTGAAAAACTCTTATTCAAGTATCCCTTTATGCTACCTAGAAATTCTATATCATTTCCGATCAGCAATATGTCATCTACATATAATATCAGAAATGCTACTGAGCTCCCACTCACTTTCTTGTAAATACAAGGCTTCTCCAAAAGTCTCAGATGAACCCAAATGCTTTGATCACACTATCAAAGCGTTTATTCCAACTCCGAGATGCTTGCACCAGTCCATAAATGGATCATTGGAGCTTGCACACTTTGTTAGCTCCTTTGGATCGATAAAACCTTCTCGTTGCATCATATACAACTCTTCTTCCGTAAATCCATTCAGAATGCAGTCTTTACATCCATTTGCCAAATTTCATAATCATAAAATGCGGCAATTGCTAACATGATTCGGACAGACTTAAGCATCGCTACTGGTGAGAAGGTCTCATCGTAGTCAACCCCTTGAACTTGTCGAAAACCCTATGCGACAAGTCGAGCTTTGTAGACGATAACATTACCGTCGTCGTCGGTCTTCTTCTTGAAGATCCACTTGTTTTCTATTGCTTGCCTACCCTCGGGCAAGTCAACCAAAGTCCATACTTTGTTTTCATACATGGATCCCATCTCGATTTCATGGCCTCAAGCCATTTTATGGAATCTGGGCTCACCATCGCTTCTTCATAGTTCGAGGTTCATCATGATCTAGTAGCATGATTTCCGAACAGGATTACCGTACCACTCAGTGCGGATCTTACTCGTTGATCTACGAGGTTACAGAGCAACTTGATCTGAAGTTTCATGATCAACATCATCAACTTCCTCACTACTTGGTGTCGATGTCTCAGAAACCGGTTTCAGCGACAAACTACTTTCAAGTAAGGGAGAAGGTACAATTACCTCATTAAGCTCTACTTTCCTCCCACTCACTTCTTTCGAGAGAAACTCCTTCTCTAGAAAGGATCCATTCTTTGCAACAAATGTCTTGCCTTCGGATCTGTGATAGAAGGTGTACCCAACTGTCTCCTTTGGGTATCCTATGAAGACACATTTCTCCGATTTGGGTTCGAGCTTATCAGGTTGAAGCTTTTTCACATAAGCATCGCATCCCCAAACTTTAAGAAACGACAACTTTGGTTTCTTGCTAAACCATAGTTCATAAGGTGTCGTCTCAACGGATTTTGACGGTGTTCTATTCAAGGTGAATGCGGCCGTCTCTAGAGCATAACCCCAAAACGATAGCGGTAAATCTGTAAGAGACATCATAGATCGCACCATATCTAGTAAAGTACGATTATGACGTTCGGACACACCATTCTGTTGTGGTGTTCGGGTGGCGTGAGTTCTGAAACTATTCCGCATTGTTTCAAATGTAGACCAAACTCGTAACTCAAATATTCACCTCCACGATCGATCGTAGAAACTTAATTTTCTTATTACGATGATTTTCAACTTCACTCTGAAATTCTTTGAACTTTTCAAATGTTTCAGACTTATGTTTCATTAAGTAGATATACCCATATCCGCTTAAATCATCTGTGAAGGTGAGAAAATAACAATATCCGCCACGAGCCTCAACATTCATCGGACCACATACATCTCGTATGTATGATTTCCAACAAATCTGTTGCTCTCTCCATAGTACCGAGAACGGGTTTTAGTCATCTTGCCCATGAGGCACGGTTCATAAGTGCCAAGTGATTCATAATCAAGTGACTCCAAAAGTCCATCAGTATGAAGTTTCTTCATGCGCTTTACACCGATATGACCTAAACGGCAATGCCACAAATAAGTTGCACTATCATTATCAACTTTGCATCTTTTGGTTTCAACATTATGAATATGTGTATCACTACTATCGAGATTCATGAAAAATAGACCACTCTTCAAGGGTGCATGACCATAAAAGATATTACTCATATAAATAGAACAACCATTATTCTCGATTTAAATGAATAACCGTTTAGCATCAAACAAGATCTAGATATAATGTTCATGCTCAACGCAGCACCAAATAACAATTATTTAGGTCTAAAACTAATCCCGAAGGTAGATGTAGAGGTAGCGTGCCGACCGCGATCACATCGACTTTGGAACCATTTCCACGCGCATCGTCACCTCGTCCTTTGCGGTGTTCGCTAATCCGTAGTCCTGTTTGAGTTGCAAATATTAGCAAGAACTAGTATCAAATACCCGTGTGCTCTGCGAGCTCTAGTAAGGTACACATCAATAACATGTATATCACATATACCTTTGTTCACCTTGCCATCCTTCTTATCCGCCAAATACTTGGGGCGGTTTCGCTTCGGTGACGATCGCTTGCAAGTAGAAGCACTCGGTTTCAGGTTTAGGGCCGACTTGGGTTTCTTCTCTTGAGCAGACAACTTGCTTGCTGTTCTTCTTGAAGTTCCTTCTTCTTCCCTTTGCCTTTCTTCTTGAAACTAGTGGTCTTATTGACCATCAACACTTGATGCTCCTTCTTGATTTCTACCTCCGCAGCTTTTAACATTGCGAAGAGCTCGGTATAGTCTTTACTAACCCTTGCATATTATAGTTCATCACGAAGCCTTTGTAGCTTGGTGGCGGTGATTGGAGAATTACATCAATGACACAATCATCCGGAAGATTAACTCCCAGTTGAGTCAAGTGATTGTAATACCCGGACATTTTGAGTATGTGCTCACCGACGTAACTATTCTCCTCCATCTTGCAGCTATAGAACTTATTGGAGACTTCATATCTCTCAATCCGCACATTCTGTTGGAATATCAACTTCAACTCTGGAACATCTCATATGCTCTATGACGCTCAAAACGTCGTTGAAGTCCCGGTTCTAAGCCGTAAAGCATGGCACATCGAACTATAGAGTAGTCATCGACTTTGCTCGCCAGACGTTCATAACATCCGGTGTTGCTCTCAAGAAGAGGCTGGCACCTAGCGGTGCATCCAGACGTAACTCTTACGTGCAGAATGAGGATAATCCTCGAGTTACGGACCAAATCCGTGTAATTGCTACCATCATCTTTCAACTTTGCTTTCTCAAGGAACGCATTAAAATTCAACGGAACAACAAAGACGAGCCATCTATCTACAATCAAACATAGACAAGCAAGATACTATCAGTACTAAGTTCATGATAAATTTAAGTTCAATTAATCATATTACTTAAGAACTCCCACTTAGACAGACATCCTCTAGTCATCTAAGTGATCACGTGATCCAAATCAACTAAACCATAACCGATCATCACGTGAAATGGAGTAGTTTTCAATGGTGAACATCTTATGTTGATCATATCTACTATATGATTCACGCCGACCTTTCGGTCTCCGTGTTCCGAGGCCATATCTCGCATATGCTAGGCTCGTCAAGTATAACTGAGTATTCTGCGTGTGCAAAACTGGCTTGCACCCGTTGTAGATGGACGAGAGCTTATCACACCGATCATCACGTGGTGTCTGGGCACGACGAACTTTGGTAACGGTGCATACTCAGGGAGAACACTTCTTGATAATTTAGTGAGAGATCATCTTATAATGCTACCGTCAATCAAAGCAAGATAAGATGCATAAAAGATAAACATCACATGCAAATCAATATAAGTGATATGATATGGTCATCATCGTCTTGTGCTTCGTGATCTCCATCTCCGCAGCACCATCATGATCACCATCGTCACCGGCGCGACACCTTGATCTCCATCGTAGCATCGTTGTCGTCTCGCCAATCTTATGCTTCTACGACTATCGCTACCGCTTAGTGATAAAGTAAAGCATTACAGGGCAATTGCATTTCATACAATAAAGCGACAACCATATGGCTCCTGCCAGTTGCCGATAACTTCGGTTACAAAACATGATCATCTCATACAATAAAATATAGCATCACGTCTTGACCATATCACATCACAACATGCCCTGCAAAAACAAGTTAGACGTCCTCTACTTTGTTGTTGCAAATTTTACGTGGCTGCTACGGGCTTAAGCAAGAACCAATCTCACCTACGCATCAAAACCACAACGATACTTTGTCAAATAGACTCGTTTTAACCTTCTCAAGGACCGGCGTAGCCACGCTCGGTTCAACTAAAGTGAGAGAGCAGACACCCACTAGTCACCTTTAAGCAACGAGTGCTCGTGGCGGTGAAACCAGTCTCGCGTAAGCGTCACGCGTAATGTCGGTCCGGGCCGCTTCATCTCACAATACCGCTGAACCAAAGTATGACATTTGGTAGGTAGTATGACTTGTATCGCCCACAACTCACTTGTGTTCTACTCGTGCAAAACATCAAACCATAAAAACCTAGGCTCGATACCTTTGTTGGGGAACGAGTAATTTCAAAAATTTCCTACGCACACGCAAGATCATGGTGATGTATAGCAATGAGAGGGGACAGTGTTGTCTACGCCCTCGTGAGACCGAAGCGAAGCGATCACAACGTAGAGGAAGTAGTCGATGTTCTCCTCGCGATCCGACCGATCCCGGCGCCGTTATTCGGCGCCCGAGTTCTTGACACACGACAGCTCGATGACGCCCCTCGAACTCCGATCCAGCCGAGTGTCAAGGAGAGTTTCGTCGAGACGACGGCGTGGTGGACGATCTTGATGTTCTATCGCGCAGAGCTTCGCCTAAGCTTCGCGACGATATGACCGAGGTGGAATATGGTGGAAGGGGCACGCACACGGCTAAGGAACGATCCGTAGATCAAACTTGTGTGTCCTAGGGTGCCCCCGCCTCAGATATAAAGGAGCAAGGGGGTGCGGCGGCCTAGGAGGAGGCGGCGGGAGGAGTCCTACTCCCAGGGAGTAGGACTCCCCCCTTCCTAGTTGGAGTAGGATTGGGGGGGAAGAGGGAAGGGGGCGCCCCCTCTCCTTGTCCTATTCGGACTAGGGGGAGGGCGCGGCCTGCCCCTGGCCGGCCCTTCCTCTTCTCTCTCGTGGCCCACTAAGGCCCAATAGCCCCCGGATGGTTCCAGTAACCCCTGTGTCCCAGTAAAATCCCGATTTCACCGGAACCATTCGAACTCCAAATATAGGCTTCAATATATCAATCTTTATGTCTCGACCATTCCGAGACTCCTCGTCATGTCCGTGATCACATCCGGACTCGAACTTCTTCGGTACATCAAAATACATAAACTCATAATATAACCGCCATCGAAACCTTAAGCGTGCGGACCCTACGGTTCGAGAACAATGTAGACATGACCGAGACACGTCTCGGTCAATAACCAATAGCGGGACCTGGATGCCCATATTGGTTCCTACATATTCTATGAAGATCTTTATCGGTCGGACCGCATAACTACATACGTTGTTCCTTTGTCATCGGTATGTTACTTGCCCGAGATTCGATCGTCGGTATCCAATACCTAGTTCAATCTCGCACGGCAAGTCTCTTTACTCATTCCGTAATACATCATCTCACAGCTAACTCATTAGTCGTAATGCTTGCAAGGCTTGATGATGTGTATTACCGAGAGGGCCCAGAGATACCTCTCCGACAATCGGAGTGACAAAACCTAATCTCAAATACGCCAACCCAACATCGCCTTTGGAGACACTGTAGTACTCCTTTATAATCACCCGATTACGTTGTGACGTTTGGTAGCACCCAAAGTGTTCCTCCGCAAGCGGAGTTGCATAATCTCATAGTTACAGGAACATGTATAAGTCATGGATAAAAGCAGTAGCAACATACTAAACGATCGTGTGCTAAGCTAATGGAATGGGTCATGTCAATCAGATCATTCTACTAATGATGTGACCTTGTTAATCAAATAACAACTCTTTGTTCATGGTTAGGAAACATAACCATCTTTGATTAACAAGCTAGTCTAGTAGAGGCATACTAGTGACATATTGTTTGTCTATGCATTCACACATGTATCATGTTTCCGGTTAATACAATTCTAGCATGAATGATAAACATTTATCATGAAATAAGGAAATAAATAATAACTTTATTATTGCCTCTAGGGCATATTTCCTTCATTCGATCCTCACATCGGCCTGCCAGTGGTAGTCCATTAGCAGTGGCGGACGGCTTGGGCCGCTCGCCAAAGTAGTTTTGTGTAGTAATGGCAGGCTTTCTCCACTGCTCGCCACTATTACTAATCGATGCAGAATTGATTCCATTACTACATATTTCGCTGGATCAGATCATTAGATTAAATTCTTTTTTAAGATTGATCCACATACATGCACCACATTACAATGATGGTTGATTAATGAAAAGTAGTTACAAAGAAAATATCACAAGTGCATTATAATGGTAAACATATATATGTTGCTCATCACACATAATTAATGGTTTCAGGAGTTGTTTAGGAGTGAAAAGAGTGTTGGGCGATGTTCAACACGTACATCATCAGTAGAAACCGCACATACTACATGAACTATTGGACGGAACGAACAGGGACCAATGGGCCGCTTGCTCTGGACTCGGAGATTTGGCCTCTCGAAAAGCCCATTGAACTACCTCACCCGACGTGTGTATAGTGGTTGGACTCAGACCCGGCCAAATCCTCAACCTCTCATCCGGGGTCGCCTCCATCAGGATGCACACCGCGAGGTCATTGAACCGCATGTCTGCTATCTTCCCCATCTCTTGAGAGAATAGTGGGCCATTGGAACACTTCCAACCCAAGCTAACATCGCCTCCCTGAGGTACTCTGCCCAATACTTCTCCCGTGTCAATAGATAGTGCTTATCCATGTCCGCCACGGATACGACCTCCCACATTTCTTCTCGTGGACTCATCTGTTATTTTTAGCACACAATAACTTTCAAAATATATACATACAAAAAAGATCACAAGGTAAATATATAAACATATGCCACACATACATATAAAGTAGAGATCAGAAGGTAACAAGCATTGTGTCATGACACAATTTAATGTTTGGTGTTTTTACATATAGCATATATATTCATCCTTTCGCCATAATCGACATTTTGATGTTTAATTCTCAACTCTTGTTCTTCTTCATTCTCTGCATCGCAGGAGAACATCCCCTCATCCCTCACTAAATGGCGATTGATGATATTCGTGAGCACCCTCTGAAGGTGCTCATGCTCTGTCCAAAAGTGAGCTAGCTTAACTTCCTTATCATTCTCTTCGGACCATTGCTTCAACATTGAATCGCGTCTCAAAAGTGGTTCTGCGTGCACATAGTCATCCATGAGGACCATGGCATAGTAGCCAGACATGTGCACGGTTTCACCTTTCTGTTGTTGCCGGCAACAGAAGCTAGTGTGAAATTTGAAATGCGAATACAGGATGTTCTTAAGGTCGGACTTATGACACATCAAAAGAGCAGCTTTCAGAACTGTTTTCAGAGCTGTCCAGGGCTTCTTTGGGTCTCTCCTGGAATCAAAGAAATAAGCTCGGTCGTCCAGGGGCATTAGTGCGATCATGATCTAGTGTTCATTTGTGACGCCCCCGATTTAATCGTACACTAATCATGCACGCAAACGTGTACGATCAAGATCAGGGACTCACGGGAAGATATCACAACACAACTCTAAAAGTAAAATAAGTCATACAAGCATCATAATACAAGCCAGGGGCCTCGAGGGCTCGAATACAAGTGCTCGATCATAGACGAGTCGCGGAAGCAACAATATCTCGAGTACGCAGACATAAGTTAAACAAGTTTGCCTTAAGAAGGCTAGCACAAACTGGGATACAGATCGAAGAGGCGCAGGCCTCCCGCCAGGATCCTCCTAAGTGACTCTGGTCGTCCGCCGCACACCGCACGTAGTAGTAGGCACCTCCAGTGTAGTAGTAAGTCGCCGCCGACGTGGCGTCTGGCCGCCACTGGCTCCGAAGATCTGGTTGCGACAACCGTAAAGAAGGGAAAGGGGAAAAAGGGGAAGAAAGCAACCGTGAGTACTCATCCAAAGTACTGCAAGCAAGGAACTACACTACATATGCATGGGTATATGTGTAAGGAGGCCATATGAGTGGGTGACTGAATCGCAGAATGCCGTAATAAGAGGGGATAGCTAATCCTATCGAAGACTACGCTTCGGGCAGCCTCCGTCTTCTTGCAGCAGTAGAAGAGAGCAGATCAAGTCCTCCAAGTAGCATCGCCAAGTAGCATCTCCAAGTAGCATCTCCAGAGCATCGCATAGTATAATCCTACCCGGCGATCCTCCTCGTCGCCCGTGGAAAAGCGATCACCGGGTTGTTCGTGGAACTTGGAAGGGTGTGTTTTATTAAGTATCCGGTTCTAGTTGTCATAAGGTCAAGGTACAACTCCAAGTCGTCCCATTATCAAGATCACGGCTATTGAATAGATTAACTTCCTGCAGGGTGCACCACATAACCCAACACGCTTGATCCCATTTGGCGGACACACTTTCTGGGTCATGCCCGCCTCGGAAGATCAACACGTCGCAGCCCCACCTAGGCACAACAGAGCGGTCAAGACGCCGGTCTAAACCTAAGCGCCAGGGTTTGGGCCCATCGCCTTAGCACACCCAAGACGTTATAACGCGCCGGAAGCAAAACTAGCCCCTAATACAAGCGCAGCTTACGTTCCAATCCGCGCGCCGCCGATTCTCGACGTCAAGAAGGCTTGGTGATACCACGACGTCGGGATACCCATAACTACTCCCACGTAGATGGTTAGTGCGTATAGACCAAATGGCCGACTCGGATCAAATACCAAGATCTCGTTAAGCGTGTTAAGTATCATGAACGCCGAGCAGGCCAGCCCACTGCCTCCTAGGTGGTCTCAACCTGCCTGCCGCTCCGCCACAAAGTAATGTGATCGGGGCCGTCGGGAACCCAGGCCCACCTCTACCGGGATGGAGCCACTGTCTTTCAGCCCCCACATCGGAATCACTTGCGGGTACTCAACGAGTGACCCGACTTTTAGTCACCATCTGTATAGTATGTATGTATGTAGTGTATACCCGTGATCACCTCCCGAGTGATCACGCCCAATAGTATAGCAAGGCGATCGACACGAATGTAGGGCCAATGATGATAAACTAGCATCCTATACTAAGCATTTAGGATGCGGGTAAGGTATCAATGATTGTAGCAACAATGACAAGGCTATGCAATGTAATAGGAGTAATCAAACAAGAACATGCTACACTACTCTAATGCAAGCAGTATAGAGAAGAATTGGCGATATCTGGTGATCAAGGGGGGGGCTTGCCTGGTTGCTCAGACAAGAAGGAGGGTTCGTCACACCGTAGTCGTTCGGGGTACCAGCAGCAGCATCAGTCTCGGGGTCTACCGGGGAAGAAGAGGGGGAAGAACAATAAATACGGAGCAAACAAAACATCACAAAACATAACGAGGCAATATGCGGTGCTAGGTGTGCCCTAACGCAGTACTAGGTGATCTGTGTGAAAGGGGAAACATCCGGAAAGGATTCCGGTGTTTCGTGTTTTGAGCAGAAGGAGCCGAGGGGAAAGTTGCGAGTTCGATAGGTTAGGGGGGTGTGGCGGACGAACGGGTTGCGTATCCGGAATCGTCTCGTCGTTCTGAGCAACTTTCATGTACAAAGTTTTTCCATCCGGGCTACGGATTATTTTATATTAATTTTTAAAGATTTAAGTCATTTTTAGGATTAACAGAATTAATTAATTTAGAAAATATCATTACGACGTCAGCATGATGTCAGCATGACACCCTCAGTCAACGCTGACCGTTGACCAGTCAAACTAGCGGGTGGGTCCCGCATGTCATAGGCTGCTAACTAATTAACCAATTTAATCAGTTTAATTAGTAATTAGGTTATTCTAACCAGGATTAGTTTAGTTAAACAGGATTATTAACTTAATTAATTTGCTAATTAATTAATTAATAATTTGTTTATTTACTTCAAATTCTCTTCTCCTTTTTTTTAAGGATGGCCCCACTGTCGTGGGCACAATGTGCCTCGCAGTGGCTGTGTCTGTGGGGAAAGGGAGACAGAGGACTCGGGCCCCATCCAGAGCATGGCGAAGCTCGGCGGGGCGGCCGTTGGCGTTAACGCAGCGACCAGAGGCACGTGAGGCGCGGCGTGGCATTTCGTAGCAGCAGGCAGAGGGGCGAGCGGGGCGGACGGGTGAGGCGCGGCGGGTGCAGCGGGACGGTGACGCCATGCCGGAACGCGACCCCGGCGACAACATGTTCATCTGCGAACACTTGGAGAACCAGCAGGACGAGGCGCGTGCAGTGGTGTAAGCGATTCGTGTAGGGGCGGGTGAAAGTGACCACGACGACGACGTCCGACGGTGGTGACGACTTGGACTCGTCGGAGCTGAGCCAACGGGGCACGGGGAGGAGTGAGAGGAGGGTGAGGAGGACCGTGAGCTCACAGCGATGCTCGAGGAGGGGCTCGGTGAGGGTGATGGTGCAGCATCCGCAGCGGATCCGACGATGGCGTGCGGTGGCCGGCGTTGGGGAAGAAGCAGCGGGTGATGTGAGGGCGGCCTCGCAGCTCCGATCCAATGGCATAGACGAAGGAGAAGACGATGGCGCTCCTCCCGGTCAGACTCTCTAGGCGCGGGAAGGACGATGGCCTACGCAGCGCATCGTGGTCAAGGTAACGACGATGGCGACGCCCTCTGGATCGAAGAGAGAAACGGGCGTCGGCGTCTGGGTTGGTTACCCCGATCCAAATCGGGGAGAGGGAGGAGTGGACCGTGGGGAAGGGAGTGGGGATCGTGGGATGGGGGCGACGGGATCGGGGTCGAGCCCGATCCAGATCGTGGGGGCGGCGGGGGGTGGGAGTGGTGCTAGGGTTTCTCCGGGGTGGGGGCCATGTAGGCTGGCGCGGGATGGGCCGGCTGGCCAGATGGGCGGCCGGCTGGGCCGAGGTCTAGTTGGCCATAGGGGGCCTGTTGTTTCTTTTTTTTTAGTTTTCCTTTTTCCTTTTCTGTTTCTTTTTATTTGTTATGTTTTGTACTTATCTTTAATAGCAATTAGGTTTAGTAAAATAGGAAACTTGTCCCGTAATTCACATTCAAATTAGACAATGCCACAAAAGTTTGATCCCAAAATAAAATAGTTTAACTTTTTATAATTAATAAAAGGCATTTATTAAACTGGTTATCTGTTGTTTTAATCCCATTAGGGTAATTAAATATTCTATCTGATGTTGTTTCTCCACCAATATTATCCACAATTTATTTGTCTCATTAAGAACATTTTAGTTTTGACTTTCAAAAACTTTAATTGTTTGACTTTATTTTGAATTTGAAATTTGATTTGTTTTAAACTAACATGAGATTAACAACGAGAATCGAGGTGATGTGGCATCATTAGCGAGAGGTTCACCGTAGCTTAAATATCCAAGGCCACAATTCTCCTCCACTACAAGAAATCTCGTCCCGAGATTTAAGAGGTGGAAAACGGGGGAAAGGTCTAGTTACGAAATTCTAACGAATCTTCTCGGTCTTGGTTGCTCTTCTCGAAGTGGTCGATCCATTATATTGATGTCTTCATTTTTCTGCTTCAAGTCATCATGATGAAGTCGGTATCCTTTCTTTGGGGGTTCCATCATAATTACGAAAGAATAAGGGGGGTATTCCGGCGGAACGAACCTCTACAAGGTTGACTATCTGGTCGATAACATCGGGGAAGGTGGCAGAAAGTAACTCTCGAATTGAAACTTAAGAAATATCGAGAGTAACTCTCGTAATGAGCTTTCATGGGAAGTTTCGAGCGAGCAGGCAACCGTTCGATGCCTGAAACAAGGCGTGAAAGGGGGTCAAGGCAATCGGGAATAAGTATTGCGTCTGATACCAAAATAGATCTCTTGGGACGGTGGTCCGTGAATTACATACGAGTCCACTCGCGAGGAATAACTTTGGGAATAGGGGGTGTACAGGAGAGTCAGGTTTTGATCCTGTGAAACTGTGGGTTATGGGCCCACCATGTGGATTATCAGTAGGGAGGGCGGTGACGTCTTGCACGATCACGATAGCAAGGCATGTCAGAGAGTAGCATGTCAGTTATGTCGGCAACAATGTCTGTACCAAGGACGAGGGACGAAGAGAACCATTTTCCTGCTCGTTGAAACGAGGCGGACCAATAGGCAAGGTTCCCGTCCATCGGTGGTTACCGGAATGTTATCAACAATAGTAACAAGGTCTTACTGACAGAGTTGTACCACGAGGTGCTTACCTAAGCAGGGAATTACCACTCCTCAGTTAAGTAGATTATAAGAAAGTTTGAACAAAACAACGGAAAGGAAAATGTGTTTAAACACATATATCAGGGGTATATCCTTCCCAAAGTCAAGCAGAGGATGATATCCAAGACAGGATATAAAGTAGAAAACTCTTTAGGTAGGGGAGAGAAATTTCATGACATTACCCATACAACGATGTTTGGATAATTGAGCAGGAACATTTAGCATTGGGCTTCAAATGTTCTTGTTGAAAATCGGAGTACCACAACATGCTTCAGGTAGCAATGATATGGTGTTTCAATCAAGGTCCAGAATTTGGATACACAAATGATCCATCAGGAGTAACTTATAAAATAAGTCCTACAATTTCCTCCAGGAAGAATGGTTATCTTTGCAAAAAAAATTATAAATAGCTCCTCTAGCCAGGGGGTGCTAGGCATGACATCATATTACCGGGTCATCAAAGGACCAACAACATAACTCCTGGAAAGTTGTCCCAACCATCATATCTGATCAAGATTTAGATCCGATTGGTGTCATGATACTTCAGACTCAGGATGTCCGAGAAGAAAAGGTGCAACACAAATCGATGAAATGACATTGCAAGATTCTCGGGAAATGAACTATGGGAGCGGGTTCCTGAAACAATAGTTCATCATTAAAACAAGGAGAGGATGAGGAGGTGACTGATTGACTCAGCGGCAATCCATCGAGGTATCCAAGAGATGGATCTCCACAATTATTTGGATAAGGAGATAACATTTGTCATATCAAATGATATAAGGAAGTAAGCTCGAGGAAGACATACACAATTAAACATTGGTTGAAAGGTGCGCCCGAAATATGGGTTGGGTTGCACGACCAATGTCAGAATGGTGATTCAATAATTAATAGTCTAAGAATGAACGGTCGACCACTAAGAGGGTTGCTAGAAGGGCAGAATCCAAACAACACTGATCACTTGTGGGTACCCCAGTTGGAATCAACACGAGGACCAAGAAAGAATGGTGATGGTGAGAAGTATCATTATAGCAAGAATTCTGAAGAGGTGGAGCAATCCTCACAACATTCTTGACATCAAAGATGGTAATACTCCGTGGTAGAATCATAACATAAGTAGGATAGAAAGGAACTCAAGGAACTACACAAAACAGGAACAATTTTTGTGTTGGAGGGAATGCAATAATGTTGTGGATGATAGCCCAAACCATCGAGGGCAAAGGATGCTATTTCTCATCAAGAATTCGATAGATATCTTGGAAGACCCCAGAATGTTGATGATGATCACGACACATTTGTCGAGAGGTTTCATGAAGATATAATCGCTCATCGATGACATCAAGCAAAAGGAAGGATGGAGCGAAAAGTTATTGGAACCACAGATACGACACAAACTCGGAATCAAGCTTGTTGTTCAAGGCGAAATGATATGACGAGGAAAGTCGCCGTAAGCTTAGCTCATTGTTGAAAATTGTGCTTCGGAAAGAAGGACCGGATAGCACAGTTAAAAAGTTGCACCGTAATGATATAGCCGATCAGGCTAGGAATGACTTGAAGGGTTATTAAATCATAAGCAACGAAAATTATTAGATTTATTGAATCGGAGTGTGGAATCGATTCACTTAACGGTGTTCTCGAGTGACTAATAACTCAAAACTCGAGGGGATTGGAATCGACAAGAATAATAGTTGATGAAGAACTCATAAGAAGTTATGTAGTTCTATGATATTCTCGAGGTACCAGAGGGTATACTCGAAGGTAGAGCAGAATAGAGGTTGGACAGGTGTATTGTCCTGCAGAAGACAAGTACTTCAACTTGTCCGAGAATGGGATCAAAGAAGAAGAATATGGTCGGAACCACGATCGCAAAGGACCAAACATAGATACAGGACAAACCTATAACAAGGGGATTATTATCATTACAAGAAGCTTCGATGATAAGTTTCACATTGGGTCCATGGGCATGAACGCAAAGGCTCAAGGTCGACTCCCACTTCTTAAATGCATAACCTTTCATTTTACTTCTCGCTTTTGATGAAGATGTAGTGTAGAAAATTTTTATCTGGCTAAACAACAGAAGAGTATGACTCGCGAAAACTTTCGGGTTCATACGGTTTGGGGAAGGCATAGGTTCAACCCATTTAGGGGTTTCTTAGAAACATATACCATAAGTTTCAAGAGTAAATAACACAAGCCCGAAAGCAGAGCATGGTTGGCCAAGCAGAGGATACAACTTAACAAAGGCATTATGTATCAGGTGAAGAACTCACAAAGTGATCAAATGTGAAGGACACTGTCGGATAACAATCCAACAAAGGATCTGGTGGTCCTCAAAGGATATGATGTGAGCATCGGTACTCAACCAGAGGAAGAAACAATGCAAGGAGATCAGACTATAGAAACAACTGACTAATTCAAAGCTCAAATGCAAAAGAATTATGATTTCCGACTAAGGGATCAGAAGCAAACACTCTGATTAAGGATGGATAAGTTGTGTATGCTTAGGGATACAATCGATGGCAATCCGATTGGTCGAGAACCAGCTCATGTTTAAAATGATGTATGAGCTGGAAGGGTAGATCCTGAGGATTGCAAGCATCTGCAACATATCGAATCAATAGACTCTAAATGATAATGACAAAGGATGCCAATAAGATTACCAGACTTATTGCATTAATCATAATGCTAGCAAGCAAGAATTTCAAGAGCATTAGGCTGTAGAGGATTTTCAGAAGAACGAACAGCATTACGAAGACTTGTGTGAAATTCCTGAATCAACTGGGGATGAGCGGATACTCGGTAAGTGCGAGAATTATCCGTAGGGGTATTCAGGTGGCAAAGTACAGCAAAGCACTAAGCTCAAAGGATTCTCCGAACCACAGAGAGTATTTCGGGACATCTTGTAATAAGAAGATCAACGGGGAATGATTGTACGAATGGCAAGTGTATGCAGTTTTCATAGGGGTTGATGGTGGAAGAAAATCGCAAATGCGATGTCACAAAGACTCGAGAGAACATCGTAGAGTAACTTCGGAATCTCTAGTGCATCAGGCGATCATCTGAACTGAGGGGCTCTCCGGGAGGAAGTACTTGCGAGAACCTAAAGTTAGTTTTGTTTTTTGCAAAATCATTTAACCCGAATAGAAGAGAGCTCAGAGTCCCAGAGTAAAGACGAGGAATAAAAGATCCTACTACCACCCAATGGCGACGTGGGCCCATGGGCCGCACAGCCATGTTAGTAAAAGTTTTGTAAAGTCTAGACTCGACTTCGGCCAAAGAGTTGGAAAGGGGATTCCTACAGCAATGGCTCGATACCAACTTAGACGCCTCGATTTAATCGTACACTAATCATGCATGCAAACGTGTACGATCAAGATCGAGACTCACGGAAGATATCACAACACAACTCTAAAAGTAAAATAAGTCATACAAGCATCATAATACAAGCCGGGGCCTCGAGGGCTCGAATACAAGTGCTCGATCATAGACGAAGTCGCGGAAGCAACAATATCTGAGTACGACATAAGTTAAACAAGTTTGCCTTAAGAAGGCTAGCACAAACCGGGATACAGATCGAAGAGGCGCAGGCCTCTGCTCGATCCTCCTAAGTGACTCTCGGTCGTCGCCGCACACCTTGCACGTAGTAGTAGGCACCTCCAGGTAGTAGTCGCCGTCGACGGTGGCGTCGCCTGGGCTCAAAGATCTGGTTGCGACAACCGTAAAGAAGGGAAAGGGAAAAGGGGAAGAAAGCAACCGTGAGTACTCATCCAAAGTACTCGCAAGCAAGGAACTACACTACATATGCATGGGTATATGTGTAAGGAGGCCATATGAGTGGGCTGAACTGCAGAATGCCAGAATAAGAGGGGATAGCTAATCCTATCGAAGACTACGCTTCGCAGCCTCCGCCTTTGCGCAGTAGAAGAGAGCGCATCAAGTCCTCCAAGTAGCATCGCCAAGTAGCATCTCCAAGTAGCATCTCCAAGAGCATCGCATAGTATAATCCTACCCGGCGATCCTCCCTCGCCGCCTGTGGAAAAGCGATCACCGGGTTGTCGTGGAACTTGGAAGGGTGTGTTTTATTAAGTATCCGGTTCTAGTTGTCATAAGGTCAAGGTACAACTCCAAGTCGCCCTGTTATCAAGATCACCGCTATTGAATAGATTAACTTCCTGCAGGTGCACCACATAACCCAACACGCTTGATCCCATTTGGCCGACACACTTTCCGGTCATGCCCGCCTCGAAGATCAACACGCCGCAGCCCCACCTAGGCACAACAGAGCGGTCAAGACGCCGGTCTAAACCTAAGCGCACAGGGTTTGGGCCCATCGCCTTAGCACACCACACGTTCTTAACGCGCCGGAAGCAAAACTAGCCCCTAATACAAGCGCAGCTTACGTTCCAATCCGTAGCGCGCCGCTCGATTCTCGACGCCAAGAAGGCTTCGGTGATACCACGACGCGGGATACCCATAACTACTCCCACGTAGATGGTTAGTGCGTATAGACCAAATGGCCGACTCGGATCAAATACCAAGATCTCGTTAAGCGCAGTTAAGTATCCATGAACGCCGAACAGGCCAGCCCACTGCCTCCTAGGTGGTCTCAACCTGCCCTGCCGCTCCGCCACAAAGTAACATCGGGGCCGTCGGGAACCCTGTGCCCACCTCTACCGGATGGAGCCACCGTCCTTTCAGCCCCCACATCGAAATCACTTGCGGGTACTCAACGAGTGACCCGACTTTAGTCACCATCTGTATAGTATGTATGTATGTAGTGTATACCGTGATCACCTCCCGAGTGATCACGACCCAATAGTATAGCAAGGCGATCGACACGAATGTAGGGCCAATGATGATAAACTAGCATCCTATACTAAGCATTTAGGATGCGGGTAAGGTATCAATGATTGTAGCAACAATGACAAAGGCTATGCAATGTAATAGGAGTAATCAAATAGTAACATGCTACACTACTCTAATGCAAGCAAGATAGAGAAGAATAGGCGATATCCGTGATCAAGGGGGGGCTTGCACAGTTGCTCGAGACAAGAAGGAGGGTTAAATCACACCGTAGTCGATCGGGTACCAAGAAGCAAGATCGATCTCGGGTCTACCGGGGAAGAAGAGGGGGAAGAACAATAAATACGGAGCAAACAAAACATCACAAAACATAACGAGGCAATACGCGGTGCTAGGTGTGCCCTAACGCAGTACTAGGTGATACCGTGAAAGGGGGGAAACATCCGGGAAAGGATTCCCGGTGTTTCGTGTTTTCGGGCAGAGGAGCCGGAGGGGGAAAGTTGCGAGTTCGATAGGTTAGGGGGGTGTGGCGGACGAACGGGTTGCGTATCCGGAATCGTCTCGCTCGCTCGAGCAACTTTCATGTACAAAGTTTTTCCATCAAGCTACGGATTATTTTATATTAATTTTTAAAGATTTAAGTCATTTTAGGATTAATGTAATTAATTAATTTAGAAAATATCATTACGACGTCAAGATGATGTCAAGATGACACCATCATCAACGCCGACCGTTGACGACCAAACTAGCGGTGGGTCCCGCATGTCATAGGTCGCTAACTAATTAACCAATTTAATCAGTTTAATTAGTAATTAGGTTATTCTAACCAGGATTAGTTTAGTTAAACAGGATTATTAACTTAATTAATTTGCTAATTAATTAATTAATAATTTGTTTATTTACTTCAAATTCTCTTCTCCTTTTTTTTAAGGGATGGCCCCACCTGTCAGGGGCACAATGTGCCCCTACAGTGGCTGTGTGTACGCGTGGGGAAAGGGAGACAGAGGACTCCGGCGGCCCCATCCAGAGCCGCATGGCGAAGCTCGGCGGGCGGCGGCCGTTGGTTAACGCAGCGACGTGAGGCACGTGAGGCGCGGGCGTGGCATTTCGAGAAAGCAGTGAGGGGCGAAGCGGGCGGATGGGTGAGGCGCGGCGGGTGCAGCGGGACGGTGACGCCATGCCGGAACGCGACCCCGGCGACAACATGTTCATCTGCGAACACTTGGAGAACCAGCAGGACGAGGCGCGTGCAGTGGTGTAAGCGATTCGTGTAGGGGCGGGTGAAAGTGACCACGACGACGACGTCCGACGGTGGTGACGACTTGGACTCGTCGGAGCTGAGCCAACGGGGCACGGGGAGGAGTGAGAGGAGGGTGAGGAGGACCGTGAGCTCACAGCGATGCTCGAGGAGGGGCTCGGTGAGGGTGATGGTGCAGCATCCGCAGCGGATCCGACGATGGCGTGCGGTGGCCGGCGTTGGGGAAGAAGCAGCGGGTGATGTGAGGGCGGCCTCGCAGCTCCGATCCAATGGCATAGACGAAGGAGAAGACGATGGCGCTCCTCGGTCGATTTCTAGGCGCGGGAAGGACGATGGCTACGCAGCGCATCGTGGTCAAGGTAACGACGATGGCGACGCCTCTGGATCAAGAGAGAAACGGCGGCGTCAGGTTGGTTACCCCTGATCCAAATCGGGGGGAGAGGGAGGAGTGGACCGTGGGGAAGGGAGTGGGGATCGTGCGATGGGGGCGACGGGATCGGGGTCGAGCCCGATCCGGATCGTGGGGGCGGCGGGGGGTGGGAGTGGTGCTAGGGTTTCTCTGGGGGTGGGGGGCCATGTAGGCTGGCGCGGGATGGGCCGGCTGGCCAGATGGGCCGGCCGGCTGGGCCGAGGTCTAGTTGGCCATAGGGGGCCTGTTGTTTCTTTTTTTTTAGTTTTCCTTTTTCCTTTTCTGTTTCTTTTTATTTGTTATGTTTTGTACTTATCTTTAATAGCAATTAGGTTTAGTAAAATAGGAAACTTGTCCCCATAATTCACATTCCGAAATTAGACAATGCCACAAAAAGTTTGATCCCAAAATAAAATAGTTTAACTTTTTATAATTAATAAAAGGCATTTATTAAACTGGTTATCTTTGTTGTTTTAATCCCATTAGGGTAATTAAATATTCTATACGATGTTGTTTCTCCACCAATATTATCCACAATTTATTTGTCTCATTAAGAACATTTTAGTTTTGACTTTCAAAAACTTTAATTGTTTGACTTGATTTTGAATTTGAAATTTGATTTGTTTTAAACTAACATGAGATTAACAACAGTAATCGAGGTGATGTGGCATCATTAGCAGAGGTTCACTGTAGCTTAAATATCCGGGCGTCACATCATTGCTGCGCAAAAAAGTTCAACAATGTAACATGAGAATGAGATTGACATCAAAGTACGCAAGTGTATATGTGCAAGCATATAAAGGACTGAACCTACGTTTCCAAGTAAGGCACGATAAAGTTGTGCTTGTGCCGAGGACTTTGAAGAATTATCTTGTGGATGTAATTCGCCATAGCACACTAACCTTTATCAAAATCAACATTGCCACAATGCATGATATATGGATCAAGGAAGGCAACTTCTTCATTCCGAAGTAATGGATTTGTGGCATGCAATAGCGACCAAAGTCTCATTAAAGATGGATTGACTACATCGACATTGAAAATATTATCATTGACAACATTATCAAATGGGAGATATATTTTATCAATAGGGAACACGTTGACAAATCCAACAACCTCTATAACTTTGGAAGTGTAACACATCTCACTCTGTTTGTGACCTAGCTACTACGTCTTTGTGTAGAAGCTGAATTTCAATGCTTAGTGCTCTCAACTTGTGTTCTGGTTACATCAGTTCACCAGGTGTAAACATTCGCCATAGGCGCGAACTAGTTCGAACATTCACCACATTTTGTTCTATTGCCTTATTGGCGGTAGGTTCATTAGTTGATTCCTTCTTTCTCTTTCTGTCCTTTTTACGAAGCTGAGCTGAGGGGTCCATAGAAGATGCTTCTCTAGAATCCATTTGTTGCATTTGCTAAAATTTAGTATGGCAATTATGAGTAGTAAAGCGTAAAAAAAAAAAAATAGTGCTAAAATTTCGACATTACCTTTGCTAACAAGAGGACATAGCGAGTGCGAGAAATTTGGCGAAACAGAAATTAATCAACGTTTCACAAAAACATTGGCACTCATGTCATAACCAGCGACTATAAGCCAACACACTAGATGGATCCTAGGCACAAAATTAAAGAAAAATTCAACATGACCTTTGCTAACAAGAGGACATAGTGAGTGCCAGAAATTTGGCAAAATGAAAATTAATCAACGTTTCGCGAAAACATTGGCACTTATGTCATAACCTGCGACTATAAGCCAACACACTAGAGGGATCTTAGGCACAAAATTAAAGAAAAATTCAACATGACCTTTGCTAACAAGAGGACATAGTGAGTGCCAGAAATTCGGCGAAACGGAAGTTAATCGACGTTCGCGAAAACACTGGCACTCATGTCATAACCTGTGACTATAAGCAAACGATACAACAGATCAAATACACACTACTCAAATATAATCCATGCTAAATATTGATCAAAATGTACTTCTATTTACCTTAAAGACAAATAACACTAAGAAAGGTTTGCATGTATTCATAAACTACTAGTATTTATCCTAAATACAAATATGACCATGCATACCAGAGAGGGGAGGCTCTTCACGTTCGAAGGTGGCACGAGGCCTCCGCTGTTGGCGGGGGAGGTTGACATAGACGCAGGGCGCCTATCCATCACGGTAGAGCTCTGTGATGGCGGTGGCGGCGGCGACATCGGCGATGACGAGTCGACTGATATGGTGTTGGAGGGGGAGGCCATGCCCACGGCAGCGCGAGGAGGGGGCACGGCCGCGTGGAGCGGCGACCACTGGGGCGAGATTTGAGGTGGGAGGAGACAGAGCGGGGGGGTTACGGTTTGGGGGCGAATCAATTTTTGGGTGGAAATTGAACTGCGAGCGACGTGGGTTTAACAATCATGGGTGCGGGATAGCGCTAGCCACCCGAAAAGCGAGAAGTTGTGGCGGCCAGTATGTAGCACCCACCACTGCTAAGATGACCTCCTTTTGGAGGGTACCACAATTTCAGCTGTGGCGGGGAGGAAGGCTCGCCCACCACTATTGGTCGACCGAGCAGTGGCGGTCGGTTTTTCCTGCCCGCCACAGTTAGGTTTCAACACGCGCCCAAATCTAGAAATGCAGTGGTGGCCATTTATTATCACCCGCTATTGCTATCTTTCCCAATTAACAGTGATGGGTGATATAGTGCGCCCGCCACTCATTTGTTTTCACCTATAAGCCCTTTCCAAGTAGTGTCGATAACGATTGTAAAGTACTTTTGCTAAGCTCTAGGTGTATAACGGATTTTGGGCCAATATGCACCTTGAGGACTACTGTCCATATATATGCAGAGCATAAAATGCACCGATAAAAAAAGTCATGCATAGGTTAAAAATTCATGCATGGGTGAACTTGTCTTGTTTGTTGATGTCACTGGTGCACTCTTGATTCTTCAAACTCATAGTGGTTACACTCGCGAAATCTAAATTTTTAAATAACTCATACATAATAACAACATTCATTCAAAGGGAATACTTGGATGAGTGACAAATAAGAATCCACCACACATACTACTAGTGTATTAGATTTCGGTTTAAGTGCATTTGAATCTTCTTCAAATGGTGTATGTGTTAATGTTTAATTGAAATGAATTTCAATTACAACTTGAATTTCATACTTGACTTAGTTTGGTTTCAAATTGAAATTATTGAAATTCATTTCTAAGTTTAAATTTGATTTCAAAATTATTTCATAATTAAACTTGGTTCAATTTCCAATTGAATTTAATATTTGAATTCGAATAGGTTTGCTTATTGAATTTATGTTTGAATTTGAATTGTGTATATTTTGAATTAGGTTCAAATAATTTGAAAAGGTTTACTTGAATTCATAGTGAAAGTTTGGGTTGAAATTCAATTTGGACTTAGAATTAGGATTTAAACTTGTTTTGAATTATTTCTAATTTGAACTTCCATTTAATTTGAGTTTAAATTTGAAAATTTGGGTTCAATTTCAAATGAGTTCAAACTTTATCAATGTTAATCATGAATTTATTAGTAAAAGGTTTCATTTTATTTGGATTTATGAATTTGAGTATAAGTTATATTTAAGTTGAATTTGAATTCAATTTAATTTCAAATTTCCTAAAGTTCATATATGTTTTAAAAATGATTCCAAAATTTAAATTTAAACTTATGAAAAAGCAAAAAGAATTATTAAATTTGGTTTCATAGTATAAAAGTTATAAAGAAATTAATTTTAACTTATTTAAAGCTTCTATTAAAACTTATTTGAATTAAAAGAGTAATTTTTTTCAAATTTGAATTTACACTCAGTTCATTTAAAAGTTTAAGTCAATAGGAACATAATTATTTAAAAAGAGTTATAGTTTGCATTTTAGACCCTAATTAAGTTTGAATTTGGTTATATTTGAAATTCAAGTTTAAAATACTCGAAAGTAAAATTAATTTTTTCTGGATGAAAGGTTTCTCTACATGGATCATTTTGCAAAAAGTTTCACTTCATTTGGACTTAAATTAAAAGGTTATGATGGGTGTAAGTTACATGGGCTTTTCTACAAAATTTACGGAGACTAATTCGGGCGAATTGTTTTTTATGTTGAAAACATGGACACGTGGCACCATCTAATTGACTGGTACCATTTCCTTTAAGTGATCTAACGTGGAGCGTCAATGGACGGCTCATAGGTTGTACATGCTCGAGTTTAAGTGATCTAGTCTCTAGCTCTAGATCTAGATCGGACAACTGAGACGGGAAGGGAATCACCGAGTAGGGCTAGGTCATCGGATATGGAGATGGTGGTGCTGTGCGTCTCAGGTTCGATGGTTGCAGTGTCTTCGGTGGTCATTGCAACGCGGAAAGGGGTCGTCAGCGTGCAACCTGTCATAGCAAACTCACGGCGTTGGCAGCTCGCCTGAGTTGCGGTGGCATTCAGGTGCATTGGGAAGAACTCGGGCTCGATGCTCTGATGCTCCCTGTACAAGTAGATGAGTCAGGGGTAGAGTCGTAGAGAGAAGAAACACGCGTCGACCGGTAACCAAAGGAGCGGCAAAGACTCATCGGAGGTGACAGAGTGGCCCGCCGGAGTACGGCGACAGATATGGCGGCTCTCGGACAATTCTGAGTGGTCTAGTCGCGTATAAGTGTGGGAGAGCTAGGGAAATGAGAGAGAGGAGGCCGAGGGTATTTATAGGGGGCTTAGGGAGGCCTTCTACTACCGTGGATGAGTTGATCGATCAGGTTTAGTAATGCAAAAGTCCCAAGTCCCACACGATAGCGCAAACCTTTCTCCACAAGTGAGTCATCCACTACCTCGCCTACTCCACCTGAGCACATTGTCATCTCTCTTCCTCCGTGGTTGAAAGTTCTCTTCATCCTCCATGACAGCAAGCCCTCACTCACTCCCGTCATCCCTTCTAAGGAGGTGTTGCAATCGTTGATGTTGGGAGAGGCACTACAGCAAGCCGGTGCCACGAGGAGGATGCGGCTAGCTGGCCGACGACTATGAGGTGTTGCGGTGTGGCCGTGTGGGAAGGCAGCGTGGTTACATGGGGTGATGTCGCGACCAGGCATCGGCGATGCCAGAACCAATGAAACTGGTGGTGGTACCTGCAGGAACCAAAGCTACGATGATGATGGGTTGAGGCTACAATGGAGCGGCGCGGATGTTGTGGCCGGGCATCACCAATGCTGGGACTAGCAACGGGTGGTGTTGCAACCGGCAGAGCCGAAGTTGCAATCAGTAGCAGTAGAGCTGTAACCGGCATTTGGCGAAGCTGCAACCTCGGCCGCGTCGACTGCGACCGATGAGGACAATTGCTACGACTGCCCATGGCAAGGCCAAATTTCATGTTTTGACCCTTTTCATAAATTTAGCCAGATCTGACCCTAGTCTCAAAACAATTAGGAACTGACCCTTTTTGTTGGGGAACGCGATAATTTTCATAAAACTTCCTACGCACACGCATGATCTATCATGGTGATGCATAGCAATGAGAGGGGAGAGTGTAGTCCATGTACCCTCGTAGACCGAAAGCAGAAGCGTTATGACAACGCGGTTGATGTAGTCATACGTCTTCACGATCCGACCGATCCTAGTACCGAAAGTATAGGACCTCCGCGATCTGCACACGTTCAGCTCGGTGACGTCGTCGGATTTCAGGTTCTGGCAAAACCCTTGAGGTTCGAACACTTGGGTCTGCACGAAGATTTCCCCCTACCTAATCGCGCCCTCAACCTCGCCATGATCTCAAAGCTTAGCTCGACGAACTCGCAACACAAGGGACATGAGATTTATACTGGTTCGGGCCACCACTGTGGTGTAATACCCTACTCCAGTGTGGTGTGATGGATTGCCTCTCGGTCTGAGGGTGAACAGTACAAGGGGAAGAACAGCCTCCTGAGGTGAGGTGTTCTTGTGCTTGGTGGGTGTGGGGATGAACTTAATGAGTTCGAGATGAGTTGCCTCCTACTGTGGTGGCTAGTCCTATTTATAGAGGCCCTGGTCCTCTTCCCAAATATTGAGCGGGAAGGGAGCCAACAATAGCAAATTTGAAGGGGGACAGCTAGTACAAGCTATCATGACTAAAGTTGGTCTTCGCCTGCCAAAGGCTCTAGTGGTGACGCCATCTTGGGCTCCACGGTGACCTCCATCCTGCCGTCTTGCTAGTCTTTGGTCTCGTTGCACCGATATGGAAACCTTTGCCTGATGCCTCGGTACTCCTCGCCTGTGCTTGCCTCCTTAGCACCAAAGAAGAAACAAGGACACTGTGCGCGCTGGCGCCTACCTGGCACCCGCCTGGTCTTGGTCGTCATGGCTTATGTCATTGGAACCTCACGAGGTTTGTCTTGCCTTGAGATCTCTTTGCCTCTCGCGAGCCAGCCTGGTGAGGCCGCCCCCGAGGAGGTCTTGTGTCATCCGCCTCACGAGGCTTGGCCCCTCGCAAGGGTCTTGAGCGTTTGTTGGTGAAGACGGGCCGCACTGGGCCGAGTGGAGCCACGCCGTGGGCCGCAGGTAGGCAAGTCTGGGGACCCCCGTTCCCAAAACGCCGACAGTAGCCCCGGGCCCAAGGCGCGCTCGGACTTGGCTTGGGGGCAAAGCCAAAGGGCAAGTGCAGAGCGCCGTGGGCCCCAATAGCCTGCGGCCTTGGCTGACGCGTGGCGACTGATTGGACGTGGGTGGCCCCGCTTCCCCACGCAACCTTGAAATCTGCCTGGCTAGGCGGCCACGACATCCTACACAGTTATTACCCCTCTGCTGGCAATGCATTCCCTAACTTCTCCGCTTGCTCGTACCTCTCCTTCCTCTTCCAATCCGACTTGAGCTCAATCCTCTCAATCGCCATGGCATCGAACCGGACGGAGAAAGGGAAGAAGCCCTTGTCCTCAGCCTAGCCCACCTCCGGCCGTCAAGCCTGCCATCGGCTGATCGCGGGTGCTCAACCAGGAGGCCATGGATAAGGTCCGCCCTGCGCTCGCTACCAGCTTCAACGAATGGGGAGGGACGGTGGCCTCGCCTGCGTCCCGAGCCACCGTTGATAGGACAGCCACAGAGGTCCAGTTCTTCGTCGACACCCTATGGGCTGGCCTGGTTCCTCCCTTCTCCGCCTTCTTCGATGCCGTGCTTTCCCGTTACCACATCCATATGCTACACCTAGATCCCCAATCTGTCACCCTTCTCGCCGTCTTCGCCTTCTTCTACGAGGCCATGGTGGGCATTGCCCCTTCTGTGGCCCTCTTGCGCCATTTCTTCTTGCTGCACCTGACCAACCCCCGGCAGTGCTTGGGGTGCCTGAGCTTCCAGGCCGTGGCGGCGACAGCCGGCCGGGATTGACTTTGATCTCCCGCCATCCTCGAGCGAGTTTCGGATGCGGTGGGTGTATGTTGATGTCAGGGTACTCAGCCCCTGCTCTTGCCTCCGTCGTCCCCCGCTGTCCCCAGCTCCGGCTGGGGCCACGAGGAGCTCGTGAGATCTCGCCTCACTTTCATCTAGTACCGGCTAAGGAGGCTGAAGGATCTTGGTGTGACCGCTCCCAAGGTGATGAAGGAGTTCCTCCAGCACCGCATCGCCCCACTCCAGCGCCATTCCCAGCCGATGTGGGCTCTGACCAGCGACCAGGATCACATGAGGCTTCAGGAGTCGGGGCTTCCGGCCGAGGCACGAAGGACGGTGCTCAAAGTCTTGGCCGGTGACCCTTCGCCGGGTGATTTGTTGCAGGGGGTTGTTTCTTGTACAACTGCTCGAATAGGGTGGAGTTCACGGGGCAGATGCCCTCCTTCGATGAATGGGGGCTACGTCCAGTTAGCCTTGTGGGGCCTCGTCAGAATCCCGTCACCGTGGTTCCTCTCCTTGTCGCTGGTGCCAAGCTTGCCCCAAGAGCGAACGCAGGGAGGCAACCACCGCTAGAGGCCAAAGGCGCGTGTGCCGAGGTGTCGATGTCGTCTGAGGCTCCCGAGGCGTCATCCTCGGGAATCCGCGATTATCATCTTGGGGCGGCAGCTGTGGGGGTGACGCAGCCCGCTGCTCCTGAGGCCGAGGCTCCTGAGGCCTTGGCGGGTCATCACGAGGCGGAGCCCGACAGCTCTCCCTAGCCTGGCGCTCCTGAGGTCGTCTCCTTGGGTGCTTGACCAGTCGCGCACCGCACTGGCCGCCACGTACAACACTTGGGCCGGTTCCGCGTGGACTTCACGGCGCTCTATAAGAGGAAGGGTTCTCCAAGCTGCAGTAGTGGCACAGTCCGGCCGTTGAAGCATAGGAAGTACATCGCCATAGACAAGTAAGTACCTTATTTTTGTAATTCCTCGAGTGCTGCTTCCCGTCCTGACGGTGGGTCTTCAGGGTCCCTCCCACCAAGGTCGTGGAGTCTCCTGAGGAGCGAACTCCTCCTGCCTCAACTTCCTCTCTAGCCTTGAGCGCCCCAAGCCGGTGCACCGCCTCCGGAGCGGGGTCGACTGGAGAAGCAAGTCTGCCTGCAACGCGCCTCGAGCCCGTGCCCTTGCTATCTTTCCTCCGTGACGTTGCTTGGGGTGAGGCCGGCGTGCCAAGGGCTCCTCCTCTGGTCGTGGACAGTGGCTGGATGGCTTCGATCTTGGTCCCCCCTTCAAGCAGCGGGTCCATGCCTACCCGGGCCCCTCGCGGGGCCTGGCTAGCGACCGAGGGGGCACCAGCCCCCAGCCCCCTGTTGAGAGGGGGTGAGCCGATCCGGACCCCATCGGCAAATCCCGTGGCGGAGGACAGAATGGGCGCGCGCTTAAGGTTGCATACGAATGAGGCACCGTCCGCCACGAGCTTTTCCAGGAGGCGATGGGCATGATGAACCGGCTCGGTGGGGAACTTGCGGACGTAGATGCGCGCCTCGAGGCCAAGGGTCTTCGGCTGATGGAGGAGCGGCATAAGTTGAAGGTGGCCATCAACCTCGGGCACCACCAGCGCGAGCTTGACATTGCGAAGGCGAGGCATCTCTCGCGACCTCGCGCGAGGCCTGCTTCTGAGCATTGGAAAAAGCCTGGGAAGCCGACCGCCGCCGCGAGATCACAGAGAAACACGCGTGGGAGCTCTAGGCCTGGAGCGCTTCCTTGGAGCAGCAGGTGGAGGCACGCCAAGCCGCCCTTGCGTCAACGAGGGGGACGCCTGCTGACGAGGAAGAGATCCTGAAGCGCGAGGAGGCGCTGGCGCTGGAAGCCATAGAGCGCAGCCTCGAGCTTGAGCGGTTGGAGATGAGGAAGCGCCAAGTTGCCCTAGCGGAGGATGCCATCAGCGCGCGTGAGGCCCGGGTCCAGGAGGACGTCGACCGCTGCGTGGCCGAGGCTCGCGTGGATCTTGCGAGCCGGTATGACGTGAAGCTGAAGCTCGTAGAGACCGAGGCTCCGGGCAGGACTGCTGTCCTCAAGTCTAGGCTAACCGAGGCGGAACGGTGCGAAGAGGCCACTATAGCCGCCTTGGCCTCGGCGTAGGCTAAGCTGGCCTCTGCCCATGCCGAGCTGCTTCCTCTTCAGTAGCGGGTTGCCAACGCCGAGTCCATCACACAACAGAACAGGGAGGAGGTGCTTCAACGGCAGACGCTGGAGCGCGTGCGCGCCCCCATGCTTGAGGGTCTCAGGAACAGGGCCAACGCGGCGCTGGGCCATATCTGTGATGAGAATGCCCCTCATCCCCACGCGAACGACTACGCCAGCCAGCTCCGCTTCTTTACCGACATGGTGACGCGCCTGGAGAATCGCTCCGAGAGAGCTCGCCAACTTGTTGAAGAGAGGAGTCGTAGTCTGCTTGGGCCTGCGTTCTCCCGTGTCTTCAGCCATCTCCAAAACACCTATTGCAACTTTGATTTTGACACTGTCGGGGCGTAACGTCTCTCTGTGGCCTCGAACACCTATGGGGCACTGGGGGCCCCTTCTAGTTCGGCAAGGGAGCGGGGGTCGTGCGCAGAGCAGATCGAGGTCGAGCGCGCGGGGGAGACGGGCAATTTTTACCCAGCTTCGGGGCTCTCCGGAGAGATAAAACCCATACTGCTGCCTTTTTGCTTGTTATTTGATCTTGCTCGAGCGTGCGAGCGTATGGTGGTGTCCTAGGTATCGAATGGATCGAACCCCTTCTACGTGCGCATGGGCCTCCCTTTATACTCAAGGGGGGATCCACAGTGGCAGCAGAGGAAGAGGGGTAGAAAGGTAAAATGCGGGTTGGTATAACAAAGTGCCCCTACCTAACTCGACGGTAGGGACAAGGGCATTAAATGCCCGTCTGTCGCCCTAACAAATGTAAAGAAGCGACCGTTAGGTGAACTACCGCTGCCACGATGGCGCCTCTGTCACTCCGTTTACACCCGCCCGCATGGCTGTGTAGTGCCTCGCCATGTGCCCTTGGGATGGTTTTGTGATGACGCGTCCTTTGGGTGCGCTGGGGTTTGGCGGCAGCTTTGCCGCGGCAAGTGCCTTGTCATGCCCTTCTCTGTTGTGCCGCAAGCTTGCGGCTGTCGGGCTTGCCGGGTGCTGGGCGCCGCGGCAAGTCTTCTGGTGATGCCTCGGTTGGCCTTCCCGGCAAGCTCTTCTTGCCGGGGCCTTCGTTTTCTTGGTTAGTACTTTGTTCTTGAATGGCAGTAATAAGGAACGGCGGAGGGCCTTGGCGGGCGCCCGGCGAGCCTTGCCGCGGGGTGTCGCGACTACCCGTGCACAAGTTCGGGGTACTAAGGTACCCCTACTTTAGTACACCGACAGAGCCCCTGCTCGGGCCATACACGGTGCCGAAGCGTTGTTGGGCGGGCCCAAAAAAGTGCACGGCACGCGTGGCCTGGGTCCGCATGAGAATCAGTTCGTGTCCTCCGCGCCCCGCGAACGGGCACGCTGTCGATTGCGGCGTCGTGGGAGACGTGGGGCGTGTGCGGTCTTTAAGGCATCCACCCCCGTGATCATGGTGCAGGGCGAGGTCATTTCGTCCGTCGCTCCGGCTCCGCTTTTTCGCCACGCGGCTCCCATGCATGGGGGGTCGTGGGTGGCGAAGGTGGGAGACCGAGCCATCACGGGCGAAGATGGCGAGTCGGCCCCGCTCCTCTGCCCCCCTTGCTCCCTGATTGGCTGAGCGGGGAGGCTGAGCCCCCACCTCGCCCTATAAAAGGGACGGAAGGGGAGCACAATAGTCTCGCACTTCCTCTTCTTCCTTCGTCTTTAACTCCCGCTACTCTTCCCCACATCTGCCATGGAGGGAGGGAATCCCGGTCCTTCAACGGTGGCAGCGAGGGTTGCCTCCAGGCAGCGCGCCTCTCCCTATCCCGCGCCCGCGGCGGCGGAGCCGGCCACGAGGGGGAGAGGGAGGGGGCGAGGCCGCAGACGAGGTCGAGGACGTGGTCGAGGCGCTCGGGGGAGAGGCGGCCGGGCGAGCGCGCCTCCCGCCTCCGCCGGGCGTGCTCCTTTCCTCGAGGCGGTCCACACCGGGGACGACCCCCGGGAGTTCTTCATCAAGCTGCGCCGAGCACCTCATCGCCGTCTCCGGCTGCCGGCCCCGTTCGCGAGCGCAATGGAACTGGATCCGCCCGAGATGTTGGAGTTGCGCATGAGGGGCTGCGGGATCAGCGGCACTCGAGTCAGTGTCGTATCCCCTGCCCCCGGCGTGATGTACTTCGATCGAGGGTGGAAGACGCTCGCGCAAGATCCACAGCTTGACGGCGGGGTTTACCCTCCATTTTAAGTTAATGGAGGGCGACCTTCTCGCCGTCAAGGTCTTTGGGACTCGGCACCGGGCGAGATGTGTGTGGACAGCTCCTCCGATAGCGAAGGCCCCTCCTCGAGCGAGAGTGACGAGGAGGGAGCTACAGCGACGACGACGGGATGGCGGGTCCGACTAGGCGTCGGACGCTGCCTCAAGGCCACCGGCGACCCCATCATCCGGTCGCCGCCTTCGAACTCCCCGGGCCGTCTCCTTGGGCGGTGGCGAGGGAGGCTGCGAAGAGGAAGAGGGTGGCGGCAAGGCCGTCAAGTCGGCACGAGGGCGAGGCGCTCGATAAGCGTGGCCGACGCCCCACCACCCGTCTTCGAGCTCGCTTCCGCGCCTCCGCCTCCGCCAAGCTCTGGCCGCCCCGGAAGTTCTCTTGGTGTCTTCGTGCCCGTAGCTCTCCTAAGCGCCTTTTGCCCTTCCCGCAAGCTTTCTTGCCGGGCCTCCTTGACCTACCTCTGAATAGAGAAACAGAGAGGGATTAGGCATCTTATCTTTCAATTTGTAAGCCTTCGGCCTTAGTTTGTATTTAAAATCTGTAATCCTCTCTATCATGTTTTTCATCCTCTATGGACTTGTACTAAATCGATGTTTTTAATGAAAAGCGGGAACGCTTGCGGACTAAGTCCTTTACTTGATTTTGTGCCTTGTACGCTCCCACCCCACGCTTCTAGGGAACTTGCCGGAGCGAACACACCCGCCGAGTCGCGGGACATCGCAGCCACCTGGCGGTGTTGCTTCCGCAAGCAACCTTGCCGGCCGATTATGCACGCTTGTGTTTGTTGAGCGGACTCGAAACAAACCAAGGGCGCAACTTGTCCGCGACTCGCTCCTCCGCCGCACGGGTTTTACAAGACACGCTCGCTCAAGGACGCGCCAAGCCTCCCGGTCCATAGGAGGATGCATGACGAGGATGAAAACTTATCGACTCCGCAGCCCCGGCGACATTAGCTTGTCGGGGAATCTTGGCTTCGGCGTCCGGCAACTTTGGCTCCGCCAAGATCCGAGTCTGGTGTGCCTTCTTCGCCCTTGTCGCCGACGCCTTGCTGCCTCCAGGGCCCCCGCCCGTCGCGAAGGAGCTTTGCACTTGCAGCCCCAATGAAGCTGGCTTGTCGGAACCCGTCGCGCTAGCTTCCTTCCGCTTCTCCTTGTCCTTGTGATTATAGCCACGAAAACAAGCGAGACAATACTGTAATAAGCTATTCTTTCATGGTGCGACTCTGCAACGCGATGCCATGCTTTGCCTTTCAGATGTTTACACTTCACGCTTCTAGGGAACTTGCCGGGCGCTAACACACTTGCTGAGTACAGAACATCGCAGCCTCTTCGGGCGGTGTTGTTTCGGCAAGAAACCTTCTCGGAAGAAGTTGCGGCGACTTGAATTGTTGAGCGGACTCGGAAACAAATCAAGGGCGCAACTCAGCCGCGAGTTAGTTCCTCAGCGCACAAGTTTCTCATACGAAGGGCGCCCTACGGCAAGGCTTGCTACGTTATGCCCTCCACTTCGTTATATCCTTTGTACGTTCTTACCCCACGCTTCTAGGAACTTGCGGCGCTAACACACTTGCTGAGCACGGGACATCAAGCATCACCTGGCGGTGTTGTCTCCGGCAAGAAACCTCTTCGGGCCAGTTGCGTGCACTTGTATTATTGAGCGGACTCGGAAACAAAGCAAGGACACAACTTAACCACGAGTCGGTTCCTTCGCGCACAAGTCTTGCGTACAAAGGACGAACGCACGAGGAACATAACATAAAAAGCATGGGACTAAGAAGTGCTCAGTACAAAAACTCGGGTGACTTAGCTTTTCCGTCTTCAGCAATCCGTCGAGGCCGTGCTTCTTCCCTGATCCCCCCCTTGTATGTTTTCATCCTCACGCTGAGGAACCCCCGGCGCAAGAAACACACTTGCCGAGTGCAGGACATCAAGAGCTCATTGGCAAGGTGTTGCCTCCGCGGAAGAACTCGTCGGGCTGGTTGCGGTGTACCTCTTTTTTTACCGTCGAGCGGACTCGAAACGGATCAACGGCGCAACCTAACCACGATTCAACCCCTCTGCGCGGGTTCTTCATACAAGGTACGGACTTTCGGAGAGCACAACTCAAAAGTTTGAAGCTTGGCAACTTTCTTTGCCTTACTGGCTGGCAGAGCTCGATGGTGCGTCCTCGACAGCAGCGCGGCACTCCGGAGAGGCGGGCTTGCCGGAGCGAACACCAGAGCCGTTCTTGCCGGGCTTAGTCTTTGGTTGGTTTGCCTTCTTGCACTTGCCCGCGGAGCTCGATGGTGCGTCCTCGACGGCAGCGTAGTACTCCGGGGAGGTGCGCTTGCCGGAGTGAGCATCAGAGCTATCCTTGCCGGACTTGGCCTTCTTCTTCCCCCGGGGAGCCTCAGCAGCAAGTGGCTCGCGCTCTGCTGCGGCTGCTGCTTCCCGGTAGATCTTGTCAGCGCAGATGAGTGCATCCCTCTTGTCGCTTTGGACAGCAATGACACTCATCGGGCCTGCATCTTGAGCACATTGTATGCGTGGTGAGAGGCCGCCATGAACTTGGCGAAAAGGGTCGGCCGAGTATCCCGTTGTAGGGCAGGGATATCAGCCACGTCAAACGTGACCCTCTTAGTCCTGAAGTTCAATTCGCTGCCGAACGTCACCGGCAATGTGATCTTCCCCTTGGGCTGGCTCCTTCCCGGATTTATCCCTTGAAAGGTGCCAGTCTCTTCAAGCTCGCTGTCGGGGATCTGGAGCTTCTTGAGTACCGCGGAGGAAATCAGGTTCAGGCCGGCCCCGCCGTCAACCAGCATCTTTGTGACCTTGAGGTTGCGGATTGTTGGTGAAACCAACATCGGCAAGCACCCGACCGCAGTGACGCGATCAGGGTGGTCCTCAACGTCGAAGACAATGGGCGCGGTTGGACCACTTCAGAGGCTTGCGGCGCCTCGGACGGACGGCTCTGCGGCGCTCACTTCGCACCCATTGCTTGAGTTGGCGGTGCGAGGTGTGTAGAGAGCGCGCCGTCGATGCACAACACCTCTGTTGCCTTCTGAAACTCCTGGTCATCGGTCTCATCTTCCTCCATCTCATCATCCTCATCTTCATCTTCGTCTTTGTCGCGGCCGCGGGGAGGCCTGTCTCCTTGCCGCGCCTTGGCCTTGCCGAGGAGCCCCTCCCCGGCGGGAAGCTTCTTGCCGGATCCTCCGCCACCTCCTTGGGCTCTCTCCTTATCGCGGCGCTCGTATTCAGCTTTCTGCAGCTCCGCCATCTGCTCCACTTTCTTGCAGGTTTAGAGATCATGGCCCTTGGTACGGTGGATCTTGCAATATCGCTTGCCGAATCTATCCTGCTTGTCGGCGGCTACCACAGCCTCGCCGGAGTCGTCGGTCTTGGCCTTGTCGGAGCCGCCTCCGTTGCCGGAATGCTCAACAGCTAGTACATCCTTAGCCTTTCTCTTCCAATTGTTCCGCCTCCGGTTCTTCCTTGCCGGGGCGGCGTCCTCACTGTCAGATCCTTCTGCTCCGGCAACCTCTCCGGGGATTTTCCTCCTCCTCGGCCGGGCACACTTGTCGCCGTGAGCATAGAGCTCGTGACATCTCTGATTTTCCACATCGCCATCTCCTCCTCATCCTGCTTGTTACGCGACGTTCGATGAAACGCGCTAATAACCGCGCAGGGTGGACATCTGGGATGTTGCGCTGCACTGGCTGAATCTTTGTATATACTTGCGCAGGGCTCCCCTCCTTTCGACGAGCAAGTGGAGGTCACTCTCCGCCATGAGGCTTGTGGCCACCCGTGAAGGCGCCGACAACCTGATGACATAGGTCCGCCCATGAAGAGATGGAGCCGTCCGGCAAGTGCATGAGCCAAGATCGACATTAGGCTTGAGTACCGCCGGAAGTAGTTGGCGAGGATCTTCTCGTCGCGTCCTCCGCAGCCTCGCACCGCGATGGTGTAGATGCCGAGGAACTCCGACGGATGTATCCTGCCATCATACTTCTCGCACGCCCGCTTGAAGTTCTTGGTTTTAATATCGACTTGCCGCAGCTCGCGGGTGAACGCAGGGCAACCTGCCGCAGACTGGCAAGTCGCCGTTCCGAGTGCGTGTAAGTCGACGGGCGGGCCAAATGCGCTGGTCGATTGGCATCACGCTTCTCTCCGGCTGGCGCGAAAAGAAAGCATCTTCGTGTTGCCGTTCTTGGAGAACGTGGCGCTGATCACGGCGAAGTTCGCGGGTCCGGACGACGCGGTGGAGTCGGCGTCAAGGTTGGTCCAATGAAGTTGGCGATCTTGGCCTTTGGGGCTGGGAGCGACGAAGCGGCACCCCAGCGGTCCTGTCGGCGCCCGGCCTGCGCGGGCATCTTGTCGGGCCTCGACGCTCGGTCGCCGGGCTTATCGCCGTTAAGCGGCCGATGAGGCTGTATATGGTCATCCTCCGCCGCCGATCTTGTGTGGCGCCGAGGGTAATCTAGAAGCAGCTGGGCTCGGGCCGCGCTTCCTCCGCTGTCTTGGGTGGCGGTGGCGACGAGCGGCGCGAGGAGCGGATGTGCTCGGACTCCCAACCGGATTGGGAGGAGCAACACCGTCCGGCGACCATACTCACTCGCGCCAACATGCGGGCGCAGCATGCCGACCTCGGCGCCCCGCGACCCACCGGCTTGGCCTTGCTCCGCGAGCACGGTGCTAGGAGCACCGGGCGTTGTTGACCTTGCACCTCTGGGAAGGGTGCGGCGTCGCACCGCCGCCGACGCTATGGGCCTTGTTCTGGATCTGGTGACGACGCGAGACCCATCGGCGGCACCGCTCCTCCGCCAATGGCCCACCTCACCGCTTGCTTGTTCGCGGTGGTGGCGGAATTGATGTAGACGGAGCGCCACCTCCGAAGGCTTCTTCTTCGGTGGTATGTTGACGATGACGCTGATGTAGCGCGCGTGGAGACCGGATCAGATGCTCACGACCTCGACGCCCCCCTACCTGGTGCGCCAAAGATGTCGGGGCGTAACGTCTCTCTGTGGCCTCAAACACCTATGGGGCACTGGGGGCCCCTTCTAGTTCGGCAAGGGAGCGGGGGTCGCGCAGAGTAGATCGAGGTCGAGGCCTGGGGAGACGGGCGATTTTACTCAGCCGGGGCTCTCCGGAGAGATAAAACCCCATCGCTGCTTTTTGCTTGTTATTTGATCTTGCTCGAGCGCGCGGCGTATGGTGGTGTCCTAGGTATCGAATGGATTGAACCCTTCTACGGCGCATGGGCCTCCCTTTATACTCTGAGGGGGGGATCCACGGTGGCAGCAGGGAAGAGGGGTAGAAAGGTAAAATTGCGGGTTGGTACAACAGCGACAACTGTGATGCCTCTACCTAACTCGACGGCGGGGACAAGGGCATTAAATGCCCGTCTGTCGCCCTAACAAATGTAAAGAAGCGACCGAGACACCGCCATTGCTCCCGTACCCGAGGCCATCCGAGGTGACCTGGCATGCTGGGTGGAAGACAATGTGGACGTGCTGGTCAGGGCCTTCACTTCTGATGATGATGCGGTGGTGGTCGCGGCGGACGAAGGTGATGTGGTCGACGACGGGAAGGGCAACACTACTGACGGTGACGGGGATGCCAGCGACAGCGACACCAGTGACGCGTCTGAAGGCGACCCGAGGGATGCCGTGAGCGACATGTCCGATTGAACCCTTGCTTCCCTGTTGTTTATCCTGCATGCTAAAACTCGGGCACGGCCCTGGAAGTTGTAAGAGCATTTTGGGAGGGGAAGCCCCTCATGTGAACAGATTGATGTCTCTAATTCTTAGGCCAAGCTGAATATATGTCTTCATGAACCCGTGAACCCTGCGGTGGGTTTGCTGTTGTAATTTACCTTGGACAGAACAGGCCCCAAGCTGGACCGTGAGGTCGCGAGTTTCTGAGGAGCCTGTGAGGAGCTTGCCGATCCGCTCGAAGGGGCCTCACGTGCTATGTCCAGCCCCCACTCGCGAGGGGCTCGCGAGGAGGAGGCAACAGCGCAAACTCCGAATTAGGGTAGGAACCAAATTGCAAGAAATCGCACGAACGAGAAAAGGCACCCCCGCACACATCAATGAAAATTCAACTTCAACTTAAATCCAAAGCCAGAAAGTGGGGCTACAGAAAAAGAGGTTAAAAGCAAATGGCTGTGTCCGCGCCTAGTCTAGTCTTATTGTCTTCTCACCAACGCGGAGCTAAGTGCTACTACTAGGACGTGGGAGGGAGCCCCCGAGGCCCGAGGGCGGCACTCATGAGACTCCGGGGCATGCACAGCCCCACTCATTATTACGTGAGAGTGTCACGAGTGGAGACCTTCACAGGCGCGAGCCTTACTTCATATCGCCACACGAGGGCCCCGCCTTGCACCGCCCTCGACCACCATTGGGGGCGTCCAGAAACCAGGACGTCACCAAGGGGCAAAGGGGACACCAGCGGCGCCCTCGGTGACCACGAGTCCTCTGCCGGGGGGAAGGCTCTCCAGCGCCTCCCCGGCAGAGGGCCTACCTCCGGGGAACGCCCTGCTCCGTGCGGCACGGGGAAGGGCCTTGCTCCCGGCCCCTCTCCTGCAGCCCCTAGTGCGCTCCCCCTGGCGAAAGAGAGGTTGTCGAGTTGGGGCCGCCATCCGCCGCCGTGACCTGATTCTCCGGTGACCCATGGTTAGCGTAAGCTTGCTCCTGAGAGACTAGTGGTACCCTATAGCTGTTATCGCCGGCGTGGTTGGTGAGGTTCCCGAGAGGCTCCTGGAAGGCCTCAGCTTCTAGCGCCTCCTCTTCCCTGCTCGGCTCGAGGAACGAGCTGGGGTCGTCTTCTAGAACATACTCCTGGTCCACCATGCAGGGCACGTAGGCCTCCGAGGCTGTCGCCTCGAAGACCTCGCCGTAGTGCCCGACGCTCCACATTGCCCGGCCCAACGCACTGCCCTGAGGATGGTAGGGCGGCATCCCACCGGGGCCGTAGGTGGCAATGCTCATACCCGCGCTTATTGGGGGTGGTGCGGGTGCGATTGGGCGTCCGGTGCTGCTGGTCACGCCGGTGTTGATGAAGCCCAAGGGTGCGGCGAGGCCCGCCATGCGATCCGGCCGCGGCCTAAGGTGCAAGCAGGGAGCAGAAGGGCGGTGCTCCAGAGGCCGCGACGTCCAAGAGCTCGGCGACGCACTCCAGCAACGCATCCCGGCCGCTCTCCATTAGCCAGCAGTGCAGCAATTCCAGTGCCACCGTGAGCGCGACCCTCATGTTTGCTTGTTACCGTCTGCTGTGCGGCGCCATGGCCGCGGCGTGGCTTGAGTCCCTCGCGGCTGCCCGCGCTTGTCGTGGAGTAAGGGCGGAAGACGTGTAGCCGCGCCGCCTGCGCCCCATGGCGTTTGGCGGTGCGTGCGCTGCATGGGGCGTGAGGTTGATGTCTTCTTGGGCGGACGCGCCGCCCGAGCTGGCCAAGCTGCCCAGCGGTCGGCGTTGGTCCTCGGGGCTCCGGTCATCGGAGCTGTGGAGCGTCGGCAGATCAACCGACGGAGGAAGCTCCGGCGCACCCCTACCTGGCGCGCCAAATGTCGGATTTCGGGTTCCGGCAAAACCCTTGAGGTACGAACACTGGCGTGTGCACAAAGATTTCCCCTACCTAATCGCGCCCTCAACCTCGCCACGATCTCAAAGCTTAGCTCAACGAACTCGCAACACAAGGGCCACGAGATTTATACTGGTTTGGGCCACCATTGTGGTGTAATACACTACTATAGTGTGGTGTGGTGGATTGCCTCCCAGGCTGAGGGTGAACAGTACAAGGGGAAGAACAGCCTCCTGAGGCGAGGTGTTCTTGTGCTTGGTGGGTGTGGGGATGAACTGAATGAGTTCGAGATGAGTTGCCTCCTACTGTGGTGGCTAGTCCTATTTATAGAGGCCCTGGTCCTCTTCCCAAATATTGAGCGGGAAGGGAGCCAACAACGGCCAATTTGAAGGGGGGCAGCTAGTACAAGCTATCCTGACTAAAGTTGGTCTTCGCCTGCCAAAGGCTCTGGTGGAGAAGCCATCTTGGGCTCCACGGTGACCTCCGTCCTGCTAGTCTTTGGTCTCGTTGCACCGATATGGAAACCTTTGCCTGATGACTCGGTACTCCTCGCCTGCACTTGCCTCCTTAGCACCAAAGAGGAAATGAGGACACTGTGCGCGATGGCGCTTGCCTGGCACCCGCCTGGTCTTGGTCGTCATGGCTTATGTCATTGGAACCTCGCAAGGTTTGTCTTGCCTTGATCTCTCCGCCCCTCGCGAGCCAGCCTGGTGAGGCCGCCCCGAGGAGGTCTCGTCCATCGGTGGCTACTGGAATGTCATCAACAATAGTAACAAGGTCTGACTGACAGAGTTTATACACCAAGGTGTTTACATAAGCAGCGAATTATCGCTTCTCAGATAAGATAGGTTATAAGAAATATTAAACAAAACAATGGAAAGGCAAGCGTAGACTCGAATCAGTTATCGGTGTTCTCGAGTGTCTAGCAACTCCGAACCCGTGGAAAATTTGAATCAGTGAGAAATAATAGTTGATGAAGAACTCATAAGAAGTTATGTAGTTCCCTGATATTCTCGAGATAACAGAGTGTAATACTCGAAGGTAGAACATGATAGAGGTTGGACAGGTGAAAACATCTGCAGAGGACAAGTACTTCAACTTGTCTGAGAAATGGGATCAAAGAAGAACTATATGGTCGGAACCACGGTTGCAAAGGACCAAATATAGATACAAGATGAACTTATCACAAGGGGGATATCATTATAACAAGAAGCTTCCATGATAAGTTCCACATCGGGTCCATGGGCATGAACACAAAGGTTCGGTCGACTCCCACTTCTCTAATGCACAACTTTCCATTCACTTCTCGCTTTCGAAGAAGTTGTAGCATTGAAATTTACCTGATGAAAAGCCAGTAGAGTATAACCCGCATAACTTTCGTGTCCGCACGGATTTGGGGAAGACATCGATTCAAACCACTGGGCATCTTAGGAACATATACCACAAACTTCACGAGTAAAAACTCAAGCCCGGAAGTAGAGTATGGTTGACAGGAGCGGGGGATACAATTTACCAAAGGCATTATGTATCCGAGGAAAAGTTCACAAGGTTACTGAATATGAAGGACCCTGTCGGATAAAACCCAACAAAGGACCTGGAGGTCCACAATGGATCTGATGTGAGTATCAGTACTCAACCAAAAGAAGAAAGAATGCAAGGATATCAGATTATAGAAGCAACTGACTAGTTCAGAGTTCAAATGCAAAGGAATTATGATTTCCAAAATCAAGGGATCAGAAGCAAACGCTCTGACCAAGGATGGTTAAGTTGAATAGACTTAGGGCACAATCGTTGGCAATCTGATTGGACGAGAACCAGCTCATGTTCGGGAAGACGTCTGAGCCGAAAAGATAATCTATAAGGATCAACCGATGATTGCGACACAGACATATCAAATCGACAAACTCAAGATGATAATGACAAAGGACGTCAATGGATACTGCTAGGCATATGGAATTAACCAGAGTGTAGGCAAGTAAAACTTTTTAGAGCAATAGGCGATAGAGGTCATCGAAAGCTCGGATTGTGTTACCAAGTATCTTATATGAAGCATAAGAATAACTGGGGTGAATGGATACTCGATAAGAGCGAGTAATTATCCGAAGGGGTATTCATGCAGCAAGGACTGCATGGCAGTAAGCATAATGGATCCTCTAAACATCAAAGAGTATTTCAGGACATCTTGTAATAACAAGAGAAACTGGGGACGAAGGTATGAACGATATCGTAGGTAGTTACGCATCAGGATTTATCGGTGGTAGGGATTGCAATGGCCAAGGGCTCATGGGTGTCGAGAAAGCATCGGAGAGTATCTTCAGAATCTTTTGGTGAAGCGGGCCATCATCTGGAATGAAGGGGCTCTCCGGGAGAAGTATTTACGAGAACCTAGAGTTATAGTTTGCAAAACCATTTATCCCGAATAGAAGAGAGATCAGATTCCTAGAGTATAGACGAGGAATAAAAGATCCTAATACCACCCAATTGGCGACGTGGGCCCGTAAGCCACACAACCATGTTAGTAAAACCTTTTTCAAAACTAGACTCAACTTCGGCCAAGGAGTTGGAAAGGGGAATCCTACAGGCAGTCGGCTCTGATAACAACTTGTGACGCCCCCGATTCAATCGTACACTAATCATACACGCAAATGTGCACGATCAAGATCAGGGACTCACGGGAAGATATCACAACACAACTCTAGACACAAATAAAATAATACAAGCTTTATATTACAAGCCAGGGGCCTCGAGGGCTCGAATACATAGCTCAATACACAAGAGTCAGCGGAAGCAACAATATCTGAGGACAGACATAATTTAAACAAGGATGCCTTAAGAAGGCTAGCACAAAAGCAACGCGATCGAAGAGGCAAGGCCTCCTGCCTGGGACCTCCTAACTTCTCCTGGTCGGCGGCGGTCTCCACGTAGCAGTATTCATCGGCGGTGGCATCTGGCTCCATGGATCCACCATCTGGTTGCATCAACCAGAAAGAAGAAAGAAAGGGGAAAAGGGGTAGCAAAGCAACCGTGAGTACTCATCCAAAGTACTCGCAAGCATCAGATCTATACTAAGTATGCACTAGTATCAAATGGAAGGTTTGTATCTGTGAACTGAACTGCAGAATGCCAGAATAGAGGGGAAGGCCTAGCCTATCGAAGACTAGCATCTTCAAGCAGCTCCAAGCATGTTGCAGCATGTAGAAGAGTAAAGAATAGCAGTTTAATATTTAACAAACATGTTGTAATATTAATGCCCAGAGATCCTTCCTCGACTCCCTGCAAGAAAGCAATCCCGGAGCCACATATCTCAAGTATCCATTTGTAGTTGTAAAAGATCAGGATATAAGTCTGAACGTCCATTACCATGGACACTATATTCGAATATATAACTTCCCTGCAGGGGTGCACCACGTTACCCAACATGCTCGATCACTCTGGCCGGACACACCTTTCTGGGGTCAATGCCCGCCCTCGGAAGATCAACACGTCGCAGCCCTACCTAGGCTCAGCAGAGAGGTCCCCGCCGATCTACATCCTAAGCACTCCGGGGTCTTGGGCCATCGCCCACAGCACTCCGGTTCGTTGCGAGCAGGATGGATACTAGCACCGCCTCGGATGGCCAGCACAATCCGACCGTGCCGCACTGCTGAACTGGACGTCTGACAAAGCTTTGGCTGATACTGCGACGTTGAGGCCCATATCTATTCTCGCGTGGTGGTTAGTGCGTAAAGGCCAGAGGCCAACTCAGAACAAATACCCAAACCATAGTGTATTATTAGCTTGCGGAGACGAGCAGAGACTCACGATCGAAAGTGACCCCGTCGCCCTGTCTTGTGGACTTACGACAAGGGCCTAGAATGCCCGGCCGTGCCACGTAACCATCTTGCGGGTGCTCTTTGGGCCCGCCCGACTTTCACCAAGGTCTCGAGTAAAGTCATTGTAATCGTGTGTCCAAACATCAAGGGGAAAGCCCGAGGAATCACCCACGGAGGATTCCACTTGATGTAATCATCAAGGTGAACGTAAGAGGGATCACCCTCGAGGTTCACACTTGAGGTGTTGAATGACAGAGCCATATCGGGAATGGTGAAAGAGGAAATCACCCTCGATGACCACGACCGAATAGCTACACTACAGAATTATCATCAGGAGTGCGTTATGAGGGATCACCCTCGGCACTCGATAGTAGCTCTGTAGAGTCGAGCAACTAAAGGGGCATGATGTGATGTGAGGTGTCGGGCTCTGGTCGTTGATCACGCTGATCGAGTCATCGATGATGAAGCAGGGGCAACAAGGTCAAGGTGGGGGTCACTGATGGATCACTAACCAACCTATACTAAGCAGTTTAGAATAAGCAAGTAGGTAACAATAGCAGATACAAAAGCAGGCTATGCATCAGAATAGGAGCAAACAATAACAGTAGCAAAATCTAATGCAAGCATGAGAGTATAGAATGGGCGATATTGGGATGATCAAAGAGGGGGCTCGCATGGTTGCTCAGACAAGAAGAAGGGGTCGTCGTCGATGTAGTCGATCATAGGGGCATCAGCAGCGGTCTCGGTGTCTACCAGAGAGAAGAGGGGAATAAACAGTAAATACACGCAAACATATGCATAACATGACAATAAGCGATGCTAGAGGTGTTCTAACGCAGGGTTACACGATACCGGAAAAGCGGGACAGCATCCGGGAAAGTTTTCCCGGTTCCGAACATCTGTCAAACAGATGAACCGGAGGGGAAAGGTTGCATGTTCGCTATGCTAGGGACGTGTGGCGAACAAACGGACCGCGTATTCAGATTCATCTCATTGTTCTGAGCAACTTTCATATAGAAAACTTTTTCATCCGAGCTACGGTTTATTTTATAAGATTTTACAAACTTTTAAACAATATTCTGCAATTTAATTTAATTCGAAAATAAATGCTAAAATGCTAGGCGCAACCAGCACAGTGTACACAAAAGTGTACTCAGTGGCTGACAGGTGGGCTAGGGGGTCCTAGTTGACCAGTCAACGTTTGACTGGTCAACAGGGGGTTGGGCCCTCCTGTCATTGTCTCAGCTAACTAATTACTGATTTAACTAACTAATCTAGTTCATTATATTAATTAATTATGTTAATTAACCATTTAACTAATTAATTAAATAATTATTTTTATTAACGTTTATTTATTTATTTTTACAAAACTGGGGGGGTTGTGGGCAACTCCGCCTATGTTGTCTCAACATAGCCGGTCCCAAGCCCAGGTAAAGGAGGAGGGTTGTGATAGGCTTGGCGAGCCAACGTAAAAACTCAGCCACTCTTATGGAGATGAAACCCAAAAGATTTTCGTTGGGGAGTAACCCTCTCAGCGACGCGCCAGATCGGAACCCGGGTGTGGTGGAAAATGGGCAAGGGCCGGGTCGTCACCCTCCAAGTGGCGCGCCTTATCTTGATCTGAATACGGTGGCAAGTGAGCGAGGATCGGGTCATCGCATCCTTAGTGGCGCGCTACATCGGCGCCCGGATGTAGTGGAAAATGAGCAAGGGTCTTCGCATTTGACTCGACGAGTGCGAAGGGTAAGGAAGTTAGCGGAGCCTAGGAGGATTCACTTAGGTAGCTGGGACGTAGGGTCTCTGACAGGGAAGCTTCGGGAGCTAGTTGATGCAGCGGTGAGGAGAGGTGTTGATATCCTTTGCGTCCAAGAAACCAAATGGAGAGGACAGAAGGCGAAGGAGGTGGAGGATACCGCTTCAAGCTGTTGTACATGGGACGGCTGCAACAGAATGGCGAGGCATCTTGATCAACAAGAGCCTCAAGTATGGCGTGGTAGACGTCAGAGACGTGGGGACCGGATTATCTGGTCAAGTGGTAGTTGAGGACTTGGTTCTCAATGTTATCACAGTATGCCCGCAAGTAGGCCACAATGAGAACACCAAGAGGGAGTTCTGGGAAGGCTTGGAAGACATGGTTAGGAGTGTACCGATTGGTGAGAAGCTCTTCATAGGAGGAGACCTCAATGGCCATGTCGGTACATCTAGCACATGTTTTGAAGGGGCGCATGGGGGCTTTGGCTATGGCATCAGAAATCAAGAAGGAGAAGATGTCTTAAGCTTTGCTCTAGCCTACAACATGATTGTAGCTAACACCCTCTTTAGAAAGAGAGAATCACATCTGGTGACTTTTAGTAGTGGCCAACACTCTAGCCAGATTGATTTCATCCTCTCGAGAAGAGAAGATAGGCGTGTGTGCCTAGACTATAAGGTGATACCCGGGGAGAGTGTTGTACCCCAGCATAAGCTGGTGGTTGGGATTCATGTTCAGCGGGATAAGCGTGCCAAGGTCGCTAGAACGAAGTGGTGGAAGCTCAAGGGGGAGGTAGCTCAGGTGTTCAAGGAGAGGGTAATTAAGGAGGGGATGCGGACAATGTGTGGATGAAGATGGCGACTTGCATTCGTAAGGTGGCCTCGGAGGAGTTTGGAGTGTCCAGGGGAAGGATAAGCGAAGATAAGGATACCTTGTGGTGGAATGATGATGTCCAGAAGGCGATTAAAGAGAAGAAAGATTGCTTCAGACGCCTATACCTGGATAGGAGTGCAGACAACATAGAGAAGTACAAGTTGGCGAAGAAGGCCGCAAAGCGAGCTGTTGGTGAAGCAAGGGGTCGGGCATATGAGGACCTCTACCAACAGTTAGGCACGAAGGAAGGTGAAAGGGACATCTATAAGATGGCTAAGATCCGGGAGAGGAAGACGAGGGATATTGGCCAAGTCAAATGCATCAAGGACGGAGCAGGCCAACTCTTGGTGAAGGACGAAGAGATTAATCATAGATGGCGGGAGTACTTTGACAAGCTGTTCAATGGGGAGAATGAGAGTTCTACCATTGAACTGGATGACTCCTTTGATGAGACCAGCATGCGTTTTGTGCGGCGCATCCAGGAGTCTGAGGTGAAGGAGGCTTTAAAAAGGATGAAAGGAGGCAAGACGATGGGCCCTGATTGTATACCCATTGAGGTGTGGAAAGGTCTCAGGGACATAATGATAGTATGGCTAACCAAGCTTTTCAACCTCATTTTTCGGGCAAACAAGATGCCAGAAGAATGGAGACGGAGTATATTAGTACCAATCTTCAAGAACAAGGGGGATGTTCAGAGTTGTACTAATTACTGTGGTATTAAACTGATGAGCCATACAATGAAGCTATGGGAGAGAGCCATTGAGCACCGCTTAAGAAGAATGACAAGCGTGACCAAAAATCAGTTTGGTTTCATGCCTGGGAGGTCGACCGTGGAAGCCATTTTCTTGGTACGACAACTTATGGAGAGATATAGGGAGCAAAAGAAGGACTTGCATATGGTGTTCATTGACTTGAGAAGGCCTATGATAAGATACCGCAGAATGTCATGTGGTGGGCCTTGGAGAAACACAAAGTCCCAACAAAGTACATTACCCTCATCAAGGACATGTACAATAATGTTGTGACAAGTGTTCGAACAAGTGATGTCGACACCGATGACTTCCCGATTAAGATAGGACTGCATCAGGGGTCAGCTTTGAGCCCTTATCTTTTTGCATTAGTGATGGATGAGGTCACAAGGGGTATACAAGGAGATATCCTATGGTATATGCTCTTTGCGGATGATGTGGTGCTAGTTGACGATAGTCGAACGGGGGTAAATAGGAAGTTAGAGTTATGGAGACAAACCTTGGAATCGAAAGGGTTTAGGCTTAGTAGAACTAAAACCGAGTACATGATGTGCGGTTTCAGTACTACTAGGTGTGAGGAGGAGGAGGTTAGCCTTGATGGCCAGGTGGTACCTCGGAAGGACACCTTTCGGTATTTGGGGTCAATGTTGCAGGAGGATGGGGGTATTGATGAAGATGTGAACCATCGAATCAAAGCTGGATGGATGAAGTGGCGCCAAGCTTTTGGCATTCTCTGTCACAAGAGAGTGCCACAAAAGCTAAAAGGCAAATTCTACAGGACGGCGGTTCGACCCGCAATGTTGTATGGCGCAGAGTGTTGGCCGACTAAAAGGCGACATGTTCAACAGTTAGGTGTGGCGGAGATGCGTATGTTGAGATGGATGTGTGGCCACACGAGGAAGGATCGAGTCTGGAATGATGATATACGAGATAGAGTTGGGGTAGCACCAATTGAGGAGAGGCTTGTCCAACATCGTTTGAGATGGTTTGGGCATATTCAACGCAGGCCTCCAGAAGCTCCAGCGCATAGCGGACGGCTAAAGCGTGCGGAGAATGTCAAGAGAGGGCGGGGTCGACCGAATTTGACATGGGAGGAGTCCGTTAAGAGAGACCGGAAGGATTGGAGTATTGACAAAGAGCTAGCTATGGACAGGGGTGCGTGGAAGCTTGCTATCCATGTGCCAGAGCCATGAGTTGGTTGCAAGATCTTATGGGTTTCACCTCTAGCCTACCCCAACTTGTTTGGGACTAAAGGCTTTGTTGTTGTTGTTGTTGTTGTTGGGGGGGTGTGGGCCCCGGTTGCCAGTGGCCCAGGGGGGTCACGCGGTTAACGGGTGCAGGGGGGTTATCGGGCGCGGGTGCACGCCCGCACGGCGAGGCAAGCGGGCGAAGGGCGCTGGGCGCCGCGGTCACGGTCGACAGGCGTGGGCGGCGAAGGGAAGGCGCTGCACGGCAGCGACAAGCAGGCATCACGGGCGAGGCCACGGCGGATGGGGTCGCGTGTCAATCTGTGGCGTCGTGGGCGCGGACGGGAGGGCGCCAGGGCGAGGCGAGGGTGGCCGGGCGCATCTTTGGGGTGCGGTGATCGGGCGTCGGGCGTGCCAGGCGGGACGCGGCCATGCACTCATCCGGGAGGCCGTGGGCGGCAAGTAGGCAACCGCGATGCGGGGCGCACAGGCCAAGGCAGAGGAGCGGGAAGGGGGAGGCGAGGTTCTCACCCCGTTGTAGATGAACAGGGGGTCGGCGAGGGGCGATGACGACGCCGGGAGGAGATGAAGATGAGGCGATGGGGCGAGGCAGTCCGGTGGCGGCGGCGTCGGGGTCCAGCGACGGCGATTGGCGGTCGGGCTCGGCGCGGGGCTCCCAGATTGGGAGGGGGAGGAGGAGAGGAGGACGGCGTCGGGGTGGGCGCCGGCGGCGGGGCGCGAGGCGGCGCGGTCGTCGGTGTTCGCTGCCCTCGACGGGGGGGAACGAGGGGAGTGGGGTAGCGGTTAGGGTTTTCTGTCGGGTGGGGGATAAGGTGGGAGCGGGATGGGCCGCCTGGTGGCGTAGTGGCCAGCTCGGTCGGTTGGCCCAGTTGGGGGTGGCCCTTTTTTATTATTATTTCGTGTTTCCTCTTTTATTTAAAAACAGAGATAGAAAATGACTATTTAGGGTAACCACAAGAGTTGAGAAAAAAATGTGGGATTTAGCCAATTAAATAGTTTGCATTTTTAGGGAGTGCCACAAAAAGTTTGGAGGCTAGAGGAATCCATTTCCATTTTTCACAAATAAGATAGCACTTAAAAATGTTGAAATTGCATTGTAATAATTGCTACGGTCCATCTTAGCGGTTAGGTGATGTTGTTTTCCTTAACAATTAAATGTTATGGAATTTCGGCTAAATGATGAACTATATACAACAACTTTGGTGCAACTCCATATCTCACTGGCAAATTGAATTTCATTTCAAAGTGGAAATTTCAAACGATATTTGAATCGAAGGTGATCAAGCACTATTTAGCAAAACGATCAGCTTTAATCATAGTTACTATAGCATGACACCGGGGGTGTTACAGGGAGGGGGCGCGCGGCCTGCCCCTGGCCTCTCCTCTCTCTCCACTAAAGCCCATTAGGGCCCATATACTCCCTGGGGGGTTCCGGTAACCCCCCGGTACTCGAGTATATGCCCGAACTCACTCGAAACCATTCCGATGTCCAAACATAGTCATCCAATATATCGATCTTTATGTCTCGACCATTTCGAGACTCCTTGTCATGTCCGTGATCATATCTGGGACTCTGAACTACCTTCGGTACATCAAAACACATAAATTCATAATACCGGTCGTCACCGAATGTTAAGCGTGCGGACCCTACGGGTTCGAGAACTATGTAGACATGACCGAGACTCATCTCCGGTCAATAACCAATAGCGGAACCTGGATGCTCATATTGATTCCTACATATTTTCTACGAAGATCTTTATCGGTCAAACCGCATAACCACATACGTTGTTCCCTCTGTCATCGGTATGTTACTTGCCCGAGATTTGATCATTGGTATCTCAATACCTAGTTCAATCTCGTTACCGGCAAGTCTCTGTACTCGTTCCGTAATGCATCATCCCGCAACTAACTCATTAGTCACATTGCTTGCAAGGCTTATAGTGATGTGCATTACCGAGAGGGCCTAGAGATACCTCTCCAATACTCTGAGTGACAAATCCTAATCTCGATCTATGCCAACCGAACAAACACCTTCGGAGACACATGTAGAGCATCTTTATAATCACCCAGTTACGTTGTGATGTTTGATAGCACACAAGGTGTTCTTCCGGTATTCGAGAGTTGCATAATCTCATAGTCAGAGGAACATGTATAAGTCATGAAGAAAGCAATAGCAATAAAACTCAACGATAATAATGCTAAGCTAACGGATGGGTCTTATCCATCACATCATTCTCTAATGATATGATCTCGTTCGCCAAATGACAACACATGTCTATGGTCAGGAAACATAACCATCTTTGATTAACGAGCTAGTCAAGTAGAGGCATACCAGGGACACTCTGTTTTATCTATATATTCACACATGTACTAATTTTCCGGTTAATACAATCCTAGCATGAATAGTAAACATTTATCATGATATAAGGAAATATAAATAACAACTTTATTATTGCCTCTAGGGCAAATTTCCTTTAGTCTCCCACTTGCACTAGAGTCAATAATCTAGTTCACATCGCCATGTGATTTAACATCAATAGTTCACATCACCATGTGATTCGTTCACATCGTCATGTGACTAATACCCAAAGGGTTTACTAGAGTCAATAATCTAGTTCACATCACTATGTGATTAACACCCAAAGAGTGATCATGTTTTGCTTGTGAGAGAAGTATAGTCAACGGGTCTGCCATATTCAGAGTCGTATGTATTTTGCAATTTTTCTATGTCTACAATGCTCTGCACGGAGCTACTCTAGCTAATTGCTCCCACTTTCAATATGTATGTAGATCGAGACTTAGAGTCATCCAGATCGGTGTCAAAGCTTGCATTGACGTAACTCCTTACGACGAACTCTTTGTCACCTCCATAATAGAGAAACATTTCCTTATTCCACTAAGGATAATTTTGACTGTTGTTCAGTGATCCACTCCTGGATCACTATTGTACCCTCTTGCCAAACTCATGGTGAGGTTCACAATAGGTCTGGTACACAGCATGGCATACTTTATAGAACCTATGAATGAAGCATAGGGAATGAATTTTCATTCTCTTTCTATTTTCTGCCGTGGTCGGGTTTTGAGTCTTTACTCAACTTACACCTTGTAACACAGGCAAGAACTCCTTCTTTTTCTGTTCTATTTTGAACTACTTCAAAAACTTGTCAAGGTATGTATTCATTGAAAAAAATTATCAAGCGTCTTGATCTATCTCTATATATCTTGATGCTCAATATGTAAGCAGCTTCACCGAGGTATTTCTTTGAAAAACTCCTTTCAAACACTCCGCTTTCCAGAAAATTCTACATTATTTACTGTCAACAATATGTCATTCACATATACTTATCAGAAATGCTGTAGTGCTCCCACTCACTTTCTTGTAAATACAGGCTTCACCGCAAGTTTGTATAAAACTATATGCTTTGATCAACTTATCAAAGCGTATATTCCAACTTCGAGATGCTTGCACCAGTCCATAGATGGATCACTGGAGCTTGCACACTTTGTTAGCACCTTTAGGATTGACGAAACCTTCTTATTGCATCATATACAACTCTTCTTTAAGAAATCCATTAAGGAATGTAGTTTTGACATCCATTTGCCAGATTTCATAAAATGTGGCAATTGCTAACATGATTCGGACAGACTTTAAGCATCGCTACGAGTGAGAAAATCTCATCGTAGTCAACACCTTGAACTTGTCAAAAAACTATTTTTCGACAATTCGAGCTTTGTAGATAATAACACTACTATCAGTGTCCATCTTCCTCTTGAAGATCCATTTATTCTCAATGGTTCACCGATCATCGGGCAAGTTAATCAAAGTCCACGCTTTGTTCTCATACATGGATCTCATCTCAGGTTTCATGGCCTCAAGCCATTTCGCGGAATCTTGGCTCATCATTGCTTCCTTATAGTTCATAGGTTCGTCATGGTCAAGTAACATGATCTCCAGAACAGGATTACCGTACCACTCTACTGCGAACCTTACTCTGGCTGACCTACGAGGTTCGGTAGTATCTTGATATGAAGTTTCATGATCATCATCATTAACTTTCTCACTAATTGGTGTAGGCATCACTAGAACTGATTTCTGTGATGAACTTCTTTCTAATTCGGGAGCAGGTACAATTACCTCATCAAGTTCTACTTTCCTCCCACTCACTTCTTTCGAGAGAAACTCCTTCTCTAGAAAGGATCCATTCTGAGCAACGAATATCTTGCCTTTGGATCTATGATAGAAGGTGTACCCAACAGTCTCCTTTGGGTATCCTATGAAGACACATTTCTCCGATTTGGGTTCGAGCTTATCAGGTTGAAGCTTTTTCACATAAGCATCACAGCCCAAACTTTAAGAAATGGCAACTTTGGTTTCTTGCCAAACCACAACTCATATGGTGTCGTCTCAACGGATTTAGATGGTGCCCTATTTAACGTCAATGTAGCTGTCTCTTATGCATAACCCCAAAAATGATAGTGGTAAATCGGTAAGAGACATCATAGATTGCACCATATCTAATAAAGTGCGGTTACGATGTTCGGACACAACATTACGCTGTGGTGTTCTAGGTGGCGTGAGTTGTGAAACTATTCCACATTGTTTTGAATGAAGGCCAAACTCGTAACTCAAATATTCATCTCCGTGATCAGATCATAGAAACTTTATTTTCTTGTTACGATGATTTTCCACTTCACTCTGAAATTCTTTGAACTTTTCAAATGTTTCAGACTTATTTTTCATCAAGTAGATATACCCATATCTGCTCAAATCATTTGTGAAGGTCAGAAAATAATGATACCCGCCACGAGCCTCAACACTCATCGGACCGCATACATCAGTATGTATTATTTCCAACAAGTCTGCTGCTCGCTCCATTGTTCTGGAGAACGGAGTCTTAGTCATCTTGCCCATCAGGCATGGTTTGCAAGCATCAAGTGATTCATAATCAAGTGATTTCAAAAGCCCATCAGCATGGAGTTTCTTCATGCACTTTACACCAATATGACCTAAAGGGTAGTGCCACAAATAAGTTGCACTATCATTATTAACTTTGCATCTTTTGGCTTCAATATTATGAATCTGTGTATCACTACGATCAAGATTCAATAAACCATTTATATTGAGTGTATGACCGTAGAAGGTTTTATTCATGTAAATAGAACAACAATTATTCTTTGACTTAAATGAATAACTGTATTGCAATAAACATGATCAAATCATATTCATGCTCAACGCAAACACCAAATAACATTTATTTAGGTTCAACACTAATCCTGAAAGTATAGGGAGTGTGTGATGATGATCATATCAATCTTGGAACCACTTCCAACACACATGTCACTTCACCCTTAACTAGTCTATGTTCATTCTGCAACTCCTGTTTCGAGTTACTAATCTTAGCAAATGAACCAACATCAAATACCGAGGGGTTGCTATAAACACTAATAAAGTACACATCAATAACATGTATATCCAACATACCTTTGTTCACTTTGCCATTATTCTTATCCACCAAGTATCTAGGGCAGTTCCACTTCCAGCCTTTGCAGTAGAAGCACTCAGTTTCAGGCTTGGTCTAGCTTTGGGTTTCTTCATGGGAGTGGCAACTTGCTTGCCATTCTTTCTTGAAGTCCCCTATCTTTCCTTTGCCCTTTTACTTGAAATAATGGTCTTGTTAGCCATCAACACTTGATGTTCTTTCTTGATTTCTACCTTTGCCAATTTTAGCATCGCGGAGAGCTTGGGAATCGTTTTCATTATCCCTTGCATATTATAGTTCATCACGAAGTTCCATTAACTTGGTGATAGTGACTAGAGAACTCTGTCAATCACTATCTTATCTGGAAGATTAACTCCCACTTGATTTGATTGTAGTACTTAGACATTCTGAGCACATGCTCACTGGTTGAGCTATTCTCCTCCATCTTGTAGGCAAATTACTTGTCAGAGGTCCCATACCTCTTGACTCGGGCATGAGTCCGAAATACGAAGTTCAGCTCTTGGGACATCTCATATGCTCCATGACATTTCAAAACATTTTTGAAGTCCCAGTTCTAAGCCTTAAAGCATGGTGCACTAAACTATCAAGTAGTCATCATACCGAGCTTTGCCAAACGTTCATAACGTCAGCATTTGCTCCTGCAATAGGTCCGTCACCTAGCGATGCATCAAGGACATAATTCTTCTGTGCAGCAATGAGGATAATCCTCAAATCACGGACCTAGTCCGCATCATTGCTACTATCATCTTTTAACTTATTTTTCTCTAGGAACATATCAAAAATAAAACGGGGAAGCTATATGCGAGCCATTGCTCTACAACATAGATATGCAAATACTATTAGGACTAAGTTCATGATAAATTAAACTCCAATTAATAATATTACTTAAGAACTCCCACTTATATAGACATACCTCTAATCATCTAAGTGATCACGTGATCCATATCAACTAAACCATGTCCGATCATCATGTGAGATAGAGTAGTTTTCAATGGTGAACATTACTATGTTGATCATATCTGTCGGGTGGCAGGTGCGACATATGCCAACGGGTGGCTTATCATTGTGGGAGCCAGTAAGACATCGCCGGTGCCTGGAAACTGGATAAGGTGGAGACATGCATGCCGGCGAATCTTACCTAGGTTCGGGGCTCTCCTAGGAGATAACACCCCTAGTCCTGCTCTGTGGGGTCTCCGCATGATCACTAGATCAACACAAGTGACTAAAAGAGGCTCCTTGAGCTGTTTGGCTAGAGGAAGAAGAAGGGCAAGGCTAGCTCTCTCCTTCTCTCTACGTGGTGTCTAAAACTCTAAGATATCAACCTTTTGCATGGGTGCCCTGGGGGGTTTATATAGGCCTACCCCCCAGGGGTACAATGGTAATCTAGCTGGACACGGGTCCAGGCCGTCAGTGTCTGTAGTCGCCGGCTTCTCCATCGCCGCCGGGCTCGCCGACCGTGGGTCCGCGGCTGTCGGCCTCTTGGCCAATAGGCTGGGCCCACCACCTCGGGGTCTTGTCGACGGCTGGTTATTATAGCCTCACTCTTGCTGACGGTGGCCTTGTTGGGGTAGGCATGGCTACAGTGCTGCCGCCTGGTGGGCTTTCACTGTAGCCTCACCCCGTCTTATCTGCTTAATGTGCACAAACTTCCAGGGCGGGGGTGAGCTGACTATTGGGAGCCGGCTTCCCCCCCAGGCCGGCTTGGTGAAGCTTGGCCGCCTTCTGGTATCTCTATGCCAGGAGGGGCCCACCGCATGCGGGTCGTACTGACAGTCTGCCGTGGGTGATGTCATAGTCAACATGGCAACAGTGCTGCGCCGGACAGGGAATAGCCGCCCCGTACAGCGCACTGTGGCCACGCTTGCTCCGGGATTCAGGGGTGGCAGGCTTCACTATAGCCACGCCCCGTCTTATCGCCGTTATGAGGGTGCAAACTTTGAGGGTATGAGCCAGGCCGCCTGCTAGGAGCTGGCCCTCCGGTGGCCGGCTGCTAGGAGTCAGCCCTCTTCGTGAGAGCTCTTAGAGTCTTGCCGCCTTCTAGAAGCCGGCCGATGGGACAGCCGGCCAGGAGAAGGCGGTCCTGCGTCTTGGACATTCGAGGGCTCAGTCGGCCCGATATTTTTTGAAGAGCCAGGGGGAGCTGGTTAGGCTACTCGTGGACATTTGCTCCAACAGTAGTCCCCGAAGCTGGCTGGGCCTCGCGGCTGAAAGGGGGACAAGAAGCCCGGGCGGCTTCCTATCTTGAAGAGCCGACAGCTAGGAGCCGACCTCGATCAGGCGCGTCATCTGGAAAGAATTTTGGAGTCCGAAGGCGGGAACCAGTTGGCGCGCGCACCGGGCGGCGGGCTGGCCGCCCGCCGTCCACGCGCCATGCAGCACCCTTTGGTTGGGCCAGCTTGCAAGCCCACACGCGTGACGGGACGCCATCGCATGCTGGGGCCCGCCACTACCATGCCTCGGCCCACGCGCGGATCCTCTGCGGCCGAGGCGGGCGGTTTGCATTCCAGCGGCAGTTGCCGCACGCCTTTAAGGTGCAATAATTGCGGGTCATGGGGGAGTGGGCGCGGTCAATCTCACGTTCCCCACGTCTCGCCCCCTCGCTTCGTCGCACCGAGGCTATAAATATGGGGACGAGGGGGAGCGGCAGACACACGCGCGCTCGCCCCCCACTCCGCCATTCTCCTTTTCTTCTTCTTCTCTGTTGCCACTGCTGCTCGCCGCCGCGCCGCTTCTCCGGCGACCTTGCCGCATCGCAGACCCACCATTGCGGGGTTGCGCTCTCGTTGTTGCTGTGCATCCTTGATGACCCGCAAGTATACAGGATAGTTGTAGCCTCTTTCGATAAGTAAGAGTGTCGAACCCAACGAGGAGCTAAAGGTAGAACATATACTCTCTCAAGTCCTATCTGCCACTGATACGACTCTACGCATGCTTGGCGTTCGCTTTACCTAGAACAAGTATGAAACTAGAAGTACTTTGTAGCTGTGAAAGGATAGGTTTGCAAGATAATAAAGAGAATGTAAATATAAACTAGGGGCTGTTTAGATAAAGATGCAATAAAGTAAATATAGCGAGTGTGGAAAAGTGGTGGTAGGAGTTGTGAAATTGTCCCTAAGCAATTGACTACGTTACTAGATCGGTAATCACTATTGCAATTCTATTTGAGGGAGAGGCATAAGCTAACATACTTTCTCTACTTGGATCATATGCACTTATGATTGGAACTCTAGCAAGCATCCGCAACTACTAAAGATTCATTAAGGTAAAACCCAACCATAGCATTAAAGTATCAAGTCCCCTTTATCCAATACGCAACAATCCCCTTACTCGGGTTTGTGTCTCAGTCACTCACACAACCCACTATAAGCGAATCATGAACGCATTGCAACACCCTACAGCGGGAATCCCTCACGCTTGCGCGACACGGAGGGCACAATAGGACAACAACAATAATAAAACATGTAACTCAAACCAATCATAGCAATTCATCAATCACCGATAGGACAACTAAAATCTACTCAGACATCATAGGATGGCAACACATCATTGGAAAATAATATGAAGCATAAAGCACCATGTTCAAGTAGAGGGTACAGCGGGTTGTGGGAGAGTGGACCGATGGATATAGATGGGGAAGGTGATGGAGATGTTGATGAAGATGATGGCGGTGTTGGTGAAGATCGCGGTGATGATGATGGCCCCGGTGGCATTCCGGCGCCACCGGAAGCAAGGGAGAGAGAGCCCCCCTTCTTCTTCTTCTTCCTTGACCTTCTCCCTAGATGGGAGAAGGGTTTCCCCTCTGGTCCTCGGCTCCCATGGCTTGGGAGGGGAGAGAGCCCCTCCGAGATTGGATCTATCTCTCTGCTTCGCGTTCGAATTCTCCCCGCACCGCTTCCTTTATATCCGAGATCCGAACTCTGATTGGACTGAAACCTTCGCCCATATCGTTTTCCAAAAATTAGCTTTCTTGCGGCCAAAGATGGGCATCAACTGCCTTACGGGTGGCCCAAGAGATAGGGGGGCGCGCCCCCTGGAGTGGTGGCGTGGGCCACTCTCGTGGCCACCTCGGGCACCGTTTCGCGTTGATTCTTCCTCCCAAAAATCACAAATATTCCAAAATAATTCTCCGTCCGTTTTTATCCCGTTTGGACTCCGTTTGATATTGGGTTTATGCGAAACATAAAACATGCAACAAACAGGAACTGGCACTGGGCACTGGATCAATATGTTAGTCCTAAAAAATAGTATAAAAAGTTGCCAAAAGTATATGAAAGTTGAATAATATTGGCATGGAACAATCAAAAATTATAGATACGACGGAGACGTATCAGCATCCCCAAGCTTAATTCCTGCTCGTCCTCGAGTAGGTAAATGATAAAAAAGATAATTTTTGATTTGGAATGCTACCTAGCATAATCTTGATTATATATCTAATCATGGCATGAGTATTAAGACACGAGTGATTCAAAGCAATAGTCTATCATTTGACATAAAAACAATAATACTTCGAGCATACCAATAAAGCAATCATGTCTTTTCAAAACAACAAGTCAAAAGCAAGCTTATCCCTACAAAATCATATAGTTTGGCCATGCTTCATTTTTGTCGCACAAAATGCCCCCATCATGCACAACCCCAATGACAAGCCGAGCAATTGGTCCATACTTTTTAACGCACTTCAGATTTTTCAACCCTCACGCAATACATGAGCGCAAGCCATGGATATAGCACTATAGGTGGAATAGAATATAATGATGGAGGTTATGTGGAGAAGACAAAAAAGGAGAAAGTCTCACATCAATGCGGCTAATCAACGTGCTATGGAGATGCCCATCAATTGATGTCAAAGCGAGGAGCAGGGATTGCCATGCAACGGATGCACTAAGAGCAATAAGTGTATGAAAGCTCAACAAAAGAAACTAAGTGGGTGTGCATCCAATTTGCTTTGAGGAAGCCCATCGTTGGAATATACAAGCCAAGTTCTATAATGAAAATTCCCACTAGTACATGAAAGTGATAACATAGGAGACTCTCTATATGAAGAACATGGTGCTACTCTGAAGCACAAGTGTGGAAAAAGGATAGTAACATTGCCCCTTTTCTTTTCTTTTTTTTCTTTTTTGGTGGGCTTCTTTGGGCCCCCTTTTTTTATTTAGGCTTCTTTGGCCTTTCCTTTTTTTCTTTTTTTTCATGGGGCAATGCTCTATAATGATGATCATCACACTTTTATTTACTTAAAACTCAATATTACAACTCGATACTAGAACAAAGATATGACTCTATATGAATGCTTCCGGTGGTGTACCGGGATGTGCAATGATCTAGCATAGCAATGGCATCAAAAAACGGACAAGCCATGAAAACATCATGCTAGATATCTTACGATCATGCAAAGCAATATGACAATGAATGCATTTTGCCTTGGGATGTGTTATGTTACAGTAACATATTATGTTACTCCAACCATCTCTCTCCTCATTAAATACATGTCATGTAAGCAAACTTTTCTTGGGATATGTTATGTTACTTGCTATATTACTCCCACTATGACCAGCCTTAGACCACATGGGCGTGTTCTTTACAATACATATAGGTTATGTATCGTTACAGGATGCAATGTCGGCGGGTCTTTGTTTTTGCGATAATTGCGGTAATTTTCGCTCTGACCTCACAGGTGGGACCCATGACCCTATGAGGTGCCATGTCAACTTATTTTATGTCTATTGATTGATGGAATTAGCATCATATTTGCACGCTCGGTCAACGTATTTTACGTCTATTGATGAAATTAGCACCGTATTTGCATGCTCGTGCCAACTTTTGAAGCCAGTTCAAAGTATTTTCTAAGTTCAGGCACTGAAATGAACATCAATGGCAAGTTTAAATACAATGGGTGCAATTACTTCTTCTACAATCATCAACTTTCTCTTCTTATTTCCCTTGACGTCACATTATCTGCATATTGAATAGCTAAACACTATGTCACAAGCAAGCTTCGCATGCTATTTTCTATTGTTACAATTTTTGTAGTAGATGGCACCCTATTGGTTGTTTAAAAGTTTGGTCCGAACATAGTAACTCATTATTGTTATTCAACTTACAAAGCCATGATGCCCACAAGTTGAATTCGAGAAACAAGGAACCAAAGAGGCTGTTATAGCCAAAGATTGTTTAATTAAGTTCATATGCAAGAATTGAATTTCATAAGTAATTCCCTCATTGATGACTAAGCTTCATTTGCCTAAGTAGTATTTCCATTACCTTTTTTGAAATAAAAAGGTAGAGCATTCCCTAACTCATCCATTTCAAAACAGGCCGGGCCTGGGTGAACAATGGTCAATTGCATGAGTTCGTGTAATACAGAGCACCAAGGTGCAGGTATTTTTGTTACCTTAATTAACACAAATTCTTAGTTTTCTCTTAAATTCTTGTGAAGCATAGTCTTAACAAAAAGTATTGAGGCTTTTATCCTAATAGTCCATTTTTACAATGTTCCAAAACAAAAAAATTCACCACAAGAAATCAACCTTACGTTTTTGGCACATATTGTCCAAACAACAAATAACTAACAATGTTTTTTGAAATTGTTATTGGGTTGGCATATCCTAAACAAAACCCAACCATTTCTCAAGAAATGCTTTTGCATGTATTTAATTTTTCATATCACCGAATGACATCCATTGTCATACCATATGTCTTGTGTATAGATTACATTCTTTCTTCAAAAAGGTGTCTATTTTGTAGGACCAAGAAGGTAAACATAGAGCTATCAACCAAGCAGTAATTACCATCAGCTGACTTCAGCCACATCATACTCCTAATGATTTATGCTACTTACCTTTTTGGGTTTGTTGACCATTAAGTAACTACATCATTAGTTCATATGCAGAACTATGCATATATTTTCTATATTAAAACACACATGTATGAGCTAACATGTTGATGCCTACAAGTGTTCTATATATATATATATATATATATATATATATATATATATATATATATATATATATATATATATATATATATATATATATATATATATATATATATGTACGCTATTGTAAGCGTGAGTGTAGATAACTTACTCTACACCCCTAGTAACGCTATATACAAAATCTAGTCAAATGATGTATAAAATGTAGTAATCCGCAACATAAGTTTTTTACTACCCAAATTTACAATTTACTACATTTTTGCAAAAAGTTATATATTTTTATACTGTGTTACTAGATGCACCATGTTTTTCTTTTGTGAAGCAAGAAATTTTCCAGTTTATGGATCATTTACCCCTATGTTAATTTTTGGGGCAGACAAGTTTGGCCAACATGGACCTTTGACATGTATGCCCAGTGTTCAAAATATGCACATGTTACTTTCATCCCGCTCAATGCATGGGCCACCCTCCTAGAGAGGTTACAAAAGATTTTGACAGATCATGGGATGCAATGTTGATGTATCTTAGCAACTACTAAACTCCCTAGAAATAAAGCTACGTGGTTGATCGAGGCTAGAGGTACTGGGTAGAACCTGGTTGCTAGTTGGTGGATGGCAGATGCAGGCCGATTGGATCCACATGCCATGTATGTGTCGAGTGTGTCTAGCTATTTGTGTAGAACGTCTTCCCGATGGTGGGACATGGGTTGTAGGTAGTGTAGGTAATAACCCTGCCACCGCCGTTGTGAAGGAAATATGCCCTAGAGGCAATAATAAAGTTATTATTTATTTCCTCATATCATGATAAATGTTTATTATTTATGCTAGAATTGTATTAACCGGAAACATAATACATGTGTGAATACATAGACAAACTTAACGTCACTAGTATGCCTCTACTTGACTAGCTCATTAATCAAAGATGGTTGTGTTTCCTAACCATAGACATGAGTTGTCATTTGATTAATGGGATCACATCATTAGAAGAATGATGTGATTGACTTGACCCATTCCGTTAGCTTAGCACTTGATCGTTTAGTATGTTGCTATTGCTTTCTTCATGACTTATACAAAGTTCCTACAACTATGAGATTATGCAACTCCCGTTTACCGGAGGAACACTTTGTGTGCTACCAAATGTCACAATGTAACTTGGTGATTATAAAGGAGCTCTACAGGTGTCTCCAAAGGTACATGTTGAGTTGGCGTATTTCGAGATTAGGTTTTGTCACTCCGATTGTCGGAGAGGTATCTCTGGGCCCTCTCGGTAATGCACATCACTATAAGCCTTGCAAGCAATGTAGCTAATGAGTTAGTTACAGAATGATGCATTACGTAACGAGTAAAGAGACTTGCCGGTAACGAGATTGAACTAGGTATTGGATACCGACGATCGAATCTTGGGCAAGTAACATACCGATGACAAAGGGAACAACGTATGTTGTTATGCGGTTTGACCGATAAAGATCTTTGTAGAATATGTAGGAGCCAATATGAGCATCCAGGTTCAGCTATTGGTTATTGACCGGAAACATTCTAGGTCATGTCTACATAGTTCTCGAACCCGTAGGATCCGCACGCTTAAGGTTTCGATGACAGTTATAGTATGAGTTTATGAGTTTTGATGTACCGAAGTTTGTTCGAAGTCCCGAATGAGATTACGGACATGACGAGGAGTCTCAAAATGGTCGAGACATGAAGATTGATATATTGGAAGCCTATATTTGGATATCGAAAGTGTTCCGGGTGAAATTGGGATTTTACCGGAGTACCGGGAGGTTACCGGAACCCCCCGGGAGCTTAATGGGCCTATATGGGCCTTAGTGGAAATAGAGGGCAGCAAGGGGGTGTGGGGCGCCCCCCCATGGTCCAAACCGAATTGGTTTAGGGCAAGGGGGGCCGCCCCCCCTCTTTCCTTCTCTCCCTCTCCCTTTCCTTCTCCTCTCCTGGTCCAACAAGGAAGAGGGGAGTCCTACTCCCGATGGGAGTAGGACTCCCCATGGCGCGCCCCCTTCTAGGCCGGCCGCCCCCTCCCTCCTTGGCTCCTTTATATACGGGGAAGGGGCACCCCAAAGACACAACAATTGATCTCCAAGATCTCTTAGCCGTGTGCGGTGCCCCCCTCCACCATAGTCATCGATAATATTGTAGCGGTGCTTAGGCGAAGCCCTGCAACGGTAGAACATCAAGATCGTCACCACGCCGTCGTGCTGACGAAACTCTTCCTCGACACCCTGCTGGATCGGAGTCCGGGGATCGTCATCGAGCTGAACGTGTGCTAGAACTCAGAGGTGTCGTAGTTTCGGTGCTTGATCGGTCGGGCCGTGAAGACGTACGACTACATCAACCGCGTTGTTCTAACGCTTCCGCTTTCGGTCTACGAGGGTACGTGGACAACACTCTCCCCTCTCGTTGCTATGCATCACCATGATCTTGTGTGTGCGTAGGATTTTTTTGAAATTACTATGTTCCCCATCAGTGGCATCCGAGCCAGGTTTTATGCGTACAAGTCATATGCACGAGTAGAACACAAGTGAGTTGTGGGCGATACAAGTCATACTGCTTACCAGCATGTCATACTTTGGTTCAGCGGTATTGTGAGATGAAGCGGCCCGGACCGACATTATGCGTACGCTTACGCGAGATTGGTTTCACCGTTATGAGCACTCGTGCTTAAAGGTGACTGGCGGGTGTCTGTCTCTCTCTCTTTAGTTGAACCGAGTGTGGCTACGCCCGGTCCTTGCGAAGGTTAAAACAACACTAACTTGACGAACTATCGTTGTGGTTTTGATGCATAGGTAAGAACGGTTCTTGCTCAGCCCGTGGCAGCCACGTAAAATTTGCAACAACAAAGTAGAGGACGTCTAACTTGTTTTTGCAGGGCATGTTGTGATGTGATATGGTTAAGACGTGATGCTATATTTTATTGTATGAGATGATCATGTTTTGTAACCGAAGTTATCGGCAACTGGCAGGAGCCATATGGTTGTCGCTTTATTGTATGAAATACAAACGCCCTGTAATTGCTTTAATTTATCACTAAGCGGTAGCGATAGTCATAGAAGCAATAACGATGGAGATCAAGGTGTCGCGCCGGTGACGATGGTGATGACGATGGTGCTTCGGAGATGGAGATCACAAGCACAAGATGATGATGGCCATATCATATCACTTATATTGATTGCATGTGATGTTTATCCTTTATGCATCTTATCTTGCTTTGATTGACAGTAGCATTTTAAGATGATGTCTCACTAATTATGAAGTGTTCTCCCTGAGTATGCACCATTGCGAAAGTTCTTCGTGCCGAGACACCACGTGATGATCGGGTGTGATAGGCTCTACATTCAAATACAACGGGTGCAAAACAATTGCACACGCGGAATACTCAGGTTAAACTTGACGAGCCTAGCATATACAGATATGGCCTCGGAACACGGAGACCGAAAGGTCGAACGTGAATCATATAGTAGATATGATCAAGATAGTGATGTTCACCATTGAAACTACTCCATCTCACGTGATGATCGGACATGGTTTAGTTGATATGGATCACGTGATCACTTAGATGACTAGAGAGATGTCTGTCTAAGTGGGAGTTCTTAAGTAATATGATTAATTGAACTCAAATTTATCATGAACTTAGTACTTGATAGTATTTTGCTTGTCTATGTTTGTTGTAGATAGATGGCTCCTGTCGATTGTACTAAAGTAG